>CM052539.1:17170048-17203866 GCA_028533065.1 Trachops cirrhosus
GCCCTGGCCGGTGTGGCTTAGTGGGGTCGGCAACATCCTGCAGACTGAAAGGTTGCCAGTTCGAGTCCCTGTTGGGGCACATGCCTGGGCTGTGGGCCAGGCCCCTGGTTAAGGTATGCAAGAGGCAACCAATTGATGTTTCTCTCATACACCTGCATTTCTCTCCTCTTTCTTCCTCCCTTCCCCTCTGTCTAAAAATAAATAAAAATTTTAAAAAAGACATGAAGACATTCATAGAAAAGCCACAACAAAATCTGGAAAATAAAAAAAATAAGAGTGTTCTGAAAACAAGCTAAAGGAGTTTGGGTTTTTTAACATGGAAAAGAGGACTGAGTGTGCTTTGAACAAAAAAGATTATCACAAGGAGAAAAATGGCCAGCTGTTTTCCATCTCCATGGAGGGGCAAATTATAGGAAATGGGCTTAGATTGCAGCACAATGGTGGTTATGAATACGAAAGCATTTCCTAATTGGACCCTGGGACGGACTTCAGAGGAAGACAGTTCAATTCCCGTTACTCAAGTTTACTAAAAATAGGTGAAGTCTCAACCTGACCACAGATGGGGTGCTGGGCACAATGACTTGTTGAGCCCCTGGTTTGATGACTCTTTGTGCCTGTGTCTCCACAAGGCACAGCTTCTTCGCCAAAGACAGAAAAATTCAGTTGTTTCACTGTAGGGCTTATTTATGACAGTTTCCTAAATCCAGCTCATTTGATGGATTTTCATCGGTTGATCATATTATGAAATTAACTGGTGGTTTTAGAGTCATTTTGACCTAGGAATTTTGTAACATTTGTTTTACTCATGGAGCTTGGACACGAACTTGTACTTGTGGGTCATTGTGCTTGTGGGTCATTGAGTCAGCCTTGCATTGACCATGATGTTGAGAGCTCTGTTTTATGAGTTGCTGGGATCTTTAGTGCTGATACCAATACACTCTAGAATGTAACCCGATCCAGCCATTCAGGCCACAGTAAACAAGGTGGGGAAATGGTGCCAGGCTTTTTCCATTTGCTCCAAGGGGCGCTCTTTGTAGGTAGAGTGTATTATCGCGTTAGTGTTAAAGTCAACATCTATGCTTGAATGCGGCGGGTGGGGGGCTGGAAAAGAGGATGTGATCCTGCTGTTGCTAGCATTGCACAGAAGTGATCCCTTCCACCTTCAGGTGAATGTACTAAATTGCTGATAGAAGAGGACTCAGTCCGTTGAAGCCTTGTGCAATGCACCGTGGGAGTCCAGGCAGTGTGTTCTCTTGGGCACTCCTGTGCATAGCCTTTCACTCTTTTATGCTCACACCCTAAGTGGGAGCAAGAATGTAGATTGACTTTGTTATCCATTGAGTTTTTAGCTTCTCTGCTAAAAAAAAAAAAAAACATCCCTCTGCAACTATTCACATTAGAGGCCAGGAAGCAGTAAATCCCTTGTGTTCTGAAAAGGTACAGAAAATTAGTGAAATCATTGATGTGAATACAAAATGGTATGCATTCAATGAGACATAAGCCTTGTCAAGGCGGAGTTCTACACGAGGTCCTACTGACCTGGTTGGATCACCGTGGCAGGATTGCTGGCTGTACCCTAACAGCCAGCTCTCCCTTCTCCCTTTGACAATATAGCTTCTGAGTTTTAGCCAGACCCATGATTGGTTCACTAGACTATGTTTTCCAGCATCCTGTGCACTTAGGTGAGGTAAGGAATAAGTTTTGACTGATGGGATGTGGGCAAAAGTGATTTGGGCAGAAACAACGTGTCGTATTTCTGGGCCATGTCTCCCTTCTCCCTGGGATGCAGACATGATTGATGGCAGGACCTGAGCAGTCATATTTAATCATGAGGTAAAAGTCTTCTGTTGAGGATAATGGAGAATCAAGATGGAAGAAACTTGGATTTTCAATATCATGAAGCCATCACATTAGCCTTGGAAAAATAAACTTCTACTTGTTTAGGCTACTGTAGCCGAGCAAACTGGGGCCTGTCCACGTGTTTCCTTGATGCATGACCCAACGGTTAGTGTTGAAGGAAATGGGTTTTATTTATAGTATCCCAACCTCGGGGAGGCTGGGGGTACTCCTGCTTGGAGCCCTGTTCTCCCACAAGACCCAGCACTTCCCTTTCTCCCCACCAGGCTATAAGCCAAAAACATGCCCCCAAATTCCCCATATCCTTATCTGTTCTTAAGCCAACTACACAAACAGGTCTCTGTCCCCTCTGGAAGGTTCTCTTGTGGGTTTCAGAGTCATCGTCCTCTCACAGCAGCTCTCTCTTTCAGGATCTGGGGTACGTTGTCCTCAGCCTCCGTGTATTGGTTCAGGAAAGCCTGTGCCATGTTACACTGGATCATGGTGGAGTCCAGGGAGGCACATGTCCCAAGAGAGTGGCTTCTCCGTATATCCTTCAGAAAAGCAGAAGTCTACATTCCTGGTCAGAGTTCAGTTCAGCACCAAGCACCTCTCACGAATCCGGGTTTGGTTTGGCAGGTCCCCGTAGGACTCCATCAGCTCTCTCCTTACACCCTTTCCTTAGGCCACATGGCTGCCTTCCTCACTACCCCAGGCCGCATGGCGTAATACTAACTCCTGTCCAGCATGGCTTCTACCTTACACACCAACCCTCACGGTAGACCACTTCACTACCAACTGCATAGCTGCTTGCTGCTTCCTCTCTCAGACCTCATGGCCAAAAATCTCCTGGCTCCTTCCAGGCTGCCTGCTTCTCTCTCAGCCTGCCCGCTTCTCTCTCAGCCTGCCCTCATTTTAAATATGACCCAAAACTTCCTATGTGACCTCATATCCGGCCCCTCTTACCGGGTGCTACTTTTGCCATTTCCCCTGCATCTTTTACCTTCTTTTGGCCGCCATCTTTAGTCAGGGCAAGAGTTCTCAGTGACACAAGAATGTCACACCTCCCTGCCTCTCATGCAGGTGTTGTATATGCCCCTGCTGTGTCATGCATCACTATACATTTTGAAAGTCACATGTGCCCCCATCCCCCCCTCCCCCACCCCCGGCAGCAGCACAGCTATTAACTTGCCTTTTGCTATGCAAAGTATCTGAAGCTGTATCTTCACTCCCCTTCCCCCAATCGTGGGCTGTGTGGAATTTCTTCTATATTCTGGGGACCCTTGCTTTGTACCCCGTTACACTACTATACTTTTGACTTCTGTAACAGCAGACAAACTTAATCCTAACTAATATCCTAACACCAGAACCATAACCTTAGTAATTTAAGTATTTTTCATTTAGTAGAAAATATATTTATATATTGTCTAAGATAGATAGCAAGATGGATGGATAGACAGATACACACACACAAACAATACCTGAGATTCATTAACTAGGGACCTAGTGAAGATCACCAAAGCATTGGTCATGGAGAACTCACCCCACACCCTGAAGTGGAAATAAATCTATCTAAACCACTGCATTAAGAAAGAAATAACCATGTAAAAGGAAAGACAGGATTATCTTCCTATTTTCTATAAATAACCACTTTATAATACTATTGTCACATGGAGAGGTAAAAGAGTATGCAATCAAAACTGTATAGAAAAATAGCATTTTCAGGTTAGCTACCCATAGACACAGACAACGGTGTGGTGACTGCCAGAGGGAAAGGCGGGAAGGTGGAGGTGGGCAAAGTCAGGGAGAGTGAAGGCAGAAAGAGACTGCTTGGGGCAATGGGCACACGGTGCAGTGTGCAAATGATGTCTTAACGAGTCGTACACTTGAAACCTGCCTGGTTTTGTGGACTCATGTTACCCCAATAAATTAAATAAAAAGTATATTAAAGACAAAAATGTTATCTCAGGTAGCTAATAAGTAAAATATTGTTATTTTAATGGATTTTATGGTGTCTGTGGTATGTGTCAACATTTTAAATTTTGTAAATACTCATTTCATACCTCAATTTCTACTTGTAATTTTGTTCTCTTTTCCCTAAAAAACTTCTCTAGAATTGGGTAGGCCTCAGGACCCACCACACCTGGATTTTCTCCCAGAAGGGAGTTGCTATGCACTTTGGTGAGAAGAATACCTCTCGGCTGGTGTTTCAGATGAAGATAGACTGACCACGTCACGTGGCACTGTCTAGGCGACACCATTAATCAGCCCCTCAGAGGCAGGAATTCAGATGCTCCCAGGGAACCAGAGGCTGCTCAGGGTGGAGTGCGTTATACGAGTGTTAGTGATTAATCTCCAAATTAACCTAGAGGTAGGTGATGAGAGTGAGCTGTGCGTTTCCTTTCGCTCCCTTGCAGTCCGCTTCTAAACATCATGAATGTGCTCTGTGACTTCCTGTCTATTTAAAACTCAAAAATCAAGAAAAACATTTATTTCAATTTTGGTCTTTCTCACCTCAGAACCTCAGCTGGGCACATTCTACTTGCACTGAGCACTGTGACAATGACCTTTCTTCTGCTGTTGTCTGGAAAAAGCCACGATTCCATTCTCCACAAGCTCTTCCTGCTCCTGCCTCAAAAAGAGTTCTTAAATGGAGTAGACTGGTTCCATTTCTAAACCAAGCATACAGAATGGGTTGGCTATCTGCGATGGTCTTGGCTAACCTTACCAAATTCTCTGCTGAAGGGGGTGTAGGAGGAAGTGGGGATAGGTCAAAGGTGGTGACAAAATGAAGTCCACTTGTAGACCGTGGCCCCTACAATAACCCAGTCCATAACGCTGAACATCTCACGTGCACCCTCGAATAACTTGAGTTCCCCACATCCAGGCTGGCCACCCCTCCCCAAGCAAGAGCCAGAGTTATTTTTTACCATCAGATCCTATCAGCCTTTTGCTTAAAAGCTCCAGCAGCTTCCCATCACAATGAAAACAAAAGCCAAACTGAATTATGGCCTGCAAATCCTTCCATAATGTGGCAACTGCTTCTGCTCCTACCTACCCTCTGCCATAGTGACCTGGTCTCCTACAACCCCCATCTCCAGACCTGCGTGCTTTAGTCCTCCTTCCTTCTCCCTTCCTTCCTTCCTTCCTTCCTTCCTTCCTTCCTTCCTTCCTTCCTTCCTTCCTCCCTTTCTCCCTTCCTTTTCTCCTGCCTCTCTCCTCTCTTTCCCTTTTTCTCTTTCTATATAACACCTTTATTAAGATATAATTCACATACCATACAACTCACCTATGTGAAGAATGCAATTCAATGGTTTTCAGTATATTCAGAGTTGTACAACCAGCACCACAATCAATTTTGAAAAGAAAACTGTACCTGTTAGCAGTCACTTCCTATTTGCCCTGCAGCCCTGGCGACCACTAGTCTATTTTCTGTCTTCATAGATTTGCCTATCCTTGGACACTTTATGTGAACAGAATCATTCACTATCTGGTCTTTCATGTCTGGTTTATCTCACTTAGTGTGATGTTTTCAAGGTTCTTTCATGTTGTAGCATATATCAGTACTTTATTCCTTTTTATAGCTAAATGATATTCTATTATAGGAATAGACCACATTTTGCTCATCCATCCATCCATTGTTGGGCATTTTGGCTGTTTCCACTTTTTTGGCTATTATGAATAATGTTACTGTGACTATTTGCATATACATTTTTTGTGTGTGTCAACATATGTCCTCAGTTCTGTGGGGTGAACACTGAGGATCAGGAGTTACGGATTACGTGATAACTCTGTGTTTAACATTTGAGGACCTGACACACTCTCTTCAAAAGTGGCTGCGCCACTTCACACTCCCACCAACAACACACACATAGGGGTTCCAATCTCTCCACATCCTCATTGGTACTTATTAGTATCTATTTTTTAAAATTGTAGTCACCTCAGTGGGTGTGAAGTCATAATGGTTTTGATTTTAATTTCCACAAGGACTCACAGTGCTGTGCCATCTTCTCTTGTGCTAATCAGCCATCTGCATGTCTTCTTTGGAAAAATGTCTATTCAGGTTAATGTTGTAACTGTGTTGTCTCTATGTTGTTCCACTGTCAGAGTTCTTTATATACTGTGGAGACTAGATGCATGTCTGGTATAATTTGTAAATGTTTTCTGTTATTCTGTGGATTATCTTTTCATTTTCTTAATGGCATCCAATTTACCTACTCTTTCTTTGTTGCTTATAATGATGTTGTCACATCTAAAAAAGACTTTACTTAAATTAAGTTCATAGAAATTGACTGTTATATTTTCTTCTAAGCGTTTTATAATTTTGGCTCTTACATTTAGGTCTATTCTGAGTTAATTTTTTAATATGGTGTGAGATGGGTCCCAATTTGATTCTTTTACATGTGGATATCCAGTCGCCCAGCTCATTGGTTGAAAGGACTATTTCCCCCATTGAATTATCTCAGCATCCTTAGGCACACTGCTTTTTGTCTCTCAAACAGACAAGCAGATTCCTGCCTGAGGGCCTCTGTGCTACTAGTTTCCTTGGTCTGGAATCCTCTTTCCTTGATTGTCATTGGCTGTCTTCTTTTCATGCTGCAGGTCTCAGCTCAGAGAGGCTAACCCTGAATACAGCTTCTAAGGCAGCCCCCATCATCCACCCACCCATCCCTTCTCCGTTGTTATTTTATTTTCTTCGTAGTACTTAATTGCCTGGATATATTTAATTTTTCAATAGCATAGAGTTATTTAAATCTTTTCAGGGACAGGTAGATTTTCAAATGAAGATAGTTCAGAATATTGACTTCAGAAGTGGAGGATTTATATAACTGTTGTGTGTATGTGTGTGTTGGGGGGACGTGGGTGGGGTGTGGCTAAGAGAAGGGCCTGTGAATATGAGTGAGGAACAAGTGGGTGAGTTTCAGAGTATTCTGGATGAACATCAGAATCAAGAAGCTATTCCTGGACACTGGTTTTGGCAATGATTTTTTTTTTTGGATTTGATATCAAAAGCACAGGAAAAATAAGCAAAAGTAAACAAGTGGGACTATATCAAACTAAAAATTTTCTGTATAGCAAAGGAACAATCAATATGAAAAGGCAACCAATGAAATGGGAGAAAATATTTACAAACCCTATAGCCTATAAAAGGTTAATAGCCAAAATATATAAGGAACTCATACAACTCAATAGTAAAAAAAACAAATAAACCACCCCCCAAAAATTAAAAATGGGCAAAGAACATGACTAAACATTTTTCCATAGAAGACAAACAAATGGCCAACAGGTATATAAAAAGATGTTCAATATCACTAATCATCATAAAATGCAAGCAAAACCACAATAAAATATCACCTCACAACTGTTAGGATAGCTATGATCAAAAAGTAAAAAAATAAAATAAGTGTTGGTGAGGATGTAAAGAAAAGGGAACCCTGTCCACTGTGCAAATGTGAATTGGTACAGCCATTATAGAGAACAGCATGGGGGTTCCTCAAAAAAAATTAAAAAATAAAAATACCCTATGAACCAGCAATCCTATGTATACACACATACACAGGAATATTATTTAGCCTTGAAAAAGAAGAAAATCCTGTTATTTTCCAACAACATGAGTGACCCTGGGGGACATTATGCTAGGTGAAATAAGCCAGACATAGAAAGACAAATACTGCATGATCTCACTTATATGTGACATCTAAAGGGAAAAAAAGAAGAAAAGAAGTTTAATTCATAGCATCGGAGTAGTGGTTATTAGGGGCTGGGTTTGGGAATAGGGGGTTGACGTTGATCAAGAGGTACCAATCTTCAGTTATAAGATGAATGAATAAGTTCTGGAGACCTAGTGTATAGCATGGTCACTATATTTAATAGTAGTGTGTTATATACCTGCTGAAAGACTAGATCTCCAGCGCTTTCACCGCACAAGGAATACAAGGTATGAGATGACACATATGCTAATCAGCTTAATGCTGCTAATCATTTCACCATGTATATGCAAATCAAAAGATCAAGTTGTACACACTAAATATATGTAATTTTTATTTGTGAATCGTATCTCAATAAAGCTGAAAAAAGAAAATCATCATTTGGTAGCCATCATAGTTATAACTGATTCAGAAAGAATCGTCAATTGGATTCTAAAATTAGTACAAGTTTGATGAGGAAGTGCCTGTGAGAAATTCCTTAGTAATTACAAAGACAAAAATAATTATTTAATGATAGGGAAACCTGGCTGTCTCCACCTTTGTGGTCAAAGTTAATAACACGAGGCATGGAAACGGTTGACATCATGTGTCCCACAACAGGACGCACTACAAAGGAGCAGCACCCCTTTGTGGGAACCCTGCCAGACGCACAGGACCTGAGTCTCATCGTGAGGGAGCCGCAGGCGAACCCGGGGTAGGGAGCAGTCTACGGAGCCTCGGAAAATGTCACCACGCAACAGAATCTGAAGAACACTTACAGATTAAAAGAGACTGGAGAGGTGTGATAACTAAATGTGATTTGCGACTCGAGACTGGATCCTGGACCAGAGAAATCCATTGTTTTCACTACAAAGGAAATTATTGGGACAACTCACAAAATTCAAAGGAGAACTGTAAATTAGAAAATAATATCCTGTCGATTTCAATTTCCTAATGTGAAAATAGGACTGTTATCACACTGTAGGAAATGTCCTCATTCTTGGGAAATACACACTGAAGTTTCTGGGAGTACGGGGGCATCGTGTCTGAGTTTACTCCCCGAGGGTTCAGAAAAAATAATGCACACACACAGTGATAGAATAAAAAATAATTAGGTGATTATTAACAATTGGGGAATCCGGATGAAGAGCATACAAGCGTTCTTTGTATTCTTCTTGTAACTTTTCTATAAGTTTGAAATACTTTCAAAATAAAACTTTCCAAAACTAAAAAAGAAGACAGATATCTCAACTGAGTCTTCTGAATCCCATTCAGGGATCTCCATTTTGGTGTCTTCCCCAGTGGACTGAAGATTTATGATTACTTGGTAAAAAGGGATTGACGACTGATGGGCACTCAGAGTGCTTTGACATGTTCTCTTTTGAGTCTTATGGGAATTTTTAAAAGGCATCTACAATATAAATTTTAATTTATAAAGTTAGATCCTGGGACAAAGACTGTCCAAGGAAGAACAAGGAAGCACGTGTTTGTCAACAGCTGACTGCAGGCTGGAACTGAAAGGTCCCCACCAATAGGCCAGCCCTTCCTCTCAGAGTTTATGGCAACTGGTGCAAAACAGAACCGTGGCCCAGAGGTGGCGGTAAGGGGGAATGAAAAGGCAGCCGAGGATAGGAAACATCACGAGACCCTGAAATCCAATACCGTAAATTAAAGACTGGGTATGGTTAACATAAAAAATGAATAGGTGCTGTTTTTCATTTAAAACTTTCTTAAAAAGAAAATACACTTTCAATATAAGCAAAGTCCCATTGCTTTTTTTAAAGTGAAAAAGAGGAAGAGAGCCTTTTTGTCAATTTCTTGACTAGAGAAAGATTTTAATCTGCTGCTTTAAAGAATCTCTGAAAAAAAACAAAACAAAAAAACCTTGTGAGGTGAGAGGCAGTGGGGGTAGAGTTTGATTTGTTATTTTTACTTAAAATATTTAGATTACATGAGAAATTTTGAAAGATTATTACATAAAACACCTTCTCCACGTACTTTCAGTTGCCTTAATTAAACTCCCCCCACCACTAAATTGGTATTCTCCAATACTAATTTTCAGTTGAGGCTCACATGTAAACCTGAACATTGTATTTCTATTTTCTTTTCACATAAAACTTGTAATCATATATTCTATAAAATTTTTTCTTATGAATAGACCCTGAGGGCATTGTGCTAAGTGAGATGAGGCAACTACTGTATGATCTCACTTATATGTGGGATCTAAAACCACTCCACCAAACCCACAGACAAAGAGATCAGATTTGTGGCTACAAGAGGCTAGGGGTCAGGGGTTAGAGATAGGGGCAATTGGAGGAAGGTGGTCAAAAAGTACAAAATTTCAGTCATAAGATAAATACTGGGATGTACAGCATGATATGGCCACAGTTAACACTACTGCATGTTGTGTAGAAAAGTTATCAAAAGAGTAGACCCTACGAGTTCTCACCACAAGGAAAAACTATTCTCCTTTTCTTTTCTCTTTGTGCGAAGATGGATGTTGACTAGACCTATCGTGGTGATCACTGCGCAGTATGTGTATCTCAAACCATCATGCCGCACACCTCCAACTTACACAAGGATACATTTCATTTACTCCTCAATAACACTGGGGAAATACTTTTGCTTTTTAAATTTTATTCAGTGATTTGAGAGAGAGAGGGAGAAACATAGATACATTATTCCAATTATTTATGCATTCATTGATTGATTCTTGTATGTGCCTCGACCAAGGACTGAAGCTGCAACCTTGGTGTATCAGGACGACGCTGTAACCAACTGAGCTACCTGGCCAGGGTGATGGGGAGAAAAATACTTTTTCTACTGTGTCGAAAGAAAAAACAACCCAAGGCTGCCCTTTTACATACTTTCCACAATGTATTGAGAGGTATAACTGGTTCCATTTCCATCTCAAATTTGTAATTCTACAATTCTGGCTTTTATTTCAATTGAGTTCTGAAGTTCTCACAGGTTTTCTCCCTGACCTGACCCAGTGGATGGTCTGGACCCCTCGGAAGCTCCTGCACTTGGGTCAGACTTTTATTTTTCTGTCTAGACTCAAATTCTTCTGAAGCCAAAGCTCCAATTGCCCCAGAGAGCACTAGGAGGCAGCCATTCGCTTTCCCTGAAATGCTGGTGACAGTCATTCTTTTCTGTCAGGAAGTTGTGAATTCCTGTTGACTCTGCAGCACCTGGGAGTTGGGGGGAAGTGGGCGAGCGAGGGCGAGAGAACGAGAGCAGGTCTGGCCTGTGTTATTCTATCTGCCCAGCTCCTCCCCACACAGGCACAAAGGAGCGCATTCAGAGGTCTTCTCTTGGGGGTCAGGGGGAAGACAATGATGACAAGCTCTGGGAACACACTCCAACTGGGGAGATTTTGTCTTTAACATTCTTGAGCTGTACTTTGGCTTTTAGTTCTTGCTTTCACAGAAGAACTCCTTGGAGGAGGTTTTTAAAACCATAAGGTCATGAAATCAATTTAGTGGGCTACAGCCATTCATTTTTTTAAAGATTTTATTTATTTATTTTTAGAGAGAGGGGAAGGGAGGGAGAAAGAGAGGGAGACAACCCCAGCTGGGCACCTGGTCCGCAGCCCAGGCATGTGCCCTGACTGGGAATTGAACCAGTGACCCTTTGGTGCACAGGCAGCACTCAATCCAGTGAGTCACACCAGCCAGGGCTACAGCCATTCATTTTTTTAAAAAATGGAATACGCTGTATTGGAATAGACAAATTTCAAGTGTAGTTAACCACGGACTCTGGAGCCAGACCTGTTGAATTTGAATCTCTGCTATATGACTAGCCATATGGCCTTGGGAAAATTATTTAACTTCTCCATGCCTCAGTTTCCTCACCTGAATAATAATAACACCTACATATTTCATAGACTTACTGTAAGGATTGAATGAGTTAATATATGCAAAGCACGCACTCACTCACCTGTGGGTCAGTGGAGGCTTGGCTAATCCAGGTAGGCTCCTCACTGCTGGGCCCAGGGCTGCTCCACATGTGCTCAGTTTGGGGCCGGGGTGTATTTCTTCTCATCATTATGTTATAGGCAGAAAAGAGCAAGCCTAACCTCGTAAGTGCATTTGAATCCTCCTCTGCTTGCCTTATGTCGGCTAACATCCCGTTGGCTGAAAGGCAAGGTGCAGGAGAGGACATTTCCACAACCCCATTGACCAAAGCCAGTCACGGGGCAGAGCCCAACATCAGTTAGGCAGGGGACAATACTCTAGTGAACTAAGCCACTGAGCAATGCTCTGGTCGTCGTAATCAAGAGAGTTTGCAAAGCACTGCTCCAAAGCGGGGGTCAGGAAATGACTGCCTGCAAACCAGGTCTGCCTGGCCATCTTTTTACAAATAAAGTTTTATTGAAATAGTCAGGTCCATTTAGTCATGTGCATATTGCTGCTTTTGTGAAACAACTGGCAGAGTTGAGTAGTGGCAACAGAAACCACATGACCTACAAAGTCTGAAATATTTGTTATCTGGCCCTTTGCACAAAAAGTTTGCAGATCTTTGTTCTTAAAAGCGAAAGTTTAGGAATTGATGAGAATCCAGTATCAAACCAAATTACATAGTCCACATACTCCTTCTATGCAACAGACAATGGTGATGCTGCTCAATGACTCTGTGATTTGATTTGACACCCACTTGTCTTCACTGCAAGAAGTGGATGCTTCCTGGTTTGCAGGAGTCACCCTGTGATGAGAGGGAGTCGCACCCTGCTCTGACGCTTGGGCCTACCACAGGGCGTCCCCATTGGAATCCATATGCTGACTTGTCTACTCCTACCCTGTAAAGAATTCAATATTGTGACTGGTTAAAAGACACAGTACTTTTGTGTTAATGATCCTCGGGATTTTCCAAACATTTAAACTTAAAGAAAATTATGCAATCATCCAAATAAAACAAAATATTTTGAAAGTGCATTGGATCCCAAGCCCTTGGAAACTGAAGTCTTAGGTAGAAACCCACACAGTAAACTGATCTAAGTGGAGTCTCTAAGGCTCGGGTCGGTGGGAGGGGACTGGGCTCAGGGCCACGCCCACTGAGCTAGGTCCCGGCTCACAGACTGTCCCCTCAGGGGCCCAGGGGCAACTAGAAGCTGCCAGGGCTCCCTGGGATTCCTTCTGCCTGTGTGAGTTTTCTAATGCCCCAGAGGAGAACTTTATTGTACAAAAATATATTATTTGGAGGTTATTTTATTTGTGTCAGCCATATTCCATTTGAGTAACAAATTTAGAATCCTACTTCCTTCTTTAAGCTTTTAAGTCACATTTACATATCGTATTGTGCTATTTACAGGGCAAACTTAGGAACTTACTTTATGGGAAGCTTTGATTAAGGGTTGGTTTCACTTAGACTTAGTTAATTAACAACTTTAAAGGTTTGTAACTGCATTCATAAATTTAGTATATTTGATTTGCTTTTCAATGGCAGCAAACACTTAAACCCTCTGTGCAGAAGCTCTTCTAAACAATTTACATTGCTAACCATTTACTTCTCACAGCAATTCTAGCAGAGATTACATGTCACTGCCATCCCTGTTTCATACATGGAGAAACTGGGGTGCAGGGGGTAATTCTCACAAGGCCGTATAGCTAATAGTATCCAAACTACTTTGTGAGCTACAACCTTTGACTCCAGAATCCAGGTTTTGGTTCTTGCCGTCTACGTTAATTAGCTAATGATAAACTAACTGACTAGAAAGAAAATTTCTGACCACTTTAGCCATTCTTGTAAAACTAATAAAATTAAGCTTATAAGTAGAGTGTAACAAGTTTAAAATTCTTTTAAATATTCCATAACTAATTACAAACTTATTTTTTCTCTTACAGAAGTCTCAATATAGCATATTGTCCTCCAGTATACCAGATTCATTTAAGCATTATGAGTACTTAAAATAGCAAACACACACAGGTTATTTCCAAACTTTACATTAAAAACCTTAATACCGTGGGCTTGATTTACTTCGTCATCTCTGTAATTAACTCTCAGTCTCCTCTGGCTGGAGACGTTTTCCCGCTAGGGAAACAATCACACTCTCCCAAGCTGTCAAGAGTATGAGCCACAGGGTCGATGCTGCCGAGTGTCTGAATAAGAACTGAAAATTAACCATTGAATTTGGCCGAGCGGAGGGCACAGTGACCTCGACAAGAGTAGGTTAGGTGCATAGATGGGATGAAAGTGTAATAAAAAGGGTCAAGACAGAAGAGCTGGAAAGGATGAGGAGGCAACATCATCATCATCATCATTATTATTTATTATTTATTATTATTATTTTGTCATTAAAGGGACCTAAAAACTGGGCAACAACTGGAGGAAGGGGTGAAGAAAGGTTTTTAATAAAAATATGGAGTATATTGTAAATAAGTTGACAGAAACTTCTTCCACTTGATGGGGCAAAGGGGATGAATTCAGGAGAAAGAAGGGAAGTGATGCCCGAGAGGAGGCAGGGGTGGACTCTGGATTTGGACCACGGTAACCGGCGGGACAGGGGAGCAAAAGGACCTGATGCTGGGAGATGTGGTGGAATCAGTGGGCATCTCTTCCAGTTGCTTGTTTTCTCAGGGAAATAGGAAGTGAGGTCATCCGTGTAGAGTGATGGGGAAGGAGATGCGGTGGTTTGAGGAGAAGGATGTGAAATGGTCCTCGGGGGAAGCAGGAGAGTCGAAGGACCAGGGAAATGCTGTGGGACTGCCCGTACCAAGCAGAGCCCTTGCACGTGGCGAGGATTACTGCCGTGGGTCGGGAGGAGAGCACGAGGGAATGAGAACCCACGGGAGAGGACGTGGTTGAGGGCTGAGCCTGGTGGGCAGAGCTTACTGTGGGGAGAGCCCAGGGCATCCTATCTGTGGGAGACCTTACCGATCCAGAGAGCCACTAGGATCAGAGAGTCTTCCTCACTCCTCCGGACTGAGTTAATAATTAACCAATCTTTTACTAAGAGGATCAAGTTCAATGACTTACCACTTGGATAGAAAAATGCTTTAGATGCTACCCACCAAAATGGGTCTCTGGTGACTGCTCCCTGCGTAACCTATGTTTCCTGACAGTCAAAGCCATAAGGAACTTCAAATAAACACAGCTGTAACATTCATGCGGGTAGCCTTTCAGAACCGAGGGGTACAGCAGGTTTCACTGGAAACTGGACAAGCGGTGACTTCTAGTGGTAACTTTTTGGTTGACTAATTATCATTCAGGGCACTATACTGAAATTTTAATATCTCCATAGGGGAGCTAATTAAAAACAGGCAAACTGCCTTTGCTCATGAAAAGTGTTATTTAAAAATCTGGCTTTCTTTCTGCTGCAAACGCTCCTCAGAACAGTTCCTCCCCCAGTGGGTGTCTTCCTCGGGCCGGCCAGCCCGCTCCAGCCCTGTCCTTTCTGTACAGATACTGACTCAGTTCCATTCCATTTCCTTCCTCGGTCAGAGGTTTCAGTCCAATCCAGGGTTTCTCAGCCTCAGCACTATTGACATTTGGAGCTGGATAACTCTTTGCTGTGGGGGCTGTCCTGTGCATTGTGGATATTTAACAGCAGCTTTGGACCCCTCCCACTGAATGTCAGTACCTACCCATGTTGTGAGGACTGGCAGTGTCTCCAGACACTGCCAAATGTCCCCTGAAGGCAAAATGGTCCCCACTTGAGAACCATTGGTCTGTTAGGATTGGGGACAGTGGGGCCCAGAGGTAACTCAAATTAGAGCCGCATGTGGGCTCTCCCATGGCAACCCGGACAGTATGAATTCCGTCTCTGGTAGAACAGAACGAGATTTGACAATCTCAGAGGTGAGAAATTAGACACTTTCCCTTCTGCACAGAATGTACAATAAACTGGCTAATCCCGCTTTAAAAAGAAAAAAAAGAACTTGTCACATTACCAACTTTCTCACCTATTGATGTGAAGATTCCCAGGACATGGTGATTAGTTACAAACTACGTGAAAGAGACAATGCACAGAACTTTAGAATTGGGGACATGCAAGGAGAGAAAGTGAGAGAGAGGGGAGGTGGGAAGGGAGGAGGAAGGGAGAGAGGAAATGACAGAACCCAGGTACAAAATGGCAGTTCGGCTTGAACTTTGTATGTTTGACTTTGTAGGAGTTCCATTAAGTATCAAGTCTTTACGTATGACAGCAAAACAATGTCTGTGTTAAAATTCAAGTCATTCAACTCCCCGTTGCCTACAGGATGAAGTTCAAACTGCCTAGCCCGGCAGTCAAGGCCTTCAGAGTGTGACACTCGCTCCCGCTGCCTGCGGGAGTGCTGCTGTGTATTCCATCTGGTCCACTCACGGTTCTACAGACACCTTGCTAATTCCTACTCCTGGGCCCTTGTGCGTGCACTTGGCCCACCCAGCCTCTCAAACATTTAACCTTCAAGGCCCCAGCAATCCCCACTTCATTCATGCACTCGCTCACCCTGGCACACCTAGGAGCTGCGTTAGAGTCACGAACAATAACTAAACCTAAACAGCCCTTTAGCAGTTCCCACGGACCAGGACCAGATGCTGTTCTGAGCAATTTTTGCTTTAAATGCTGGAGAGAAATTCCTACTTCCACAGCTACCCACTGCTACCCCATAGGCCTGTTGGGGGCCAGCCAGCATCTGCCCTTGTGATAGCGGCATTCGGATCCCTTTGTCTTTGAGAGCAGAAGTGCAAAGATGAGAGAGCCAGCCAAGGGAGGGACGTTGGGAAGAGCGGTCTGTCTGATTCAACTGGAGGGCCGGTGAGCCAGGGGTGGGGTGAGGGGAGCCGAACTCACACCACAGGGTGTGGGGGAGGGTTGGTCAGCCCACACTGACCTTCGGGTCTGGGGAGAGGGGAAGAGGAAGCACATTTTTGCTGCTCCTGCTCAGGGCTTCCTGAAGGCGGGGCCCCCTGTTCCGTGCTGAACATCCAGCTTTCCTCTGGGCACACGCTTGCCACGGCTCTCACATACCCACACGCATGCGGTGTCCAAAGCTTGCAGCACTCGAGACTCTGCTAGTGACGCTGTCCCCAAATTCTTCTGGACGCTGAAAAGGAGGCCTTGATTCATAGGTTGAGACTTTGGCTTCACTATAACTTCATTTCTCCGACTTGGAACCAAGCTCTCCGAAGAGCTGGGCCAAAACCTCGGCCATGTGGACTTCCCGAGAGCTTCTGGCTTCACCAGCAGGATTCCCTTTAAATCTAAATGGCCTTTTTGAATACAGAACGGTCTCTCTTTAGCCTCCTTTCCTCTCTCCTCATTTCCTGTTTCCTCTTCTCCCAGTCTCCTTAGTGTCTGCTCAGTTATCAAAGAACTGCTGTGCTACTTTCAGGAATGCTCTCGGGCCAGGCCAGCGAATGAGCCCCAGGCCGGAGCGTTGCGGGGAGCCTGCAGCCAGGTTTCAGCTCTCTCCCTTTACCGAGCACCGGGACCCATGGCCAGCGCCTCTGGTGAAAATAACAGCCTTTGATGGACCCAGGTTCTGACTCTGTTCATCTTCCCTGCCCTCTCCTCCAGACCATCCTTTTCCTTCCCTTCCCCAGATCCAGTCCGAGTGGTATTGATTGGAAAGCAGAGTCGAGAGTGGTTGAGAAAGGACATTTTGGATTCAGGCCATTCTGTGCTTGACTCTCGACACCATCACTTGGGCTACTTACTCAGTTTCCTCATCTGTGGAGTGGGGACAAAGACAGCTATTCTGGAGGCATGTTAGGAGGATCAGATGAGATAATATATGTGTGTAAAGGGAACATCTGAATTCCTTTTAGGAAGGGAGAGCTGTCTTTGTTGAGAACAGACTTTGCTAAGTAGAAACCAAGATCCGTAGGGCCAGAGGTGGACACTCCCAGCAAGACAAAGGGAGGATTTTGTTTGCAACTCCCGGAGGAAGTGGGGGGCCAGGGGAGGGCGGAAATCCTGCGCTCCAGCGGTGACCCCTCCCCAGGAGCACGCCCTCCTTCCACCAAAACTGTGGGTCAGGTTTACGAAACTCATGGAATCCTTGAAGTAAGTAATGAGGAAAACAGAGTAGGGGTTGAGTCATGTCTCCAAGGAGCTGTGGGGCAAAACTGACAGCATTTCAGGACGAGAGATGTGGAAGCAGGAGCATCCAAGGACAGAAGACCCGAGACCCTCCTGGGAAGGGGGTTGGACCATCAAAGGCCATGGAGCTCAGAGCCAGATTCTCAGGGGTTGGGGGCAGTAGCCGACAACCTGGTTAGCAGGCAAGAAACTGTAGCTCGGTATTATTATTCCATTTCAGGCCTTCCTGGGTCTTTCCCCGTTTACCTGCATTCTCACCTTAGACATTGCTTCCTTTGGGAAGCCTTCCCTGATTTCCCAGGTATGGATTAGAACCCTCAACTCTGAACCCCTCCATGTGTTCTTATCATAGGAGTTTTCTCCCTGAGCTACAATTGTTTATTTGCCTGGACTCCTACTAGCCTATACACTTTATTTGGTCAAAGCTAAATTTTTATACCCTTAAGTTACCAGACCTAGCTCAGTACCTTGCACAACATAGTTTCTCAATAAATATATATTCAGTACATACTGATACAGTATAAAAAAGCACAGTCTTTGGTGTTCTGTAAAAACCAGGTTCAGATTTTTACTCTAAATCCTTAAAAGCTGTGCAACTCTGGGCATGTTACCTAACCTCTCTGAGCCTTATTCATCTTCTCTGTAAATAGGAAGGCTCAGGGTCAGTGTGAGGATGGAATGGGAAGATATGTAGACAACAGTGCCTGGCCAGTAAGTGCTCAGCAGATAGTGGTTCCTCCACTCGGTCTCTCATGTCTGGCCCGTCTCTTCCATCCGCACATCTCCAGCACGTCAAAGCCCTCGCTGAGCACCTTATAAATTCCTATTGTGTCTCCTCACTTCACACTGTTTCTCTTGGATTTGGTAAGCTCTTCCACTGTGCCAGACTGTGCTCTGAAGCAGGAATCCGCAAACTGCAGCCCACAGGCCACGTCGAGCCCAGCACCTGTTTTTGCACTGGCCGCAAGCAAAGAAAGGTTTCTGCCTTTTTAAATGGTTGGAGGGGGGATGGAATAAAAAGAGGCATATTTCATGACGCATGAAAATCATTTGGAATTCAAAGTTCAATGTCTGTAAAGAAGGTTGAACTGGCACACTGCCACACTCACTCTCTTCCCTGTGGTCTGTGACTGCTCTCACCCTGGAGCAACAGAGCTGAGTAGTTGTGGCAGAGACCGTGTGGCCCATGAAGCTGAAAATATTTAGCATCTGGCCCCGTATGGAACAAGTTGCCATTCCCTGGCCTCAGTTTCTAAGCAGTTCCCTGGTGGAGGACTATTGAGTCCTCTAAGTGCCCTGTGACGTGGGTACTACTACTACTACCCTCCTTTGACAGTTCAGGTGCATAAGTAGGAAAGAGATTAAGTGACATCCCCGGGGTTAGGTGAGTGGGGACAAGTATAGGCAGCTTTGTACACCACGCTGGGGAGTCCCGCTTTGAAAGTTCTTGATCAGGGGAGTGGCATGATAAAGTGAAACGTTAAGGCAATCACTATGACAACTGAATGGAAGGAGAGAGTAGAGTTGGTGGGGTGGGTAGCACAGAGTAAGGATTAAGAATTTGAACTCTGGAGGCTCAGCTTCCTGGGTTTGATTGCAGCCAGCCACTTATCTGTATGACCTTGAGCAAGTTCCTCAACCTCTCTCTGCCGTATTTCCTCAGCTCTACAATGGTGTGGGTGGGGGCCTTGGTGGGATAATAGAATCTAGACTCGCCCTTATGGGGTTGTTGTGAAGACTGGAAAGGAAACTTTTGTCTTATTAATCTGTCTTTGAGGAGTGGAGCAGCCCCTTGAAGTTAGCTATGGTTATACCTATTACTCATCCCGACAAGAAGCTGCTCTCTCTCTCTCTCTCTCTCTCTCTCTCTCTCTCTGTTCCAGGAGCCATTCCAGGCCATCAAGACACAAAGAGGAAGAAGGACAAAATAACCAGACCTGCTTCCTGCCCTTAAGGAGCGGTGGGCCCACTGAGGGGGCCAGGAGAGTAAATTAGTACCTGGGAATGTCGCAGGTGCTATGATGGGCCGTTGCAGGGAGCAGAGACAAGAAGTTCCTGGTCCTGGCTCTCCCTTCCTTGGCCCAGGTTCTCACTCCTTCCTGAACACACCAGGCATCCTGGTGGGTTTGCCCCAGGCCTCCTGTGCCAGCCTGAATGGGAAGAATGTGAACACAGGCACTAGTCCAGCACCCTGGCAAGGGGCTGTGTCTGGAAGACTGTAAATCACAAACCAGCCCAGACACAAGGCCCCTGGGAGAACCTGGGCAGGAGAATAACTTGGCCACTTCCGCCTGCCAAATCACAAAACAACAAATTGCCAAGAAGGGCTATTGATGCTGAAAAGCCTATCAGGTTCCAACCTGGAAACTGGTATTGGTCTTACTAATGTGCCTTTGAGGTACAAACAGCAGGAATCCGGAGGAATTAGGAATTTTATCACACTATGTGCCGGCATCTCATGCTTGCTGTGCTTTTTTTCTATCACTGCCGTTTATTAGTGTTTGATTTGTCATTTATAACTATTTACTTAAGTGCATGCATATGCAGCTATGTATAGAAGAAGGATTGGAAAGGTACACTAGTGCCTTTCAACTGAGACGGGGTGGGGCCGTTGGAACACGGAAGGAGGAAGGGGATGCTGCTTATTAGTATCACCTGAATTCTTTTTCTTTCTAAAGATTTTATTTATTTATTTCTAGAGAGAGGAAAATGGAGAAAGAGAGAGAGAGAAACATCAATGTGTGGTTGCCTCTTATGTGCCCCCTACTAGGGAGCTGGCCTGCAACCCAGGCGTGTGCCCTGATTGGGAATCGAACTGGCAACTGCTTGGTTCGCAGGCCGGCACTCAGTCCACTGAGCCACACCAGCCAGGGAAGTATCACCTAAATTCTTTTTTCCCAAATCCTCATGCTTGGGTAGAATACCTCAAGCATATGTGTATTTGAAAAGGTGCCCCAATAATTCAGACATTTGCCCCTCCCTTCCACCCCCATCTCCTGCCTGATTTGTGACCATTAATGTTCACCGAATGTTAACAGTAGTTAAACCTGCATGTTGGGATTATAATTTTAATTTTTTCCCTCTTTTTGTTTTGCTGTTGTAATTAAATTCTAGCATGAACATGGAGACTAGCATTGTTGTTAAATGTGTTGGTTCTAGAACCAAACTGGATTTAAACCTAATCACTGTGCCTTGGTGCTGTTATATGCACAAGGAGGAGAGTAATGGCTGTCTAACTGAGTTGTTGTGAATGGCTGAATACATACGAAGTTTTTAAAACAGTGCCTGGCACAGGTACTGCTCGACGGGAGTTGGCCATTATTATTAAAACAGAAGAAAAATGTAGCAACACATTCTTTAATTTTAGAGAATATTAACATTAAAAATATAAAGAAGGGAAGAAAAAGAACCCATGATGTTTGACGGTTTTTGGATTGTGGAAGCTGGACGGTAAGCCCAAACCCCATTCTCCCCATCTGTGAACTGGGAGGGTGAATAAAGAGAGATGGGAGTGGGCTCCGTCAACTTAAAGTGAAGTTAAAAAGTGAGGGACGGTTGTTAGTATGGGGAGTAAGATTAATGCAGCAGAAAGGAAAAACCACCCGGGCCACCGGCCGCCGCGGAGGCTGCAACAGGAAGGAGGTGGCTGGGCTTCCCCTTCCTCCTTGTTGGTTCCAGCCCAGAAACCCCACCCGGGCTGGAGGGAGAAGATTGGGCCCTACTGAAGCGGACCCCAACCATTCTCTTTTGGTCAGACACTAAATGGCACTCTCTGTTTTGTATATGCATTCTTCCCTCCCAACTCTTCTTGCCTTTGGTATCTCCATATTATTGCTTTTTAGCAAGTCACAGACCATTTAGTAGCTAATATTCACTGATGCCAGGCACTGTCCTAAGACTGTGGTGACTCATTTACCCTCTAAGCAGCTCTAGGAGATAGGTACTTTTTTATCTCCATTTCACAGAGGAGGAAACTGAGGCACAGAGAGGTTTAGTAACTCACACAGTCTGCAGATGGTGGCTCTAAGATTCAAACTCCTGCAGTCTGGCTGTGGACTGCAGATGTTCTTGGTCACCAGATTGGAATTCCTTCCAAACTCGATGACAGTCAGGACAATTGGGGGAGAACAGGCCCCAGGAAGCCCACCATATGACAATCCTGGAAGACCTCGAGGGATTACCTGGTGCAGAGGATTTGCTGAGGCAGGGTCCAGGGCT
Source organism: Trachops cirrhosus (assembly GCA_028533065.1). Classification (NCBI taxonomy): domain Eukaryota; kingdom Metazoa; phylum Chordata; class Mammalia; order Chiroptera; family Phyllostomidae; genus Trachops; species Trachops cirrhosus. Next base: position 17,191,814 of record CM052539.1, read on the forward strand.
GCCGGCTGACCTCAGTCCCGAGGCTCCTTTGCCTTCAGCAGCCCCAGGAGAGCCCGGAGGGAAGCTCAGGCAGTCTGGCTCCCCAGCCCAACCTGCTCACCACAAGCTTCAATTGTCTCGAAAGGAGCACAAATCGGTAAGGGATTGTCAGAAACCAACGTCAAAGCAGGATGTTGGTATTTGTGAAGAGTCTGCATTCAGAATCAGTTTCCACCCCATGCTTCCAGCAACTGGTGACTACAACCACAAACACTTTGGCGTCTAGAAGCAGGTTGCCAGAGCCCCTCTGAATCAGGAAGAACGCCCGGCCCTCCCTGCTGGGGGGGCAGTGGAGCTCAAGTGATGCCAGGTGACGCCGGCTGCTCTGACAGCTCCTGGGATCCTCCTCTCCAGGATTTTGGACAGCATGCGCTCTGAAAGTGGCCTTTCCTCTCCCAGAACATGATGTAACCCCTCCCCCACCCCCATCCTCAGCCTCAAATGGTTTGCAGATTGTCTGGGGTGACTATTTCCTGTGTTCTGAGATCCCAGGTGGTGAGAGCATTCAGCCTGTGGTCTGTGGACAGCATTTACTTGGAAAGCTGCTTTTATCAGTCAGGATGTGCTTGGTGGCAAGTAACAGAAAACACAGTCCAAACTGGCATAAACAATAAAGGGGAGTTTATTGGCTCGTGGAGCTGAACAGTCTCTGGATAGATTTCAGGTGAGGATGGATATACGCAGTGACTCAACCATGTCACAAAAGGCCTGGCTTGCTTTGTATCTCTCTTCTCAGCTTTCCATGTCAAGTTCATCTTAAGGCTGGTTCTCCTCAAAGGAGCAAGAGGACTCCTAGAAGCCTCTGAGAGCATGCTTCCTTGTTCATTTCTAGCAGAAAAAGAAATAGCTGTCTTAAATGATTAATTAAAAACCCTGGACCTCTGACTGGATCATCTAAGGTCAAATGCCCACCTCCGAACCAATCACAGTGGCCCTGTACAGCCACCTGACCATGATTGGTTTTTAAAAAAATTGTTGTTTTTTAATTGAAGGTCCCTCACTGACCTTGGTTTCACGACTGGCTGCAACCAGGGAAAAGGAGAGGAGAAACCAGTCAGATCGGGAAGGAGTCCTTTGCCCAATATTCCCTTTCTATGAGATCTAAACAGATGAGCACAGAGTCACTATTGTGGTTAGAAGTTGGCAACGTGGGAAGGGGGAGAACTTAGTGGCAGGTAGAGGTGTCAATGCAAAAAGCACAGACTCTGCCTAAACTGTGGTGTCCAGGGCACTCGGTCTGCTTCAACTCAAGAGCCAGCCGAAGGTCACAAGTGGGTTAGAAAGGCCTGAACCATCAGGTATGAGGAAGGAGCAAAGTCCACGAAGTGCAGGGTCTTGTTTGCCAACTGAGGTGAAGGAATTGCCCTCCCCGTGCTGGAATCCCTCCAACCCCTCAGTTCTGGCAGGGAGCGGGCAGCCTGGAACCTCTGAGGGCAGGTCTGGGGCTGCCAGGTATTGCAGGCAGGGGCTGCAGGGGGCTTACGAAGTCTTGCCTTACAGGGAGAACTGACGCTGCCCCCCAGCTTCTCCATCAGGGTGCAGCTGTTCTTGATCTCTGCCTGGCAGTGTGCTTGTAATTCATGCTTGATCCCCCTCAGCTTCTGCTTGATGGCATCCTGGGAGCTGGCACAGATCACTCCGATCTTAAGGGGTGCAGACTCAGGGTCCAGATGATAAGCACCAGCTCCTGCTGCTTTCTCTTCTCTGTCTCCTAGGTTAGGCCACAGAGAGAGCATAGTGGCAGTCCTTGTCCGGCAGTGTCTCGACAAAGATGGCATGGGGTCAGGGCCAGCCTGGCCCATGTCACCTACCAGGATCTCCTGGCCCTCTTCACTCACTCAGGAGGAAGAGCACCACCTTCCTGTGCTTCTTTACCTGCTCTGGCTTCCACAGCGTGCACACCTGCGTGCCACTTGGTACCTCGGTGATGCCAACAGAGACAGCCATGCCAGAGGCCATGCTTCTGTAAGTGGAAGAGAGATGGCAAGGAGAGCCGGGGAAGACACCGAGAGCTGCTTCACGGGGTCTCACTCAGACCACGGGTGCTCTCAAGCCATCACTCCCTCCCCGCACCTGGAAAGAAGCGCTACGTCCACCACGGAGCACTGTTCCTTCCATTTCTGACATGGCTTTTCCCAGAGTCATTCATTCAATGAAGCCATAAAGTAAACAGCAATTCCATTTTTCTAGCTGCTCAAGTCAAAAACCTTGGAAACATTTTTCATTCTTCCTTTCTCTCACCCATTCCCATATCCAGTTTATCATCAAGCCCTGTTAGTTTTATGACAAAATATAGCTACAATCCAACCCCTCAGTGTCACCCTCGTCTAACGTACCATCGCCTTCCATCGAGACATTGCCAGAGCCTCCTACTTGGCCTCCTCCTGCTTGCTCCCCTATGTTCTCACCCATGGAGAAGCCAGAGTAATCCTTGTAAGCAGTGTCACACCATGTCACTCCTCAGCTCCAAAGCCCCTGGTGGCTCCCATATCACTCCAAAGAAAAGTCAGAAGACATAACAATGGCCTAGAAGATCCTACGTGTTCTAGCCTTTTACATCTTCCATCTTATCTCCTACTCCTCGCCCCTCACTCACTCTGCTTCAGCCGGACTGGCTCCTTGCTGTATCCCCCAAATACTAAGCATGCCCCTGCCGCAAGGCGTTTGTGCATGCGGGCCCTCAGCCTGCGACACCCTTCTTCCTAACACCTTCCAGGCTCCTTTCCTTTGTCCAAAAGTGATGTTATCGGAAAGGTGCTGTGTGGCCACCCTCTGCTGAACACACCCAGTCTATCTTTAAGCCACTGACTTTATTTTATTTTTCAAAGCACTTACCATTACCTAAAATATTTAAGCCTGGAGATGCCATTTTTCTTCCCTCCCAGAATAAAAGTTCTGTAATAGCAAGGTTGTTTACCACTACAGCTCTAATATCTAGAACAGCAAAGGCATTCAGTCAATAGTTACTGGGAATGAATGAAAGATTTTGAACAAATAACATACAAAAAAAGAAACAGCTAATGACAGATGGAACAATGTTCAACCTTACCTATAAAGCAAAGAAACTGGCCAATTTCTTGGTGGCCAAGACAATATTTTTGCCCATTAAATTAGCAAGAAGAATCAAGTAATAAACCCATCACTTTAATACAGCAATACAATTTGTATTTTCTTGTATTATTGGCAACCGGTCCCATTAATTCATTTAATAGGTATTTATTAGGTACCTACTATATACTAGCCAGTGTGCAATTATCCAATATATACTTCAATTCATAATAAAGTTCGAAGTCTATGTATTAGTCAGGATAAATTAGGTCAGCCATGGTAACAAATTAACTCTGGAATCCTAGTAGTTTACCATAACAAGGGTTCACTTCTTGCTCACTCAACACACCTACCTCTGGTTGGTAAGAGGTAGGGTTCCCATGTCACTTGCCCTCACATTGCACTGGACAGAACTAGTCCCACGGTCCTGCCCAGTGGCAGGGAGACTGAGAAATGAAGTTTTCTGCATGCCCCAAAGGAGTAGAGAGACAGGCGTTGGTAAATATCAATGATGTCCCCCACAATCCTTGCTCAAAAAATCTTACCACCTTACTGGAATAACCTGAACGACATAAAAAACTATTTCAAAAAAATGTTCATGAATGTTTTATTTATTATTCTGATGAACTGAGAGAATCTTAAATGTTGAATAATGAGGAAATGGATAATGGAATTATAGTTTGTCCATACACAATAGATTACTTCACAGATACAAAAATGATAGTTAATGAAAAATATGTGTGTAACAACTAATAATAAAATAGTAAGCAGCAACTAGGAGACATGAAATGGATACTGTGATTACAACAGCATAAAAATATACCTGAAAAAAATCTTTAAAAATACACAAAAGTGTATTCATTCAACCAATATTCATTCAACCAATATGTCCTAGATGCAATGTTCTGCAGATTCAGAGATAAAACACACCGCATTTGGACTGGAGGTGCTCCAGTCTCAGAAGCACATTTAGAATGAGTGGAAAGAAACCCTTGTCTAAAGTCGGGACAGTTATTGTAATAATTCTGTGGCTGCACATAAAGTTTGAAGTAGTGTCACATCACATCACTCCTCAGCTCCAAAGCCCCTCGTGGCTCTCTATCACTCCAAAGGGTGGCCTTTTACTCCATTTTGACTTGAATCACCCAGGGAATTAGAAAGAAAGAATCATCATTCACTCAACAGGTAGTTACCGGACACGCACAAAGTGGGTGACGAAGACGGTCGAGATGCCAGACTGTGCTCCCGACCTCCGAGGGCTCCCACTCCAGCTGGCGTCCTCGGTGTCAGATGAGCCAGGTCCTGCCTGGCGTCAGCCTCGTGGACCTGCTTTACGGACTGTTCACCGTCAGACCCCGGGAGATCCCGGGGCCTAAAATAGGCCCTGTGCACAGTTGGTGCCAGCAGGCACCCTCTGGCTTCTGGTGATTTCCCAAAGCCTACTCTGCTTACAGCCTTCCCTTCTCAGTGGATGACATCCACATCTTTCGTTGCTCGGGTGACAAGTGTGAGGTCATTTCTGACTCCTCTCTCACATACTCCACATCAAATCTGCCAGAAAGTCCTGCAGGTCCCAGCTTCAAAACAGAAATCCAGAACTGGACCACTTCTCACTCCCCTCACTGCTACCACCCTAATCAAGCCACCGTCGCCTGTCCCTGTTCCCGCACACTGTGATCTGAATGTCCGTGTCCCCACAAAATCCCTACTTTGAAACCTAATGCCCAGTGTGATGGCATTAGGAGGTGAGGCTTTTGGGAGATGATTTCGTCTGGAGAGTGGAACTCTCATGAATGAGGTTACCGCTCCTTCCAAATGGGGCCCCATCAAGCTCTGTGGGACCTTCCATCAGGCGAGGTTACAGCCGAAAGAGCTGCCTGGACTCCGAGCAGACACTGAATCTACCAGCACCATGGTCTTGGACTTCCCAGCCTTTGGACCTGTAGGAAATAAATGTTATTTATAAGTTTCTGATTTTTTGTTATAGCAGCCCAGAAAAACCGAGGCACTGCAGGAATGCTGTTAACCAGTCTCCTGGCTCCTCTCGTCTCCTACAGTCTATTCTCCACAAGCAGTGGGTGAGACTTTAAATTCTATGTCTAATCACGGCACTTCTCTGATCCATTCTGTCCAGACCACCCTGCTGTGGATTCAAACCCCCAATCCTTACACTGGCCTTTGTGGCCCTTCTCCAGAAGCTCTCAGCCCTGTCAGACTCAAAGCCTCCTTGTAGTAGCAAATAGTGCATAACACTTCCTTGCAATCCAGCAATGGACTTTATAGATCATATAACCTCCCTCCACCTACAATTAATAAAAAGAATAATATGATGCCCATGTAAAATATAAAGCAGAAATAGAGATCATAATCCATAACAAAATATGTATTTTAATATGTAAATATTCAGGCAAAAACAGCTCCACAAATTTCAGAAACACCCACTATCAGATGATGCCACCCCATTGAAAACCACTGACTTTCCCAGTCTGGTCTGCCTTCCTCTCTCTGACCCCAGTACCAATCACGCACTTCACTCCCTCTGCTCCAGCCTCTCCTGATCTCCCTGTGCTCTCCATGCAAGGCACCTTCCTGCCAGGGTCTTTGCAATTGCACTCCTTTCAGGGAGCCACAGGCTCACTCCCTCATTCTTTCTGCTCTTTGCCTTATAGGTCTCTCTCTTAGCGGAGGCTATCCCTGACCATCCTCTTTAAAATTCCTCTCTCTCACTGTAGCCCACTGGCTCAGTTGGTTGGAGCACCATCCTGTGCACCAAAAAAGGTTGCAGGTTCAATCCTCAGTCAGGGCACATACTACTAGGTTTCAGGTCCCATCCCCAATTGAGGAACATCAGGGAGGCAACAGATAGATGTTTTTCTCTCTCTGTCTCTTTCTCTCTCTCTTTCCCTGCCTCCCTCTCTAAGGTTAGTGAATGTATCCTCTGGCGAGGATTAAAAAAAAAAAAACTACCACTCTCCCCCTATAGCACAACCAGTCCACAATCCTGTCCTCCCCCTCTGCTTAGTCTCCATGCCACTTATCATTTCACATACTAGGTGTTTTATCTCTATGATGTTGTGTCTCCTCCGTGAGACCACAGATTTTTACTCCACTGTATCTCCATTGTATAAGTAGGGGCCTGAGACCTAGCGTTTAATAAATAGTTGTTGATGCATGAAAACAAGGAATGAGGGGTATGTGTTGAGTGACTGAAGGGATAGCCACAGATATCTAGCAACCACGGCATTATTTCTGAATCACTTGCGTCCATCTCTTGCCCCTTCCGAAAACTCCTCTCCCACATGCTTGGTGCTTTTGCCTGCATACATTCTCCATCCCCCAGTTTAATGCCTGATCTGGCTTCCTCCACCTTTGGTGCCACACCTGGATTGTGGGTTTGTCTCCCTACTGGGTTATGATCATGTTGTGACACCTTCGTGGAAATGCCCCTTTTATCCTCCTTCTTGCTCTGTGCTCTCTCTCCCACCCCCTCACCTCCCCAGACACTCCATCTCTTTGTCCACAAATGTACTTCCTCTAATGTGCCTGTCAAACTCCCACTCATCCCTCAAGGGTACATTCAAGTGCCTCCTCCTTCCCCAGGGATGCTTGATCCACCTTCCAGAAGTCAGTTTCACGTCCCAGAGACCTCATAATTACCCAAAACCCTTCGGGCCCCCAACACATTCTTTGCTGTGTAAAATCTTTATGTTCGCCTTATCCCTCCTGCCAGAGTTTAATGTTTAAAGGCAGGAAGTGTTACTCATCTCTTGCTTCTCCCAGGGTGTCTGGTCGATGGCCAATGAATATGAAGTGAGATAATTTATGTCAAGCGCTTAGTACAGTGCCTGGCACATGGTGAACGTTCCGTCGATGCTGTCTGCTTACACTAGCTCCCATGCAAGGGGGGCAGAGCTCAGCTCCACCCAGAGGAGAGCTACAGCCTGTGAGGGCAGCTAGGGGGTTTCAAAGCCTGGGATTTGTCTCTCGTTGCCCGTGCCTTTCCCATCTATAGCAGATCCCCCCGAGTTCTCCTGCCCCGGGATGACAGCTCCCCATCCCACGGGACTGCAGACGTCTCCCCCTGTGCCTGTGGTAGGAGCTTAGTAGGCTGCTTGTCAACACAACCCACAGAGGGGGAAGAGGGTACTTAACGCTCCTGCGGCCAACCCTTAACTAACACACAAGGGAGCTGTTGGAAAAATGCCCCAGCGCCTTGAATTCCAGGGGACAATCCCGAAGCACGTTTTCCTTGTGGTTCCTCTGGAAGTCCCTCATGGGAGCGAGTCCCTATTGCCCCAACAGTAAACTGCTTTGGGGTTTTCTCTTTCTTGATTTATTTGCCCATTCCCTTCATTGTACCTTCTGGAATCACTCCCTCAAACTACATGCACTCGAGCCCTGTTTGTGGGGGTACCATCACTGCCCAACTTTCCTGAAGAAATGGCTGGCTAGCCCCTTGGACTGAAAAAAGCCCTAGATGCACCCCACTGTGATACAGCTTTCCTGTGGTCTACGGCGCCAGCTCCGTGGCACCAGACGTGTCAATAACAGAGGAAGGATGAGGAAGGACTTGGGTTATCTGCAGAGACAAAAATTAGAGGGGAGGTGCATGTCAAGTTCATCCCAGGTTTCCCTCTATCCTCATAGAGATCGCCCCCAGGACATGGTTGCAGTGACCCATTGTGTAAGAACAAAGGCCTACTCTGGCCAGTGTGGGTCAGTTCACTGGAGCAGACTGAAAGGTCACAGGTTCGGTTCCTAGGCAGGGCACATACCCAGGTTGCAGGTTTGATCCCTGACTGGAGCGTGTACAAGAAGGCAATCAATCTCTCTCTCTCTCTCCCCCATCTTTCTCTCTCTCCCTTCATTCCTCCTTCTCTAAAAGCAATGGGAAAAAAATATCCTTAGGTGAGGATAAAAAAAACAAAACAAAACAAAGGCCTTCCTCTCACTCTGGGATGTGATCAAGCGAGACCTCCGCAAGGAAACACCCCTCCCTACCTTGTACAGACCCATGTGCTGTGAAGACACAAAGGACTCACTCGTCCATGGCTCAGCTCTGATGGCGCTGTATTGGTCATCTCGAAGCTGCCGTGTGTTCCTCAGAGCCTGGTGCCTCTTCTCACCGACGCGCAACCAGATTATAGTCCTCAGCCGACTTTGCATTAGGTGTGGACATGACTGGGTGCTGGACACTGGAGTGTGCACGGAACTGGTGTATGCCACTTCGCAGGCCTGGCCACTGAAACCCCGCATGGATCATCCTCTGTGTGTTCACCGATCCACTGCCTGGGCACAGAGGACTCCATGGGCCCAGGGTGTGCAGAACTCAAGGTGGCAGCAGCCTGAGGCCCTGAGTCACCGTGTGGAAGGTGCCTACATTGTCTTGACTGAGAAGAAACAGCTTTTATTGGATTAAGCAGCTGAAATTTTAGGGTTTGATACAGTATCTAATGTTGCACCAACCAATACAAAAATTGGACCCTAGAGGCAGAATGCTGCCATAACAAGAACCTAAAATAATATGGCATTGGCAAAGCAGCTGAGTGGTCACTGGTGAGGAAAGTGATATAAGGAGCTAGAAAAAAGGAAATCTGTTTTATAAAGTGGCAAAATATCTGTCTTCTTCAATGACAGTAAACAAGCCTGTTAAGCCAGCAGTTCTGGCGGAAGCGGTTAAGAGTCAGAGTGATAGGATATTGACTTTTCCCAGGGCAGGGACTAGGGTGAGGTGAGTGAGGCACTTAGGGCACAAGACTAAGGAGTCAGTCACTTGCACGAACTGCTTTTAGCAAGGACCAGATGAGTTCAGGAAAGGTGGGCTGGTTTGCAAACAGAAATGCAAGAGGCTAGGGACAGTCCAGAAACTCAGGGTCTCAAGGGTTATAAAAGCCTACTTACTTCTGGATCCCAAACAGTAAAACAATATCATTTGAGAGACAAATGCCTTTTCTGACTCAGACCTACTAACAAAGATCTGATTGAGGATGCAACCTTCTTATCCATGCTTATTCTTTCAGAGAGTCTCAAGAGAGCTGCTATTAGTGAGAGAAAGAGAAAGAGAGAGAGAGAAGCAGGGGGAGATATGAGTAAGGAAGCAAATAAACAAATGAAGCTTGAAAAGGAATTATTGGAAAAAGCTTGGGGTGTAAACTTTGCTCGTGAAATTGTTGGGAAGCAAAGATAAGAGCTTTCTAGGTTTTTAGGGAATTATATTGCCAACTTAAAAATGAGCCTAGATTTAAAAGCCCTTTGACAGTTAGAACCTTAAGCCAACCCTCAAGTCTCTAAACTCAGACAAGTGGGAAGTGGGATTCAAAAGCTGTGCAGTCCTTGGAGAGAATAGGCTTCCTAACACCCACTGCACAGGCTCAGACGTGGCAATGGTGGATAACAAACCAGGAGAAACCTTCCAGAAAGCACAGGGGGACCAGAGAGCAAAGGACAGGAAACTTCCCAGAGAAACAAATTGGGGAAAAATAAAAAGGATGCAGCCAAGAAGTTACTCCTGCTGCAGGGCAGGGTCACTGCACAACGCCTTCCCAGCGGGACCTCAGCATCTCCGGCGGAGTCTGCCCGGGTCTCCCATTCTTCCCTTTCCGAATGGGCATGTTTATCACTTTATCACCTCCTTGCTTACCCTTTCCATTGCCTATGAAGGGGGCAGGGAAGGCTGCTTGTCCTTTCAGTTCAGAGGTCAATGGACAATGAAGCAAACACTCCATCCTGATGGCAAAGGCCCAAAGGTCCTGGACTTGTAGCTGAATGCAGTCACTAGGGGATGTTGGGTTGTCTCTTCTGGGGCAGGAATAAGTGGGTTGTCTGTGGGAAGAAGGGTTAGGTGAGCAAGGTTATTCGAAGGGTGGTCATTGGCAGAACCTAATGTATGTACCAATACCACTTCCTCTCTTACCTGCAAATACAGCTAGACTATATTTCTTCTTCTATTATAATCCTCACCCAAGGATACAGTTATTGATTTTTTTTAGAGAGAGGAAAGTTGGGGAGAAACAGAGAGAAATATCGATGGGTTGCCTTTCATATATGCCCTGCCTGGGGACCAAACCTGCAGCCCACGTAGGTAATGTATTTTGCCGTATAATGCACACTATTTTGCCCAAATTTTTTAGGGAAAAATAAGGATGCACATTATACATGGGTAGTACTAATTCCGTATCTATGTAAATGTTTTTAATTTTTTTATTTATGCTTATACATTAAAATGTAACTCTAGAAAGCAATGACAATATCCATATGGAAAATAATACCCTGGAATACAATAATTGGTTTTGTTTATAAATATAAATACATAAATAAATAAATTAAATTAAAATGTTAAAATGAAAGTTTTTTTTCCTGAAAGTTTGGGCCAAAAACATGGGTGCGCATTACACACAGCAAAATATGGTAAATCCACAATCTTTCCATGTACAGGTGATACTCCAAAGAACCGGGCCCCCCGGGCCAGGGCTAAACCGCGTTTCTTAACAACACTCGCAGTCAGGTGAAGCCACGAGTCTGAGTTCTGGGAAAGGGCACAGGCGAAAGACGGGCTCTGCCCTCAGGCCTCACCCATGAAAACCCTCCGTGAGAACCCCTCCGTGTAGTTGTCATTGACTGGCTGGCAGGGAAGGACGTCGGGGCTCTAGGGTATAGGAAAGCCACCAGATGAAAGGAGTTTGGGACCCTGAATCTCCTACTCATCACCTGCAAATGAGTTGTATGTACTGAGAAATAACCATCTATTGGACTAAGCCAATCCAATTTTAGGGTTTCTCTGCTACAGTGCCTCTCATTACCCTCATACAGCCTACATAATGGGTTTGTTGTCAGGACTGAACGAGTTCCTATGAAAAACGGTGTTATAGAAACGTTGGCGACTCTTACTCGCTTGAGAACAGGCAAAAATATGTCATAAACTATGCTTGGCAAAGAGCGGTAGCAGCAATGAAAAGCAACTACACTCAGGATAGTGTTCCTAACTTTCACTGGAAAGTCTTGCAGTCTCTAAGAGCCAGACCCTAATCCTAGGGCACGCTCAGGTACTAATAAATACCTAGTCTGATCCGTCTGCTGGCCAACCCTAAATGCCACTCCTTTGGTGCCATGTACGCTTGTAAGCCAAAAAACTTATTTGCTTTAGAATCCCTCAAACAAACCCAGGACAATGTGTAGTATACAAATATCCAGGTAACTTTAAGGGTTTAGCTTCCTAGAATTAAAAGAAAGGTGGAGACTCTCAATAATTGCCTGCCACTGGAGCAGAAAATGGAGAGGCATTTTTAACCCAGCCAAGAGCATAGCTGCAGAATTAGCTGAGTCTGGTGTCCTATCAACCTAAGAAGAAGGAAGGAAGGAGTAAAGGAAGGAAGGGAGGGGAGAGGAAGGGGGAGGAGGGGAGGCATGCCATATTTTTTTGACCACATTCTAAAAGGAACAGTCAATTATTGACACATTTTGCTTATATTCTGAAACAGGTTTTTAAAACTAAAGCTTACTATTTTATATCAGAATGTATAGCTTTGTGATATTCTGAGAAGTTTCATTTCATGCGCTTCGACAAATAGTTATTAAGGGTCTAGTATGCACTTGGCTGTTTTTAGCATATTTGGCTCTGTAAAATATCATGATAATTTCAGAATGTATTGTTTTTAATATACTAAATGCTTCCTAGTGTCACAAAAAATGCTATACCGTGTGAATAAGGAGACAAGGAGCAATTACAGAAGGGAGACATTACTGGCATGAGGAACAAGAAACCCACCTTCCACCAGTATGGCATCGTCTTCATGAATTAGATCAGCAACTACTGTGTTTCCAGGTAAGGTCACATTTTGAGGCTTGCACCGGGGCTAGAACGTTAACATATCTTTTTCCGGGGTCCAGGGGACACAAGTCAATCCATAACACTGCTTGTATGGAGCTTACAGCTTAGGAAGGCGCTATACAGTAAATGCATCATCACA
>CM052539.1:17204366-17219449 GCA_028533065.1 Trachops cirrhosus
AAGGCAACCTACTAAATGGGAGATGATACTTGCAAATCATATAGCCGATAAGGTATTAATATCCAAAATAGTATGCAAAGAACTCATACAACTCAATAGCAAAAAACCAAACAATCTGATTTTTAAAATGGGCAGAGGATCTGAGTAGACATTTTTCTCAAGTAGACACAGAGATGGCCAACAGGTACATGAAAAGATGTTCGACATCACTAATCATCAGAGAAATGCCCATCAAAATCATAATAAGATATCACCTCATACCTGTTAGAATTACAACTATCAAAAAGACAACTGATACAAGAATTTGTGAGGATGTGGAGAAAAGGGAACCCTCATGCACTGTTGGTGAGAATGCGGATTGGTGCAGCCACTGTGGAAAGCAGTATGGAGGTTCCTCAAAAAATTAAAAATAGAACTGCCATATGATCCAGCAATCTCTCTTCTGGGTATTTACCCAAAGAAAATGAAAAACTAGCTCAAAAAGATATATATTCTCACACACGCACGCACACATACCTCATATTCATTGCAGCGTTATTTATAGCAGCCAAGATGTGAAAACAGCCTGACTGTGCAGCGATGAGTGAATGGATAAAGAAAATGTGGTGCACATGCACAATGGAATATTATCCAGCTATAAAAAAAGAATAAAACCTTGTCATTTGTGACAACATGGGTTGAACTTGAGAGCAGTATACTACAGGAAGTAAGCCAGATAGAAAGACAAATCCATATGATCTCACTTATATGTGGAGTCTAAAGACAAACAAACAAACAAACAACCCAAGCTCACAAATGCAGACCACACATCAGCGGTTGCTGGGGTGGGGGTGGGGAGCCAAACTGGGGGAAGGTCAAAAGGTACAAACTTCGAGTTATAAAATAAGTAAGTCATGGGGATGTAATGGACAGCATGGTGATGATAGTTAATAATACTCTATTGCATATTTGAAAGTTGCTAAGAGAGCAAACCTTAAGAGTTCTCATCACAAGAAAAGAATAATTTTTGTAACTCTGTGTGGTGATGGATGTTAACTGGCCTTATGGTGATGATCCCCTCATGGTGTGTCTACAAATGTTGAATCGTGATGTGGAACACCTGAAACTCACATGGTGTGGTATGTCCATTTTACTTCAATTTTTAAAAAGAAATTAAAGGAAAATATTGGCTGTGCAGCTTGCAGCCAGGGGAGATAATCAGGTGTGTGCATTCGCTATTTATAAAAGGCCTCTCCACTGTGGTTAGACTTCTTCCTCATATAACTCTCATTGCCCTAAAATAACCCAGAAGAACACAATCAGCAGAAGAATGTCCAAATCCAGACTGGCCAACTTCTCACCACTCTCGGGGAAATTTTCCTTGTTTTTTTTTTAAACATTTTGTTGCTGTTGTTCAAGTATGGTTTTCTGCCTTTTCCCCCCACCCCTCCCCACCATCCGGGAAATTTTCTACCAGAAGTGGGTTCTGCTGGCGCGGAGCTTTCCTTATGGAGCTGGGTTGTTCGGTGGGTTGAGCTTGGCCCTTTTCACACTCCCTCTATCTGCTCACCGCTTGTCTCCACTTGGGAGGTCCGATGCTGTGGGCTGTTTCCCACCTGGTCTCAGCCACAGGGGCCACCGTTGCCACCTGCACGCAGGGCACCGACAAACAGGTCCGGGCCCGTTTGTGACCAACGTGAGGCTGTGTGTTTGAAGCTGTGTGATCAGTGGGACACCGAGTGTTTGCAGGGACAAGGCCGAGGGGTGGTGTGTGGCCCAGAGGGGACCACCTGTCACCTGAACTCACAGCCTGTCGGTCGTCTGTGATCCTATCAGTCAGGATTTCAGAGATGGCCTCAGAGGATTTGCCGGATTTAGCAAATAAAAATATAGCATATCCCGTTACATTTCAAATAAACAATGAACACTTTTTTGTATAATTCTGTCCCTAATATTGCAGGGGATATACCTATGCTTAAAAAGTGTTTGTCCTTTTTCGGAAATTTGAATTTAACAAGGCGCCCGGCATTTTCTGGCAACTCTAACCCAGGTGCAGGAGGCCTCCAGATGCTCCTCCTGAAGGCAGAAGTGAAAGGAAACCAGCCCTCCTCACACGCTGGCTTCCTCGCGTGGTAATGAGCCTTTCAGCCCTTCTGGGGCTGGTTGTCAGACGGAGCAGGAGCAGCGTTTGCTCATGGAGAGAACAATTTAATGCAGAGAACCCGAATGGCTAGTTGTCACCCACCCAGCCAAAGAGACTTTTCACAAAAAAAGAAATGCGTCCTTCAGTAAAAATTACACCTTCAGGTAACTTCATCTCCATGGCGAGCTGACGCCTTAGTGATGAGCCGCCCACCCCGGCCCAGCCCTTCCTGCCCCATCGGAGCAGGCGCACCCCGTGTGCCGCTGGGCGTGGTCTGCCTCTGTTTGCCCTCTTAGCCCCTGAACTGGGGGCGTGAGGAGGGCCAGCCCCACTGGTTTCCCTGGCTATCACCTCGTTCCTGCATTTACAGTATTTCCCCGACCCTATTTGCCTGAGAGTCTGGACCAATATTTAATTATTTCGGAGGGGGTGAAATTCACGTAACATAAAATTAACCGTTTTAAAGCGTACGATTCAGTAGCATTTAGTACATTCACAATCTTGTGCAACCAGCACCTCAGTGTTCCAAAATGTTTTCTATGACCCCCGAAGAAAAGTCCTGTAACCATGAAGTGGTCAGTTCCCAGCAACTTACTTCTGGTTTCTTGAAAAATGGAGGGCTTGTAACTACTATGCTGTATTCCAGAAACCATTGTTAAACAACCCTAAATGTGAACTGTCATTGAAAAGTAAAAGAAAAAAATGGAGGGCTTCCCTCCATGGGTGCCTGGTTTACAAGCCTCACTGCCCATCTTCCACTGGGATGTAAAGGAAAGGGTTCACAACGAAAGGGCCCTGGAAAGACGGGCATGGTGATGGGAAGAGTCTCTGGTCCACAAAAGAGGGAGCCCCTTCGGGCGGGGCTTACCAGGGAGAATTGGCCGAAGCTGCCAGGCTGTGGAACAACAGGGCAGGTGGTCATCGGCATGGCATGAAAGACCATCTTGTGAAATTATTGGGGAAGAGGGGAAGGGAAGGGAAACCAAAAAGGTGCCCAATTGGGCTTGAGCTTCCGGGTTCAGAGGGAGCAAATGAATCACTGCGGGGAGGGCTGACTTCCCCTTGGCCCCTGAGTCCTTTGAGGTTTCCTGATTTACAGAAGGAGTTAGTTCCTTCTCAAAGGATCCCTTGACTCTCTCCTCTCTCCTCTCTTATGGGACCAGCCCTCCTTATTGTATATAAAATCCGGTGCAACTGCATTTTTGGAGACAGCTGCTACTTCCTGCAGTGAGTTGTAGCACTTTTATTATCCAGCTGGGCCCAGCCTCTTTTATTCTTTTGCTGCCGACAGGGTTTTGCAGCTCACCACAAAACTGAAGCTTCCCCACTTTGAACAGAGTTGCAAGAGTTGTCTCCTTTGTTCAAGACTGGGGGGTCAGGTATTGAGCTAACACCTCCTTTTTTTTTTGTAAAGGGTGTAAGAAAAAGAATGCGCCAAGAAGAAGATCTTCCTGAGACAGTTCGAGCTGCCAGAGTGGCACAGAGTTTAACAGTCATCTACTTAGCAAACACGTACGGAGTGTATGTTTGTGCAAGGCACTGGATTAGAAGATGCACATGAGGGCCGCTGACCTTTAGGTAGTGCATTCTACACCCCAGACACATTCCAAGTGCCTCCCTGATATTCACTCATTGAAGTACAACAGGCCTGCGCTTATTTAGGTGAAAATGAGCTGCCTCAGGGTGGAGGTTGTCCACAGTGAGGTTTGTCCTGGGCCCAGGCCTTATCTGCCAGTCCAACTGGCAAGAGCAAGTCAACTTTGTCCCTCCACTCTCCCCATGGGCACAGGATGCAGAGGAATTGCAGTGACAACAGCAGCGAAGTGGAGGAACACAAAGGTGCCTATCCCTCCATGCACGGAGCCCGTTCTTCCAATACCTTCACCCTTGGACATCCCTCCCTGTGTTACTGCCATGGTCCAAGGAGTTGAAACAGCCAGACACTCTGTCCAGCCTGTGGATGCCTCGCTCAGGAATCGGAGAAGTACCAATCAATATTCAGTGGATGCCCTGAGTAAAATATTGTGCTTTGGCCGTCAGGCAAACGTGTTTGAAGGTGAAAAACTCCTGGTACCAGTCACACAGCTGGTATTTCTACCAACAGAACTGAAAGGCCCTCCTTGGCCTGGCCTGGCAGGTAACCATTCATCCTGGCTTGGGGACAAAGGATTCTGCCAATGTAATTATACTCTTTTCTTTTTTTAATATTTTATTTATTTTTATTTTTAGAGAGAGGGGAAGGAAAGGAGAGAGAGTGTGTGGTTGTCTGTCACATACCTGCCACTGGGGACCTGGCCCACAACCCAGGCATGTGCCCTGACTGGGAATCAAACCGGCAACCATTTGATTCACAGGCCCGTGCTCAATCCACTGAGCCACACCAGCCAGGTGTAATTATACTCTTTTCTAATAAGAATAATTTGTGAAATGACTAAATTAATGCAAATTTTTTTATACCCTTAGATGATTTCTTCTATCTTAACAAATCCATAAACTAGGAGAAAATCTTCACTGTGTCCTGCAGTGGGGATCAGAAAATCTAGTCCCTGTGTTTTCCCTTTCATACTGCACTTAAATAGAGATCCCTTTAAAGTGCAGCCCATCTGAAACCATGCCTCACTTTTAAACTATTCTTGAATCCCATACACTTTCACCTTGTTTCCTATTTTGGATCAAGTTGTTGGCTGTGTGTGTGTGTGTGTGTGTGTGTGTGTGTGTGTGTGTGAGATTGAAGTCTTTCAAGGAAGGGTTAAAGAGTCACCTGCAAATCAGCTTCTCTCCAACGGAGGGCGTGTGGACTCACAGTGCTTAGGAGAAGTGGGATAATGAGGGGGTTGCTGGTTGTGCTGTTGCTTCCTGAGAAGCTTCAGGAAGGGCGAGGAGACTAATTGGCTGGTCTGGCAAACAATTCAAGATGAGTCCCAAAGCAGGAGCCAGATGCTGTCAGGAAGTGAATGGAAATTCACCTTTGCACTGGCCCCGCAGTGGTAGGTGCACAGATGGCAGAAAGCAGAACCCTGAGGGCGAGAGCAAAGGCCCTTTTCTCTGTTGTCTGCCAGGAGAGGAACAAAGAGGGTTTACCGGTGCCTCCAGGGAACAGCCTTTGCTCTCATTTTAGTTTCATCTAAGCAGTTTGCCCACATTGCAGCCCTGTTAGTATGAGTTTAGTGGCTTCAGAGAGTGTCTGGGCTGTGTGACTAGGAAAGGGCTATAAGTGAGGCTTCAGTGGCAACAAAGTAGATGGAAATAATTGGCTTAAATAACGTGGGCACCCTCTAATCTGGGATGACCTGGAGCCATGAGGTTGTGCACGACTGAACACTAGGGGGCACCATTGACATGTGAATGGCATGCCCTAGAGCACTGCAGAGGGCAGGCTACACAATTCTCCGCAGTCCCGACTTCTGGGAAGCTGAGCCTCCCATTCAAGTTAATTCTGCCAGCTCAGTGGGGCTCTTCGAAGAAAAAGCACTGCAGGGGTTAGTAGCTGCTGCCCTGCACCCTCGTTTCCTCAAGGGATTGATAGTATACGTTTAGCCAATATACTTTTGTAACTTCAGGCATAGAAACCTCATAGATTCAGATGAACTTGGTGGAAGGAAGTAGGAAGGCAGGCAATATAAATTAGTAAAATAAAAAAGTCTGAGCATACTTATAATAACCTGGTATCTTCATGTTTGAGTACACAAAGGAAATCAGAATAGGACTATAATTTAAAAAGTTCTAAATGGCTTAAATGAAATGGAAAATTTAGTATTTGCTTAACAAGTCCTAAGGTAGGGCAGAAGCACAGTTAGTTAATTCAATGGGTCAACAATGTCAGAAAAGATCCAGGTTTCTTACAACCATCCCAGGCCATTCTCACTTAGCAGTTCTGCTTTGACCCTCTGCCACCTCGTCTCATGGTTACAAGATGGCAGCCATGGCTCCAGACCTTTCACACAAACCACACAGCATCCTTTGCACAAACAGTCCTTTCCTGTGTGTATGTGCAGGTATGTGTGTATTTTATCTGAGAGGAAAACCTTAGTCAGAAGCACTCCACATTAGAATACAAGTTATGCTGCTAAAATAAAAGCCTTGAAAATATGATGGTTCTAACAACAAATAAATTTGTTTACCTCTCCTGTACCAGTCCCAATGTAAATCTTTCTATCTTGTTTCTCTGCCATTTCCTGGAGCCACACTCTTGCTTCAAGTTGGATCACCAATACCACCTTCCTTCTACAGAAAGGGGGAAAGAGGGAAAGTAAAGAATAGCAATCACCAAGTTAAAAACATGACCTGGAAATTACTAATTTTTTTCTCACATCTCATTGGCCAAAACTTAGTCACAGGGTCACATCTTGCAGCTAGGGAGGCTGGGAAGTATAGTCTATATAGTTGGGCATGTGCTCAGCTAGCACTGGAGGAATGCTGCTATATAGAAAAGAAAGGGGAAATGAGTAAGCAGAGGTAATGAACCTTTTCTGTTACCTTCTCCTAGTAGATTTCTGCTCTCTTTTCATTGGCCAGAATTACTTCACCTGATTGAACCCAAACCATTCGCTGCATGAGAAATGAGACCAAAATGACTGGCTTAGACCAGGGTTTCTCAGCCTCAGCAGCACTGGCATTTGGACTGGATTACTCTTGGGGGTGGGGGGTGGGGGGTGGGCAGTGGTCCTGTGCATTGTGGAATGTTTAGCAGCATCCCTGAGCTGTAGCCACTGGATGTCAATAGCATACCCCTCTCCCTTGTGATGACCAAAAATGTCTCCAGACATTGCCAAACTACTTTTAGGTGGGAATCCCTGGTTTACATCAACCAAGATTTTACCCTGGAACAGGAATAGGATGCCTGTTCCTTGATTCGTATTTTAAACAGGCGGGCACAAATCAGAGCTATCCTAACAGGAGTGGTGGACGAAATAGCCTAACGCTGTCCTCTATGAACAATCGTGGAATAAACATCTAGTAACATGTTAGCAAATGGAGGTTCTAGCAAAACATTGCTAAGTAAATAATTTGTTTATTTACTTAAGACACATGTATATCTTAAGAGCATACCTGATACCAAAGTGTTCCAAGTATTCTAGGCTCTGGAAATATAGTAACAAAGCAAAGTACACCATCTCTGCCTTTACAGACCTTGCACTTTAGCACAAGACTAGCTAAGAGTCAGCTATGGAGGTTGTATAGGGTGGTAGTGAAGCATGGGAATTGGAATTAAACACTGCTGGGCCCGCATTTTGGTTCTGCCACTTATTAGGTATGTGACCCTGGACGAGTTACTGTTAACCCTCTAACTTTCATTTTTCTTAACTCTTAAATAAAGATAATACTATTGTCCACCTCTTAGGGTTTTTTCTGAGGATTAAATAATATATACGCCTTAGCTCAGCAATTGTCTCTAGATAACTGCTAGCTGTGTCGTAGGAAAAGCGCACTGGGCTAGGAGTCAGAAGTTTTTCATTCAACAAATATTCGTTGAGCATATTTTATGCGCCACGCTCAGTTCCAGACCCTGGGTATACTGGAGAGTCAGAGAACTAAGGTATACACGGTGTCCTTAAAAAGTCCTCCAAGTTCAATATCTAGAGGGGTGGCACTGGGGTGGGGTGGGGTGAGAAAATGAATGTAACCTGGGTATAGGTCCTGGTTTAAGCCTACAGTTTTCTTTTCAGCATTTGAATTAGCCTAGCACATAAGAGGTGCTCAATAAAATGTCTCTATATAGTGAGAACAAAAATTCTGACTAGCAAAAATGTTTTGTAAAGTACAAAATCCTGTGTAAATGTCAGTGAAGTCAAGAACACTGATAATTATTTGTCAAAATAATAGCCCTGGCTGGTGTGGCTCAGTGGATTGAGTGCCGGCCTGCAAACCAAAGGGTCTCTGCTTCAATTCCCAGTCAGGGCACATGCCTGGGCTGCAGACCAGGTCCCCAGTGAGGGGCATGCGAGAAGCAAGCACACATTGACATTTCTCTCCCTCTCTCTCCCTTCCCCTCTGTCTAAAAATAAATAAATAAATAATCTTTAAAAATAATTGAATTATATGCAAATTAAAATTATCAAAACTTTTTCAAATACTTGAAAGTTGTTTGACTCCTTAAAAAGATTGCAATTTTGCTTACATTATTTTCCCAATAAACCCTTTCCACTATGGACTAGAAAAGTAAACTTTACACCAACTCATATCCAAATCATGGCAAATACGGGTAGGATCTAGATAAACGGGATTTTGCCATGCAATTTATCTGGCTTTTATGTTTCTGTAAAGCTATCGTGTTAAGTTCACTAACTTCACCTATAAAAATAGGTTCAAATTTGCTTAAAACTTATTTTGGCTGAATAAACAGAAACAGAATAATAACGAAGGACAATCTAACGAATTCTAAAAATTATTGCTGGCAAAATTGCATCTGTTCTTCCAATTGGCTGGCCATTACTTTATTCTGACTTTTATTCTTTTTTTCTAGCAAATCAAGCTGTTTCCACTTAGATTACTTCTAAATCTCCAAATGTAGCTGCATTTAATACCAATCTGGAGGCAACTGAAGAGTCTGAGAGAACAGAGGCCCCAAGTCTCGTCCTGCTGTGGGGGAGGCTGCACGGGCTGTGATCACATGCCTCCTTCCTCCAAAATGTTTCACTGAAATCTGGGGAAACAAAAAGGTGAAGTGTCTGTTGAATGCCTGAGGGCAGAGGTGGAAAAAGCAAAGGTAAGCTTTCCAGAGAACTGAATTTGGCAGGAAATTGCAGAATGAGATTTGGCTTGAAAACACAAGTTTATTTACCAAGAAGGAAACTATGAAAAGATCAAAGCACCCATTCCCCCTCGCACATTCTCCCAGGTGATTCTAGGTCTGACCTGCGAGGAGATCGGGGTACAGTACTGTATTAAAACTAGATGAGCCTGGCTGGCGTAGCTCAGTGGATTGAGCGTGGGCTGCGAACCAAAGCATCGCAGGTTAGATTCCCAGTCAGGGCACATGCCTGGGTTGCGGGCCAGATCCCCAGTGGGGACCACATGAGAGGCAACCACACATTGATGTTTCTCTCTCTCTCCTCCCTCCCTTCCCCTCTCTAAAAATAAATAAATAAAATCTTTAAAAAAAATAATAAACACATAATATACATCTCTTTATAAAAAAAAACAACTAGAGGAACCTTGACTTTCCCCGTGCTGCTTTGCCTACACCACAGGTCACTGCCCAGAGGTGCATGGCGTTGCCCAGCCTAGAGCTTTGGTTCATTAGACAGGCTTTCACACACATGGGTAGCTGCATTGCTTTTTATACCCTGTGATCCATTTATATATGTTTTTCTACTAAAAATATCTGTTGAAACAAGCATCGGTCATCATCCCTAAGAGCATTTTTAACTATTCAAAGTGAAGTCAAACTAGAACAAGAGTTAAAGACACACAGACAAGGGGGCCTCATGGGGTTCCTTCCTCTGTAAGTCCGCTGTGAATATTATGTGGTTTGATCTCAGGGGCTGAGTAAAGAACTCACTGTGAATCTTTTCTTAGGGCCAAACGCCTTTTATAAAGAACTTTTGTTGACCATTGGAGCTTGTTGTACCTAACAGACACATATGAGGGATCTGCCCAGCCCACAGCCCAGCCATTGTGGCCACAGCATGGGTGGGGTGGCCTCTGCATGCTCCAGCTCTCCCTGGGGACCAGTGACAGCATTCTTTGTCCTGGGCCCTTCAGGCCTCAGGAAGATCCCAGCTTCCTGCCGTGGTTAACCTCTTGGTGCTTCCTCATACCTTATTGTGTGTGTGTGTGTGTGTGTGTGTGTGTGCGCGCCCGTCCTAACCCTACCCAAACCTCTCCAAGACATGGTCTCTCTAGGAAACTTTCTGTTGCTTAAGCCTATACCTACCTGTACCACTTGTTTCCTGCAGGGACCCCGACAACCACATTCCCTGTAATATTTACTATTGCTACTCTAACAAATACTGCAAGGTTGGTGGCTTTAAAAAAAACACCACGTATTTATTTTCTTCCAGTTCTGGAGGCCAAAACTCCAAAATGGGTTTGACTTGGCTACAGTCAAGGTGTGGGCAGAGCCCCATTCCTCTGCAGGCTCCAGGAGAGCACCCACTTCCTCACCCCTCCTGGCTTTACATACTGCCCACGTTCCTCGGCTCATGGCCCCCTGACTGTGTTTACATTTTAACCGAATCTCTGATGCCTCAGAAAAGGGAATGGTAACAGGACTTCCAGGTACTCAGTGAGGAGGTGGCACCATGGGTGTTTTAGGCCCCCTTGATTGTCCCTCAAAGCCTGGAGGTTATGAACTTTCGGAGGAACAAGACACGATGGTACAGTTACTCGTTAGGAGCTTGGGCTCTGGCTTCAGTTCGTGCGGAGTTTCAAGCCTTTTGCTGCCATGCATGAGCTGTGTGATCTTGGGCGTGATACTATACATCTCCTCATTAGTTAAAATATAGGCCAAGATGCTGTAACAAAGACATCCCAAAATATAGTGACTCAAAAATAGATAGACGTTTCTTATTTACATAATATCTAAAGACAGCTTTAGGGTAGGCACGTGGCTTTGTCCCATAAGCTCATCCAAGGAGAGGTTCCTTCTACCTTGCGCTCTGCTCTCCCCCAGCTTACTGTCCTCGCTGTCGTGGACTTGGCTCACTATGGCCCGTCCTTGTCTGAGCATGGGGACAAGGAAAAGAGGATGCGGTGGGCAAGCAGCTTCCTTTTAAGGATAGGACCCTGAAATTGCAGACATCAATTTTATTTTCTACTCACTTCCAATTGGCTAAAATTTAGTCACATGGCTACATTAAACTACAAGGGGGCCAGGAACCCAGTCAAAATGTATGGGCTTCTATTACTTAAAGAAAGGAAGAAAAAATGGCAATTAGGGAACAATTAGGAGTCTCTGCCACATTCTCTGCAGCGTAGTTTTCTTGCCTCTAAAATAAGAACATCATTTTGGCAATTAAATGTAATACATAGAGAGGGATTAGTATTATTTGCCAAACATAGTAAGTGTTCAGGAAATGCTAGTTTATATTACAGTAATATATAAGGGGGGCCCCCAAAACTGGAATTATCTTCTAGAGGGTGGGCCCATTGTAGTACAGGCTTCCCCCACTAGGTGAGTGTTCTAGGAACCCATTTTATCAGTGTACCAGCTGGCATTGTTGTGAGAGGCTGAGTTCACCTTCAGTGAATTTTTTTGAAGGCTCTTTCAACACGTTTGCCCATTTCATGATGGGTGGTTTATGAGCGCACCTGCTCACACCACACTGAGTGTTCAGCAGTTTTTGACCAAAAATGGCATGAGCCCTATGCCCCATCCTTCCTTTTCACCTGATCTCGCCCTGAGCAACTTTTTTTTTGTTTCCCCAGATGAAAAGAAGTCCTTAAAGTCCCAAAAGGAAGCATTTTGCCAATGTCAAAGAGGTAAAACAAAAAAACAGCAGAAGTACTAAAAGGCATCAAAATCATCAAGTTCAAAAACTGTTTTGAGCAGTGGAAAAAACATCTCAATAAGCACAGTGAATCAAATGGAGAGTACTTTGAAGGTGACTGAAGTTTAAACACGTAACAATAAATACACAACTTTTTATAAATAAATTCTGGATTTTGGGGTTCTCCTCCCTCATGTGCCTCTCCCTCTTCCCCACCATGCTTGGGTCTGAATGCCTGCCTCAAGGTTAATGCATAGCATGAGTGACCCAAGGATGCTGAAGTCTCATTTCAATCGGTACTGGCCTCCTGGGTGTGGATGGCCCGGCTGGTTTAAAAGTGCAAGGTTAGGGTACACCACCAGGCACCCACCCAGAGCCTGGCCCACCCACAGCGCTGAACAAACATGGGATGTGATGAATTAAATAATGTGTTTATGAATGAGAAGTAAGTTCAGCCTGAGCGGGAAAGTCAGGAAGGAGAGAAGCCAAAGAAAGGGAATGGTGGGGAGGAGGAAAGGATGGCAGTGGAGGGCAAAGAGGGGATTTTGTGTGAATTAGAAAAGACTTCTTCCCTCTCTCAAGGCACGTTGCTCCCGCCTCTCCCAACATCGTGATAGCACACAAACGCCTGCTGACTGCTGCGATGCGAATGGTGCCCCCTGGAGTTGTCCGGTTTACAGCCGGTGTGACCCGTCCTAGAAAAGCCACGCAAAGCTCAAAGGATGGGGGATAATCGGGAAGAAGAAAGCAAAGCCACGTTGGTACGAAGTACAAGACTAGAGACTGGAAATAAAGGCGATGTTTGGACAGAATGGTGTACTCCCAAGCCCCAAAATTCATATGTTGAAGCCCTAACCCCCACTGTGACCGTGTTGGGAGGTAGGGTCTTCAGGCAGTTAGTCGTGGCTAAATGAGGTCATGGGAGGGAGGCCAATCTAATCTAACTGGTGGCTTCATAAGAAGAGGAAGAAATACCAGATCTTTCTGTCTCTGCGCATGGCAGATAGCAGGCCACATGTGGGCACAGTGAGAAGACAGCCATTGACAAGACAAGAGAGAGGCTCCACTAGAAACCAGCCCTGCAAAGACACCTTGATCTTGAACTTCTAACCTTCAGAACTGTGAGAAAACTGGATGTCTGTTGTCTAAGCCACCTGGTTTGTTGTTACGGCAGCCTGAGCAGACTAACACAGGGGGCAAGGGAAAAGGTTCACAAGAGTACAAAGAGCACAGAAATTAGAGGAACAGGAGGAGCAAGAGAGAGGGAAGGTTCAGTTCTTTACTTCATATTGGGTATCTGGGACTTTAAGAGAGTTTTAATGACGGATAGGCCTGTTATTTTTGTCTAGTCTTTATAAATGAGGCACTACTGCCACCTGGTGGCATCATACTTAACCCAGTAATTCATTCACTCAGCAAGCATCTATTGAGTGCCTTCTGTGTGCAAGGAAGCATGCTAAACTAGTATTAGAAATAATGCTAGTATTAGTATTAATTGATTAACACCTACTATTTGCCGAGCTTTATCCTATATGCTTTACATAGAAAAGTGATTTAAGCTTCACTACAATCCTCTGGGTAGTATTATCTCTTTTTATGTAGGAGGAGATAGAGATACTAAAAAATCCAATAACTTGCCCAAGAGTCTATACAGCTACTAAAAGAGAGTCAGATCTTGATCCAGGGAGTCTGGGTCCTGAGCTCTTCACAGATGCATTCCCTGTCCTTACAGTTTCTTTCTAATAAGAGGTAAGTAACCAGTTTAAAGAAATTGTGTAAAATGTTAATAATTTGAAATGACAGCATATGATGTGATGAATTAGAGTGTTCAGGAGGGGACTGAGCCTAGAGCAGAGACACTTTTAGAGAGGCTCATGAACTTGGTGCAAGATGCGAGCAAGGGACTCAACCAGGCTGAAGAGTGGGGTTCAAAGGGAAGGGACAGACACCAGACAAAGAATTAACAGGCAGTGGGGCGAGTGAGGCCAAGAGTGCTTAGCTTGGGTGCTACCCCGTTCTGTGTGTTTGTGTCTGTGGGTTATTCCTGAAGGATTCTGTTTCTGATGTATCATCACAAACCTTCCTCTTCATCTAAAAGAGGCCACATTCACCTGACTCATTAGGGTACTGGCCCAGACTGAGAGGGTTTTAAAAAATAGGAAGTCCCTATTTCACAGGAGCTGTTTCAGAGGGAGAGGGGTGGGTGGGAGAATAAGGGGAAGGCAGAGCGGATGAGGAGAGGGAGGGGGTGGGGAGAGAGAGAGGAACTATAAAGCAGTGCTATCCAGTAAGCAGCCACTAGCCACTGTTTAAATTGTAATTTTAATGAATTAAATTAAATTAAAATAAAATAATTAAATTAAATCAAATTGAAAATTTAGTCCCTCAGTTGCACTAGGCACATCTCAAGTGCTCAAGAGCCACCGGCGGCTGACGCTACCGTGATGAACTGCATGGATACAGAACAGTTCCAGTATCACAGAAAGCTCGTTGGACCCCTTCTCCTGGACATCGGGTCTCCCCAAGACGGAGCTGGGCGTAGGTCACCCAGAGACTGTCTCACAACTGGAAGTCTGCAGGTCAGCGACCATCAGAGAGCAGAAGCAAAACAGATGGTGCCTCTCCTTCCTGCTGACCTGTCCCCCCAACCCCGGGCAGGCTGAGATGCTAAGTCCAATAGGCTTGGCTCCTGTTTTTGAGTGAGGTGATGAAAGTGAAGGGGGGCCTTGTTCCCTCCTTCTATGGGGTCCTGGAGCTGGTTATATGGTGCCATTGCTCATACCTTCCAAGGGTCTCCTTCTCGGTGTCCACAAGGCTGGTGGTTGGAGAAGACAACAAACACCTCACCTACCAATCTCCACTTTGCTCAGGGCCCTTGCTCACAAATGATGCTCCATTAAATTGTCCATAAGCTGCCTTTCACTGCGAACACTCACATGGGCCTCTGGGCTCCTGGCCCCACCCCTATGAAGATCTGAAGGGGCTTAGTAAAAGTTCTTTTTTGTGTGTGCGACAATCATGCTTGTTTGCTCATATGTGAGCCTCTGATTCTCTAACATTAATTTTTCTACTTGTGGTAAACTGGAAGAGATGGGTGATTTAGACAGGCAATAACCAGCTGGTAAAATTAAATTTTCATTTAGGCTAGATGCTAAAGAGAACCTCACTAAAACCCACAGACGCAAACACACAGAACGGGGTAGCACCCAAGCTAAGCACTATTGGCCTCACTTGCCCCACTGCCTGTTAATTCTTTGGTGTCTGTCCCTTCCCTTTCAACCCCACTCTTCAGCCTGGTTGAGTCCCTTGCTCACATCTTCCACCAAGGTCATTAGCCTCCCTAAAAGCCTTCCTGCTCTAGGCTCAGTCACCTACAAAACACTTTGCAGCTAATTCAGTCAACAAATATTTATTGAGCATCTACTGACCTCAAATTATTACAGGCCAGTAGGGAGACACAGTGGCATAAGGAAGTAGACATAAACACGTAGACACAGAGTGGGATATATCTGTTGGTTAATATTCCTTTG
>CM052539.1:17219949-17289894 GCA_028533065.1 Trachops cirrhosus
ACAAGAAAGTGAATTTTATTATTCTATTCCTTATTGGCAAGAGTTTTTGAAATAAAGGAAAGAGATTTTAGTTAAATTGAAAAATTACTGTGGCTGATAAGAAGCATGTAGACAGGATTTCGTTTGATGAATTTTCTTACAATTGTTCTCTGTGCACATTGACCTAGGTGTGGTCTTTTCTAGTGAAACACAGATAAAAACCCCTGGGCACTGCTGAGTCACCTAAGCAGAGACTGTGGAGGAGCTCTAAAGGCGTGGTCTCGGAACCTCAGTTTGGGAGAGAGACAGGTGGCTATTCTAGTTCTACCTAACCCAGCTAGCGGTCATTTGGGATCTCATATCTTTGGAGGATCAACTAGATCTGAAGTGAAAAGGGCTGAAGTTTGGGGGTTTTAATGGAGTTGGGGTGACATCAAGTCTGTCTAGGAATTACAACAACTTCAGAGAGAGACGTATCAGTATCCCGTTAGGCTCAGCAGGCTTTCAGTGGGGCTGGGGTTCCCTTGCAGTAGGCACAGACTTACTTGTAAACAGACCAAGATATGAA
Source organism: Trachops cirrhosus (assembly GCA_028533065.1). Lineage (NCBI taxonomy): Eukaryota > Metazoa > Chordata > Mammalia > Chiroptera > Phyllostomidae > Trachops > Trachops cirrhosus. Next base: position 17,220,497 of record CM052539.1, read on the forward strand.
ATTGTAGGTGTTCTGGCCTTCCTCCTGGATGGGACCAGTGCTTGTGACAGATGGATGTGGAAGCCAGGAAACACTTCACACGCAGGGTATTGAGAGAGACTGTTTGTTTTCCCTCCTTTTCAATTCCTAGGTTTTACTTTCAAAATCTGTTACAAGGTGGAAACATCAAGACTCCAGCAACATTTCCCAAGCTGTGTTTCTCAGAACACTGGCTTCCCGTTAGATGTTAATAACTAACCAGAGAAAGATGGGTTTCATGTTGCAGTACGTGTGAGAACCGGAACAGGTTTCTTTATTGTAGGTCTTTTCAGAGCCTTCAGGACACTAATGTTTCTAGTGACTCTCCAAAGCAGGGATGTTTTATGCCACAGTTCCCAAGTTTATTTCACCAAATAGCCCTTTTTTCCCAGGGTTCCTAACAGCTTCTCAGTAGGCTCACTGTTACTCAGAGCTCAGACTAAGACACACTGCTTAACGTTGCTCCATCTTTCAGCCGAAACGTGAGCACTGACCATGCGTTAAAATGGAAAAGTCAGGTATTTTAAATCTCCAAGTTGATTTTTGCTACTTTCAACGACCCCAAGAAATGTGAGATGTATTTTTATTTTTAAAAACAATGTGTCTAAGAACAATGCTGCGATTGTAATGATTTTTTTTAGTGACTTGGTTTATAAGAAAGGGGAAAAGCTGTTTCTTTTTCTTTCTCCCCCTCCCAGGCCATCCACTGCCGAGCAATTCTTCCTTGCCAGGACACTCCTTCTGTGAAATTAACCTACAGTGCGGAGGTAAGAATCCCAAATATTTACTGCATTCAGTGGTCCCTATAAGGGAATGTGGTTTACATGATAAGCAGAGATAATAATTGAGTTTTTTTAATTTTTAAAATTTTATTTATTTATTTATTTTTAGAGAGGGGAAGGGAAGGAGAAGGAGAGAGAGAAACATCAATGTGTGGTTGCCTCTCATGTGGCCCCCACTGGGGACCTGGCCCGCAACCCAGGCATGTGCCCTGACTGGGAATCGAACCTGCGGTGCTTTGGTTCACAGCCCATGCTCAATCCACTGAGCTACGCCAGCCAGGGCGAGTTTTTATAGCTAGAGATATTTCACTGATTAAATTGAGCATGGTCTAGTGCTTAGTTTAATTTCCTGAATGCTTTTAGTTCTAAGATCCACGGTCGTTGGAGTACTTGGTTCTGGAGCTTCCCATTCCGTGCCTGCCGCAGTAATAGCTTTAAGTACTAGGCCATGCAAGAAAAATAGGGTGGATGCTTGCTAGATCATTAATATTCAGAGGATAGTCCTGATTCTGGCATTGACCAGAAATAAAGCCTTTAGGATCATGGAGCTAGGGTGCATGTTTAAGTGACCACGTGGTTTGTGCCAGAAGGACCTTTCCCATACAAATTTCCAAGACAAAAATATTTCACAGTTTTTGGCAATTACTTTTAGTTTCTGATATCATGACCCTTAAAAAGTTCTTCTATTTGTAACTCCAAGTTTATCTTTTAAACATAAAAGTGTTCAAAACTGTATTCACTGTCCTATAGGTGAGTGTAGGGTCCTGTTGAACCTGTTTTAGGTGTGTGGGGGGCGGGGGGGCTGTCAGTGCCAGGCATAGTGCTGGGCCCTTCATGTACAGCATTTATTCCCTGCAGCCACCTGCGAAGTGTCACCCTCATTTGATGAGGAAACTGAGGCTCAGGGATGTTATTTGCCCAAGTCCAGGCAGTTAGTAAGTGGCAGAGCTGGGATTTTAATTTAGTTTCTATGAAGTGCTCTAAATATGGATGGCTGAATGGGTAGATAGTATATGCTTACTTTTAAAGATGCCAGTTTTACATATTGCTAATTCTCTTTACAAAATGGATACATGCGAACTCACCAGGTCCACAGTCTGTTAGTCATGAAGGGGGAGAAAGGGTTATTTTACATAAGTAGTTCAAGAAACAGAGAACCTTGCCCTGGCTGGTGTGGCTTGGTGGATTGGGTGCAGGCCTGTGAACCAGGAGATCATGGTTCGATTCCCGGTCAGGGCACATGCCTGGGTTGCAGGCCAGTTCCCGGCGGGGAGTGCACAGGAGGCAACCATGCATTGATGTTTCTCTCCCTCTCTCCTTCCCTTCCCCTCTGAAGATAGATAAATAAAATCTTTAAAAAAAAAAAAGAAACAGAGAACCTTTTACTCATCACTGGAAATGACTTCTCCATTAGGTGTCTGTCCCTAAAGAACTGGTAGCACTTATGAGTGCCATTCGTGATGGGGAAGCACCTGACCCAGAAGACCCAAGCAGGAAAATATACAGATTCAGCCAGAAAGTAAGTTCTTACAGTCCAGATTTTTATATTAGTTCGTAGTTGAACTACAAATAGCTTTTACCCATCCAGAGAACAAATTTTCTTTTGAAATATTTCAGCTTGTTTTTTGTTTTCTTCATTTCTTTTTTCTTTATGCTTTTAAAATATTTCCTTCTACAGAGTTGTATTGAAGAAAGAGGTTGCTGGGTAGGCGTAGTGGGGAGTGGGCCACCTCCCGTTTTCCCTCATCCCAACTAGTGAAGCTATACTTTCTCCCGCCCGTGTGCCAGAGTGTGGCATGTGGTTGTTGAGTGTGCACAAGTAGAAGAGCTGTTGTCGGCCAAAGAAGCACTCTGTTACAGTCATTTAGGTTAAAATTCCTATGTGGCTGGTAATTTGACTTGTATCTTTGGCCTTTAATGAAGTGTGTGTGTGTGTGTGTGTGTGTGTGTGTGTGTGTGAGAACCTCCCTAACATAACATGTGTTTGAGCCTCAGTGGACAATTTTGCTCCCACCGCAGCTTCTGAGATTCCAAGCTCCCATACTTTCGGCATCCTCTCACTGCTGGATTATTTTGTATGTCTTTTAAATACACTGGGAGTGGTTTAGAAAAATGAATTTTTAAAAAAAATTTTTTAAGTCAAGATACAAAATTCCAAAAAACTTAAGAGAAGGGGGCAGTTGCCTTCTTAGAGGTTAGTTTTTGAGAAATGCTTAAAGCGTACCTTGTACTACTATGTCCAGTCATGTCTTTCGCATTTCAGAGGCTTTCTTTCCTAGTGGAATACCAGGGAAATAGATGTTCTGAAATGTTTCACATCACAGCTTTGAACTGTTTGATCCCTTAAAAATGAGAACTGTCTGAGAAGTACAAAAGGAAAGTAACCCGTACTCTGCAGCACTTCCGAACGCTAATTCGAGCACGTGGCGTGTTTTGCTTGCCCACTTTAGGTCCCGATCCCCTGCTACTTGATTGCTTTGGTGGTTGGAGCTTTGGAAAGCAGGTGAGCTTTTGGACGCATTTGGAGATTTATGGAGAGATCAAACCTTCGGTGCGCTGAACGTTCGTTTGGGATTAATTGGTAGATCGTTTGTGTGTTTTTCAAGATGTCAAGCTGACGATTCTAGAAAAATTGCGGTCTAATTATAAAATGTAACAAATTAATTTTAAATTAAAAAGTTTCTACTGGTCACTGACTGCCTAAGTTTTGCAAGTAGTGTAGAATGAGCATGCTGTCTCCTTTTGTTAGAGATCTGGGTTCCACGGCAAGCTGGAACCATCACTTCTCATAGCCTCCTTGTCACCAGCGAACTTACACCTCCCTCTGCTGCCACACAAGGTAGACATGGGAAACAAAGGAGATGTAACAGATGAAAGCACTTGGAAGCCTGTAAATATTAGAGAAATACAAGATATTTTACTAAAATTTTACCAGTATATAGAGTGCCCTTTCTTCTGACTTTTTTATTCTTATGTCTAAACAACGAAAATAAGCATACCTGTAGTAATCACATTCTCTAAATTGCCAGAAATATGGACGTGATAGAGATGTCAGGAAAAAAAGCAGGTTCTGATCCCAGCTCCGCAGTTTACTAGCTACATCTTGCGTCACTCACCTCTTTGAGTTTCATTTTTTTTCCACCTAAAAGTTAGATATAATAATATGGATTTCAAAGGATGTTTGTGAGGATTAACAGACCTAACATATGTAAAGCTCCTGGCCTGTGGGAGGCACTGACCAAATGCTAATTATAATAACTGTCACAGCAGCTGACAGCTATAAAGGTCTTATTATGGACCAACTGCAAAGCATTATCCCACTGAATTCTCACGTCCCTGTATAGTAGATATGATTATTTTTTCCCGTTTTACTAATGAAGAAACCGATGCTTGGTGAGTTGTAGTAATTGCCTTAGAGTCACATAGCCAGGAAGCATCAGAGCCAGGACGCAAACAAACCCAGGTTCTGGGAGCTCACACGGTGTCAGCCTGTGCGCACTCTCCTGTGCAGCAGCCCTGTGGCAGCTGCTGACACCCGAGGCTTGAGATGCGCTGTAAATGTAACATACACGCTGGCTCTAAAGGCCTGGTATAGAAAAGAAAAAGTAAAATATTGCATTAATCATTTTTTATGTTGATTATAGGCTGCAAGAATATTTTGGATCGATTGGCTTAAACAAAATATATTAAAATTAATTTTATGTTTTATTTTGCCTTTTTAAAAAAATGTGGCCACTACGCAGTTTGAAATTACACACGTCACTCGCATTTGTGGCTTTCATTAAATCTGTGTTGGACAGCGCTGGCTAACGCTGCTGCTCAGTGTGGCCTGCAGACCAGCAGCTCTGGCCTCGCCTGGGTGTTGGTGAGCAAAGCAAGCTCTTGGGCCCTGTCCCAGACCTACTAAATCAAAATTTGCACTTTAACAAGCTCCCGGATTAAAGTTCGAGAAGCATCGCTCTGGAGGGGAGGGAGTGCGCTGCCTCTCTGGGGCAGGATACCAAGGCAAGTCTTGTTGCTTAGGGCTTTGTGGTACATGAAATTTTTTTCTTGAGTTTAAGCTCTGCACAAGTGATACATAGTTGTATTTGTTTCTCCCTTTTTTATGGTTTAAAAAATGATATTTATCACCGTAACCATTTTTAAGTGTACGGTTCGGTGGTATTAACTATATTCACATTGTGGTGAAACAAATCTCCAAGTCTTTTCATCTTGCAAAACGGAAGCTCTATACCCTTTAAACAACTCCCCATTTCCGGCCCCTAGTAACCACCATTCTGCTTTCTGTTTCTGTGAATGTGGGTACTTGAAGTATCTCCTAAGTGGAATGAATCATAGGTGTTTGTCCTTTTGTAACTGCCTTATTTCACGTAGCAGGATGTCCTCAAAGTTCATCCACATGGTAGCATGTGACAGGATTCTCTTCCTTTTCTGTTTGTTTCTTTATGTAAGAGTGTTCAGCCTTTAAGTGCATAACCGAGCTTACATCCTCCCCTGTACTGGAGTCATCTCTTCCTGAGCTGTGACTGGGTTTCTACAGTCATGAGACCAAGGGAGGAAACTAGGTCGCACAGTCCTCACCAGAGCCTGTACACTAACCTTTGGTGGGGGTCCTGGGCCTCAGTTTTCATTTGGCCCAGACTGTGTCCCCTCATAGAGCTGCATGGCAGTTGCTGCATACGCTAGGGCAGGCTGGTGTCTCAGAGAGCACCTGGAACCTTAGCCCTGCCCCTAAGCACGTGGTAAATCACACTCCTACTGTAAGGATTTGTGTGCAGTACTTTAAATATCTGTCCTAGAACTAGGTAACTTGAATTTCTGTTTTATTGGGCTTTTTAATTTTGCAGGCAAATTGGCCCAAGAACATTGGTATGGTCCGAGAAAGAGCAGGTGGAAAAGTCAGCTTACGAATTTTCGGAGGTTGGTCATGTAGTCGCCCTTCTTAATAATTGTGGTGGACAGTCATTTTAAGCATTTGAGTCTGAAATGCGATGGAGTTAAGTGATGTGGTAAAGGAATCAAATACATCTTATTTTATGTGACTTTGCATCTGCTACATTTTTTGCATTGTTTTCATTTAAAATAAGCATCATTAATTCATAACCTTCATAGAAAGCAGTGTATACTTTTAAGAATTTATTATGGTAATGATGAAGACATACAAATGTACATGCATTAATTTTCCAGACCGAATCTATGCTTAAAATCGCAGAAGATCTGGGAGGCCCGTATGTTTGGGGGCAGTACGACCTCTTGGTCCTGCCGCCGTCCTTCCCTTACGGCGGCATGGAAAACCCTTGCCTCACTTTTGTGACTCCCACTCTGCTGGTAAGTGTAAATACTTTTCATTTGAAATTGCGCTCTCCTCAAATATAAACCTAGCTATGAAGAACCTTAGGCTCCTAATAATTTTTTTAAATCTTTTATTTATATAACCCTCGTTTCTAATGTTATTGTTTACTGCGGTTATCATCTCATGATTAATTTGGCCATTTGGGAGAAAAGAATATTTTGTGTAAGTTGTTTGGGGATATTGGGGGTTAGGGAGCTGTGTAACAGTGATCCACTGATGAATTATTTGTATCCAGACGAAGAAACTACACCATGTACGCTTGGCATCATATAGGTGCTGGTTCAAAAAGAAACAGACCACACCTTACCTGGTTAGGAAAGGATTAGGCCACAGTATATGGCTGTCTTTTACATGCCTTGTAAGGTACCTCAGACCCTTCCTAGAACAAATGAGTGGGATTAGCAATTAAAGTAAGTGAAATAAAATACATCATAGGAGACATGATAAACTTTAAACATGTGTATTGTGGGTAATAGAGAGAAAGGAGGTAAGTGAGGGTGAATAAGGGCAGATACAAAAAATGAAGTGGGAAAAGTGTTTCCCAGGAGTTAGAGACAAGTATGCTGGCCCTGCGGGTGTTGGAAAATTCTCCAGGGTTATTAGGAGAGAAAGAATTACACTGTTTTTTCAGTCGTGCATTGTCAGGAATTATGTTGTTTTTAGTCCTGCATTATTTGTTTCATTTCTTGATACATGTCGCTTCTGAACTCTTTGGCGAGCCATGCAGAAATACAGTGAACAGTTAATGCCAGAATACATCAATATAGGCGGTTTCTTAGATGTACGCATAGTCCATAATCCGATTACTGAAATACTCAGGTGATTTTCTTCTTTTTTAGGCAGGTGACAAGTCACTCTCCAATGTAAGTTAAACATTTATTATTTATAAACATTTATTAACATTTGTATATACTTCATGCCTCATGAAGTGTTAAGTCAATCAAATTTAAAATACCCATTGCATTATGTCGAAGATATGGTTATAAAAAAAAACTTGAGATTTCTTGTTGTAAGACATTATTACAATAACCATTAGATTTAACAGATTTAAGAACATTTTATAGTTTTATCTCTTCATATATTTATTAAATGTTTTTAATGAAGTGATATATCTATTTCATCTAATATTTTTTAAATGAGCTAAATTATTTTTTGCTGAACTGAGTAATAATGTGAACCTCTTAGCTAAATGTTAAAAAAAATATAAACAACTGGAATAGAAAGAACTAGAATGCTTAATATTGAGTTATTTTAAAATAAAGATATCAGTTTCACTACAGTTGTGTCTACTATTTCCTTTAGGTTATTGCACATGAAATATCTCACAGCTGGACAGGAAACCTAGTGACCAATAAAACTTGGGATCACTTCTGGTAAGAAATATTATTATTATTTCTTTTTTGGTTCTTCTTGTTGATTTATTTCATTTCCTGCCTCCCGCCACTCCAGATTATTTTGTGTGCATATCTTGTTTTTCTTTGATATCGTCTCTCTGGTCGATTTTCTTTGTTTTAATTCTGTAACACTGTCAGTGTTAGGTAGAACGGAGGCCTTCAGTTCATGCTTGTTGCTTAGTTCCTGGGAAAGTCACACATGGACACATAAAACCAGAACCATCGCTTAATTTTCCCTGTTGCCCTCTGCGTGGCCGGGCTTCCCATTGTTCTGGCTTCAGTGCAGGGAAGCCACCTAGGCAGCCTAACTAGACTGGAGTGGTCGTGCTTACAACCAACTGCTTTACGATGAGGGAAAAGCCAAAAAGAAAATAACGTGCTGATTATAATGCCTTTTCTTCTCAGCTATGTCACTGTTTTTATTTTTATTTCAAAAAAATGTTTTTAGGTTAAATGAAGGACATACTGTGTACTTGGAACGCCACATTTGTGGACGGTTGTTTGGTGAAAAGTTCCGACACTTTCACGCTCTGGGAGGATGGGGAGAACTACAGAATTCGGTAAATGAGTCATACTTTTAAAAGCAATCATCCAAAGTTCTATAGGTGTTCAAAAATTTGAGTTGGAAAAGCATGTTTCCTAAGTAACAACAAGGAAACAATTTTTACAGCTGTGGAAAATCAAGCAGATGCTGGTGAAAAGTTCTGTTGAACCCTACCCTAAATGTGTTCTCGACCAGCACAACCTCATTGGGTCTTCGCGATTAAAATAGTCAGTTACTCTGTTTCAATTTTATTTGCTATATTTATGTCACTTTTAAGGGCTATTTCTGAAAGCTGAATTTGCTGACCAGGCATTGAAACATTTTTCTAGTCTTTTACAAGAATAAAGCTTATTATTGGGCATGAAATACCACCGATAAACTTCCAGAAATTTACGCTAACATATCCTACAGTTTCCAGTCTCTAAGTTGGGTATGTTCCAGCCTTCCCTGATGGAAGGAAGCCTTACCCTTAGCTCGTTTGCATGGTGGTAACTGGCCTTCATATGTGGACATTCATCTAATTTTGTGTCTTGCAGATAAAGACTTTCGGGGATACACATCCTTTCACCAAACTCGTGGTCGATCTGACGAACGTAGACCCGGATGTGGCATATTCTTCGGTTCCCTATGAAAAGGGCTTTGCTTTGCTCTTTCACCTTGAGCAACTTCTTGGAGGACCAGGCAAGTCATTGGCATTTTCTGATTTTTTTTTTAATAATGGGAAGAACAAGGAAGAATGTTGAACTGTTGTTTTTGCTCCATTTTATTCTTCCAGTTCCTTCTGTATATAGCTGCTGAAGAAATCCGTATCATTATCTCTCTACTTAAAACCTGGAATAACCACTGAATTCAAAATTGTGCTGCTTGAATGTAAAAGAACTCCTCAGTTTTTTAAAAATGAGGAAAATCATATATACTCATTGAAAGAAACGAGTGTGGTATAGTTTATGAGAGTGACAAGGGACAGTCCCTCAGCCCCTTTCCGCTCTGCAGACATAACATCACTGTTAGCGGTTTGGTGCGTGTGGCTCCAGATCTTTTTCTAAGTGTGAATGAACAAATTGGCAGATAAATGTGTGTAACTATTTTAATTACAAGAAAGACTCGTACTACATACTTACTCTGCATTTCCTCAGTTCAGTATTTCGTATACATCCTTCCACGTCAGAACACACAGACCTATCTTGATGCCATCATAGCATTACGTCATGTAGACGTGCTGAGTCTATGCCACTTGCCCTGTTGCTGGGCGCTTAGGTGCTCTCCTTTGTGTGTTGACTTTGAAAGCCCTTCCCCGTCTGGGCCCATTCTGCCTGTCTGATCTCCTTTTTCTCCTCTGTGGTCATATGAGGGTCATTGCTTTTAGAACTCATGATGTGTGTTCCTTTTCTGCGTCTTCATTGTGCGATCCCTTATCTGGGATTTCTCTTCGCCATTCCACCAAATTCCATACATTCTTCAAGTCCCAACTTAAGTCCCACCTTTTTTGAACATTCTTTCACTCTTACAGTCCTCATTGGCTTCCCTCTTCTCTGGACATTCTGGTTAACCGTGCAATGCCAAACACACACACAAAAAGTTAAATAATTACTTTTCCATTAATAGACTTTTTTTTTTTAACTCTTAGAGATTTTCCTAGGATTCTTAAAGGCTTATGTTGAGAAATTTTCCTACAAGAGCATAACCACTGATGACTGGAAGGATTTCCTGTATTCTCACTTTCAAGATAAGGTTGGTGGTTAAGAACTCTTATTTTTCATGTCCAGTATATCTTTAATGGCTGTTGGGCCGATCTGAATTACTTAATAGTAGTATTGCTCTGGAAGTTAAGACTCAACCTTTCATGGTATTTTTTCCTATTTAAAATATCTTAACAACACGAGCTAGTGCGTGGAATTACCTTACTTCAGAGAGATCCGCAATAGTTTTAAAATTTTATTTTTTGTATGTGCTTTTCATATTTTAATTATTTAACAGAACACTATTACTATAAATTTATTTTAGAAAAGAGGCTTAGAAATTATCTTGGCATGTCCACATAGACAAAATTATAGATTTAGGGGCCTCAAAGTCTGTTTTAGATTTTTTCTCAACAGCGAAGATTGTTCTGTAGAACACCGGATGTTCTTACTGCTCACAGGTCGATATTCTCAATCAAGTTGACTGGAATACCTGGCTCTACTCCCCGGGACTGCCGCCCGTGAAACCCAAGTCAGTACTCACCCTCCTCCTGGTTTCCTTCTCATTCTCCTCTGTCCTAGAGCTCCTCAGAGTGCCTGACAGCGTTGTCTGCCCCCCTGAAGCTGTTACTAGTTAGTGATGAGAGGAGAGTTCTGCGGTGTTGGAACCTTAAACCTGAGGTCAAAAGAATAATTTCCAGGATATTTAAATATAAATCAGCTTAATTCATTACACGTAATTATTTAGTGCCTCCTTTTTGTGCAAGGATGGTGAGAGATGGAAGAGTAAGATACTGCCCTTTCCTTGAAAATATTTGCAATAAGAAAAATATGTTAAGTATTATGTTAATCATTATAACAGTGTTAGAAGTTATCATTCTCGTTTCCAGAGGAGGCAAATGAGGCTTAACTAGGTAAAGTGTCTCGCCCAAGGTTACACGGCAGGTAAGAAATAGGAGTTGAGATTCAAACCCTGGTTGTCTTAACCCCTCCAATGTAGAGCCTTTTAAACTAAGCACCTTCCTCAATCAGGCACCCGAACCCTGGTTTTCCACGAGTCACGTGAGGATGCAGACTCCTCTGTGCTCTGGCCAGGAATGCTGTCCCTTTCATGTGGAGTGCTCCACCCAGTTCCTTCCAGTCTCAGCGCACGAAGTACTCCATCATGCATCTCTTGGATGCATTTCTTGACCTCTCTGACCAGGTCACGTCTCCCATGCCGGGGCTTCTTGGTGCTCTGTATTGCCTCTTCATGGCTGTTGCCACAGTAGTACACAGTTCTGCATTTATCTGTGTGATTATTGACGTCTTTCTCCTTTACTGCATTTGAAGCATCATGAGAACAGGGTGCATGTGTCTGGTTTTGCTCATTACTTTTCTTAGGATCTTACCATACATAAGGGTTGCTTCCCTCCTTGGGCTAAGCCCTACCTCGTTGTTTTCATTACAATGGAGGGAAATTTCAGGGCACCAAGAAACACACCAGCCAAAGGTTTTTTACTCTCCTGTCGTTCCTTTTGAAATAAATAACATTCTAGTTGAAGGTGATTTATTTACTGCCTGAGTAATCCAGGATCTGTGATACCATTTGGTCTTGAGGACCAACCCAAGGGTTTACATAAAGTCCACAGCTGATGTTTCATGAAGATAAACTGGCAGCTGACTCAAAGAAGGTCACTGCCTTGACCCTGTTATTATCTCCCCGGAGCACAAGCTCTCTTGAAGCAGGTTCAATGGGAACTTCTCATCAAAACTCACTTGATTTAGGCCCGCAGCCAGGTGCCCCTCTGTTCTCTAATAGAAGCATTTCACAGCAAGCAAACAGCATTCGTGGATGAAGAGGACAGTGTTTTGCAAGGGTTATGCACACATCACACAGTCTCTTCCATTGTTGGAAAACATTTGTTTCCTAAGGTGAAAATACACAAATCTTAGTGCAGCTTGCTTGGTTTAATAGTTGGAGTTTGTTATTTCCACTTTTTTCTAAAAAGAAACAAAATTACCACATGGTTTCAGAGTCTGCCCAGGGTTTTCTGCGGCACCAGTACTTCCCCAGTGATTAGGACCATGCCTGTCATGTAAGTGCCTGCAGACTTATTGGATGGTTGGATGGTTGGAACAACAGAATGTAAGGCCCGTGAGAGTGAGGACTCTGGTTTATCTGTTGTCCCGAGTGCCCAGAACTGCCCCTGTCGTACCGTAAACACTAACCGTGCTGCTCAGCGGAGGCCCAGCTCCTTCAGCCTCGACTGCTTAAGCTTATGACCTGCTGAGATGTTTGGCATGCTCTCCAAAGAGTAATCAGGAGTATCATTAGTTTGGTTTGGTATACACTTAGATTTCCGAGTTACTAGATGACACCAGTAATGTTTAAGTCAGGCAGAAGATTTCCTATTCCTGGCACTCTGGAGTTCTTTATCTTTATTTAAAAATAACTTTGAAATTTAAATATGTTCTATAATTTCAAAATTGTGTTTATGCAAAGCATATTCATTTTTGTAAATTTAATGTCTAATATTTATTCATCTTTGCAGTTACGATATGACTCTGACAAATGCTTGTATTGCCTTAAGTCAAAGATGGATTACTGTGAGTAACAATGTGTGACTTTTGACTCCTGTTTGAACTGTGCAAATATGTCTCTGTGTGTGAAGGTGGTGCAGCCAGGGGTGGTGGGTACTTCACTCATGAACTCCTATATTTGGAAAAGCTATTTGTAAGTCAAGTTTGTCCAAAGTGATATGATACTATATCACCTCCCAATGTGTAAAGTTGAAGGGGAAAAACAAGTTGATAACATTGCTTCTGATTTTTCTTGATTCTTTTTAAGTCTTAAAAAAAGTACACAGAAATATTTGCATCCTCTGTTTTCCTCATAAGTCATTTATAAGCTGTTACATATACCAAATAAATCTAAAATGATCTGGGGCAGCTGCTAATGCTAACCGTTAGGGAAGGGTTGAGGCACTTTTGCTGTTATTGTCCATCTTTGAGACTTCCTAAAGAGCAGCTTCTTCATGTACACACTGAAACATAACCCACAGAGCAGCCTCAGTGAGAATGAACCTTGGATAATTCGTTAATGGAAAATTTAGGAATAATTCTTACAGGGGAGGAAAACTAATTTTTTCTGTACCCTCTGAAGTGTTAGCTGAGATCCCTGTAATAAAAGACAGATTAGTGTGAATGGTATAAAGGATGTAAAAATTTCCCCACTCTTACTATTAATAGTCTGATTTTTTTAAGTAATATAGATTTTAGGAGTCATAGATATAGATGCAATCTCAGAAATATTAAAGTAGCTAAAGCTTAAATTTATAGTTTATAACTTTATGAAAGTTATAAAAATAATTTTTATATTCTTGTATTCCTGCCTTTCTCTTAATGTTTACTTTTATGTCAAATGAACCAATAAATATTAAATTTGTACATGAATGGAAATAACTAGGTAACATTTATTTTAGGCCAAAGAAGATGATTTGAACTCATTCAACTCAGCAGACCTGAAAGATCTCTCTTCTCATCAGTTGAATGAATTTTTAGCACAGATGCTTCAGAAAGTAAGTACTGGCTCAAAACATTGGAAGTTAGAATGGGCATAAGGCACAGCATTTATGTTGAACCCAACTTGGAAAAAAAACATTACTGTGAAAACTAATAGAAAAAAGGACAAAGTTCATTCATTTACTTAAAAACACTTATTGAATGCCTACTATGTTTAGCATTGTGCTGAATATAAAAGTATATATAAGAAATACATAATATATAACCTAGTAAGAAAGGTCACTCATGCAAAATTTAGCAATAAAAGGAGGTATATTTTAGTTACCATTTGAGAAAAAATTAATTAGGAAGGACTCCCAACTGCGGCAATCATTGGAGGGAGCAGGGCTGGCCTTGAGCAGAGTGGTTTCAGCAGGGCGGGAGGAGTTCAGGTCGGAGGGAGCAGTGCGTGGCGGGGCGGACCCAGTGTTGCAGGATCGTGCGAAGCTCTGGTGAAGGAGTTAATGCAAATGGCACTAGCAGGGTCTGATGGTGTAAGTCTTGAATGCTAAGCATTTTAGATTTTATTCTAGTCTCTAGGAAAGGATTTAACTTTTTTTAAAGAGCCTTATTTATTTATTTTTATAATTATTATTTTTAATTCTCACTGGAGGAGATGCTTTTTAGAAAGAGGGGAAGGGAGGGAGAGAAACAGCAATGTGAGAGGGAAACCTCTCATGTGCGCCCTGACCAGGGACTGAACCCACAACCCAGACATGTGCCCTGATGGGGAATTGAACCCATGACCTCTCAGTTTACAAGACAGCGCTCCAACAAACTGAGCCACACTCTCTAGGGCAAGGATTTAACATTTTTCACAAGAGAATCCCTTGATGAAACGCTGGTTATGAAAATTACTTTGCTGGTGATGTGAAGGTCGGATTGGCACGAGGAACGCTGGTGGTGACATTAAGCGGGAGGCTCACAGGAGGATAGGACATGAGGGCAGGCCTGCTGGGAAGGGGAAGAACAGGACAGGCGAGAGGGATGTCACACAGGATGAAAGCATAGGGTGTTGTGATGGACTGGATTTGGGGGTTAACAGGAAGAGTTCCAGCAGATTTCAGGGTTCCAGGCCCAGGTCATTAAAAGGAGATGTGAAGCCAAAGGGAGGTGCTGCATTTTGAGAGGGAGAAAGTGACTGGGGCTGCACTATTACCTGACGCGGAGCTCTCAGGCCTGCGCGCCTTGAGAGGGATGGAGAAGACATGAACAGAGCTTTCTGGGAACTGATGCAAACTGAGGAATAGGGTTGTAAGGCAGCAGGGGCCTTAGAGGACCATTCCAGTACAGATGTCTGTGGCCCTGCCGTGTGGCCGGGCACCAGGACGAAGAACGCGATGGGACGACTTGGCAGTGGGAATGGCAACCCTGGGGGAGTGAGGGGGCCCAGGAGGGACCCTCCCCAGCTGGCCTTCCAGGCTGCACTCGTAGTTTAGTTGAAACTAAGTAATTTGGGAAGGGTCTGGCAGGCAGTAGGAGCAGAGATGGTCAGTGAGTTTTGTAAGGTGAGGTCGAGGCTGGAGAAGACGATGACCATGAACCTGGTAGCACTTGAACCTGCACTTCACAGGCACCTCAGACTCTGCTTGTCCGAACTGAACTCTCCTTGCTTTTCTCCACCCAAAGGCCTTCTCCCTGTTAGCATGGGTTAAGATGGGCACAGGAGGTTTATGAACCTCCTGAAATTGTATTTATACAATTCAAGTTTGTGCTTATATGGTAAATGTATTTTTTTCCTAAAGAAAGGGCCTATATTACTCATCAGATTCTGACGGGTCTGTAATACAAAAGTTTAAACACTGCTATTTTGCAGGACTATAGGTAATTTAAAAGGGATTTCAGAGGAAGTATACAAAGATAATGCTGTGGGGAACTTGTGAGGAAAAAATTAAGAAACTATGATTTAATCTGGAAAATGGAATAAATTTACACTATGTAAGGTATAAGGAAGAACTTGAAAGACTATGGAAAGAATCTGGAAATTGATATTTATATATACCAAAAAGCCTGAGGAGCTTTTGGTATATAATTCTTTTTTAATTCTCTGTGTACCTCACAAATTATCTGCTCCCAGTAGAACAGCCTTATGCAGAATAAGTTTGCACAAAGCTTATTTTAGAGCACATTTGTTTCTTTTATTTTTATCTAACTTACTTTTATATTATAAAATATTTAGGATTTTAATCTGGCTAAGAATTTCTCTCCAGTTCCTTTCTTCCAAGGAATCCTGTTGAAATGATACTTTTTTATTTTGCTCTTAGGCACCTCTTCCATTGGGGCACATAAAGCGAATGCAAGAGGTGTACAACTTCAATGCCATTAACAATTCTGAAATACGATTCAGGTACATCATTTTAACTTGTGTCTGTGGAAGAAAGTAGAAAACTAGTTTCAAGGGTGGATTAAGGGAAAGCAGAGTATAGGTCTTGAGAAATCCTTGTCAAATTTATTCCTTCTATATAAATAATTACAGTGTTTTCTTAAGGAACAGTTGCAGTACCTATAAGATGACAGTATTAATCTTTTTACTAGAATTTGTTTTAAGCTCTCACCTTTAAAAAAAGATTAGGATTAAGGATTCGATGGTAAATAGACGTTCTTCCACACCTAGCCAAATTGACTCTGAAATGGAAATAGAAGTCTCTGACTCTGTCACGCAGTTAGTCTTTCTGTACTCAAATCGGTAGTGTGAGGCTCAGCCCAAAGTTTAATTCCTTCAGAAATTCATACGTTAGGTACACGAGCACCCACTTACTGCAGACCTTTTAAAACGTGCGATCTTTTTAAGGAACAAATTCCTCTTCCTTCTCTTCTCCAGTTATTATATTGTATATGTAGGTATTTGAGCGTCTCCGAATAAAGACATAATATGAAGTGGTGTACAGTGGAACTGTAATAGGATGATTCATCGTTGCAAAAGTTATTGTCATGTATGCCTGCCACGTCCTGCCTCTCCCACCTCACGTCCCCTAAACATCCTCCTTTCAGATGGTTGCGGCTCTGCATTCAGTCGAGATGGGAGGAAGCAGTTCCTATGGCTCTGAAAATGGTGACTGAACAAGGAAGAATGAAGTTTACGCGACCCTTATTCAAGTAAGAATCACGTCAAACTGTGTTTTGAATCTGTAAGGATGGGGAAAGAAAAAAATATTAAGCAGATGTTTTTGTTGTTGCTAAAGTACTGTGTAAAATGCAATCTCAAAATAACACATTGAGTTTGTTAAAGATTATAGATATAATCTTTGCATAGGAATTAAGACTTGTAAATATTTAAAATTTGAGATAAATTATTAGCTTTTTTAGAAGCATTATATATATTTTACCTCTTACAGGCCAAATAGGGCTAGACACTAATGAAAAGTAAATAAACCAAAGACGATCGTATAGACACAGAAAGATCTTTAAAAGCAAGTAAAAGATAATTGGCGAGTAGGCATGGACAAGAACAATGTCTGAAGAAGGATTGAGCAGGGGAAGCCAATTTTTTTTTTTGATTCAGGTATTGCAGCGAGGTAAAAGAGTAGGTTGCTTGACGTAAAGGAATGCTTTGTAAAGAAAAAAGTTGTATTTTGCCTGCAAGATACATTAAAACATGTCAGTGAAGTTATTTTGACTATGGACTTGGCAGGAATTCTGGAAAAAGGATAAATCATGACGTAAATGTCCATGATTAATCTGTTTGCTTTTCGTTTCCTTCACAAGTACATTAAAATTTTCCAACACAACCAAGCGAGTCATTGTTCATTGTCTTCTTCTGGTGCAGGGACCTCGCTGCCTTTGACAAGTCCCGCGACCTGGCCACCCGCACCTACCGAGCGCACAGAGCCGGCATGCACCCCGTGACCGCCATGCTGGTGGGCAAGGACCTGCAGGTGGAGTGAGGGCCTGCCCGCCGCGCCTCTCACACGGTTCTCTTTTTTACATTGAATTCACTGAGAAATGTCAAACCTCAGCTCATATGATAACTAAAAATGTCTTTTTACTTTTGGCTTTTTGTTGTTTTGTCAGTGCTTTTCATAAATAAAGCTGAACTGCCTTCCTTCCCACCCCCCACCATGGCATGTTCTTGATATAAAGTGAATTTTATAAAAGTTTAATCTTTTGATTTATAAAGTTTCCAGCTTCACATTTATTTTCTCCCAGTATGGTCACAGAGAATGTCAACATGTTATTTACCTGTTTTTTAAGTTCTATAATTCGAATCTGCTGCACATCAAGAGTTCAGCATGGTTAGGGCTTTGCCTTTTAAGTAACAATAAACAGGAACACTCGGTTGGATTTGCCCATCAGCCCGCTGGTGGACATAGGATGGACTTCCTTATCAAAACGTAAACTGTAGCGGGAACAGTTGGCTCCTCCCACCTGGGCCCCCCTGCCGACCTCCTGGACTTGTCCTGCTCCCCAGTCCGTTAGGGCCTGGCGACCCCCCTGCACACCGGCACTTCCCGTCGGTTTCCTGACGGTCTGTGCAACCTGCAAACACGCTTCTCTTTAGTGGTCGGCAAACATGCTTCACCCACACAGAGCATTAATTGTGTAGAAACAAATGTTGGAAACAACACAACAACTTGTTTCAAGTAATAGAGCAAAAAGGCACACCTGTGAGTGCTGGGTGGTGCCTCGGCACGTGGTTTGGGAACCACTGCTCACTTGGTTAGGCTTCTTTGACTGCAGCTCACAGCAACCCAGATGACTCGGAGTGGGAAAGGGAATGGGAGGGTGGCTTCAAGGACACAGGTTAGAGGGAGGCTGTTGGAGCCCGTGGACAGACAGGAAGTGTCCCAGGACTGCGGAGCCATCATACCCTGGCCACACTGCTGTTTCTCTAGTCCACAGTGTCGCCTGGGTGCCCCAGCCTCCACTGTGACAAATAGTTCTTTCCTCGTGGACAGACTGTCTTAATTCCAAATTTCCAAAGGTGAGACTGACCCAGCTCGGGTCCACTCCTGGCCAAGTAAACTCCAGCCAAGAGGAATGGTGTTTTTGAGTATGAATGTGTATGGTGGGCTATATCCTTATTAAATACCCCCCAAAAGTGCTGATGCAGTGACAAAAGTCTCAAAACAGGAGCAAACAGCAGAAAGGTGGGGTCGATATCAAAGAGGCAGCTTCCTGTCTGTCTGTCCATCCCTATAACCCTGAGGCTGCGCTCTCTCTCCCTAGGACCCGTATCCACTGCAGTGCGATTCTGCTTCTCAAGGCTGTTCCCGCCTATCTTCAGTGCCAGGAATACTAAGGGCGAGAGTCCAGTTCAGATCCCTGGTCTATCATCATGTTCTAAGTGGTTAGACTTCAGCAAATCCTCAAACCCACATGATACTTTTGAAGGTGTCTCTGCCCTCTGAGCTTACCCCATATTCTAAGCTAATGTCATTTTTCAGTCTCACGAATGAGTCTGAGTGATACTGAAAGTGAATTGGGGCAAGGGCCCCTTGAAGGGTGGTGTGGAAGGGCGCTATGAGGAAGGTAGAGGGCGCTAAAGACAAACGTTGAGCAGATTGACCCCGCCGTCTCAGTGGAGCCTACATTTATTCACTTCTGCTGATATGCATCTGTTGAGTGTCTTTGTGCCAGACTGGATGAACACATAATTTCCAGATGAACAAAGATAAGTAATTTGTATAAAATGCTAAAGAAGAGGTATGCTAAAACAGCCCAGAGAAAGGGGTTTAGGGAATGCTTTCTGGAGAAGAGAAGGCATAAATCGGGTCTTAAGGAATAAGAAAGACCTAACCAAGCAAAGAAAGCTGGAGGTGTGTTCCAGGTGGGGAAAGAATAACATAAGTGAAGGTATAGGTTTATGGGTTCTTGGGTCAGGAATCTGGACAGAGCCGATGGAAATAGTTAATCTCTGTTCTACCACGTCTAGGGCCTGTGCCTGGGATCCTCAGGTGTCAGGGTGTGATTCAAATTGCTGGGAGCTGGTATCAACCCTCAGATGTCCCATGTCTGGCCTGGGATTACTCAAAAGCTGGGATCAGTTTGGGTTTTCTCACAGCACAGGGGATAATTGGACTGATTGGTCTTCCTTACATGTCTGCATCCATCACCAGAGAGAAAGCACCCTAAAGGCAGAGAATGTGTGTTATTTATCTCACCACCAGCACCTAGCATGGCGACCCTGGGACATAACAGGCGTACAAAAATGCTTCTGGAATGAGTGAATGGAGGAGTGCACAGAGTTAAGGTGCTCCCTGTCTAAGGGCCTCAGCTTCTCTGAGAGGGAGGAGGTAAGGTCTTCCTTTGAGGACTGGGGGCGGGGGATATTGAAAGGTCCTTGAGGAGTGGGTGAGTGTTTTGGAAAATGGGGGGATCGGGCAGCAAGGAGAAGGGTGGTGCTGTGGTCCACACCTTCACAGGACTTTCTGGGGCAGGGCCCTCCACCGGGGTGAACACAGATGGCAGTTTGTGTGGTGACCTGGGGTCGGGTTTCACCTTAGGCATAGGTGTAGTGTTACAAAGGAATTTCAAAGAGCTGAACAAAGTGGTCCAGGGGAGCAACTAGGGAGCCAGCTTCCTGGGAAAGCACAGAGGGAGCAGGAGGGAGGTGGAAGGAAAAGGAACTGACCAGAGGTCAGGCCTCAGGGCAGAGATGATGGAAGTAATGGTGTGGGGGGCGGGGGGGGGGCACTGAAGGCTACAAGGTCACTGTTGAAGGTGAGTATTGGAATTTAAGATATATGTGGATCGAATTCAGGTGATGACAAATTCCAGGGTGTGGTCAGGATTTGGGGGGGCTCAAGTGCAAGTTTCCATAAGGTTTAAGGCATGGTTAGCCCTTTATTTGTACCCATCCCCAGAAGCTGTCAGGGAAAGAGATGCTGGAAATGTGTGTTTTCTGTGAGCGACTATGTTTCTAGTCCCAGAAGAAATCTGTTTTCATGGGGACAGACCTTTTAGGATCTTTCTTTCTATTGTGTTAATCAAACCTCCAGAAACTGGCTTATACTACACTGCTGCTAAACTGTATGTCCACTACGAGACTAGTGCCCACCTCCGATTCTTTTTCACGCTCTTCAGACTTTCTTAAAAGTCTGCGGTAATGAATTGGGTGTAGGGAGCAGTTATCTGTGTCGAAGAACCTTCACTGGGTTAGGGATATTCATGTACAAAGATGAAAGAACATACATAAAGCAATACAGGTATACAGAGTATGAAAGTTCAAATAATAACCACAAACATTTCTATAGCATTTCCAGTGTACCAGGTGCTGCTTCAAGGGCTTTGCATATCTGAACTCAATCTTCTCAACAGCCCTTTGCAATAGGCACTATCATTATCTCCATTTTATAGATGAAGAACTTGAGGCCCAGAGAGGTCAAATGACTTGCTAGAGGCCACATGGCTAGTTAAAAGCAGAGTCGGGATTTGATCCCAGGTAGTTACGGCAAATGCTGTAGGGAGGCATTTATTACTTTTGCCTTCCGAGGAGGAAAGGGAGGCTATTGAAGAACTTACTTGCTGCAGGCTAATAAGCAGTGGAGCTGGAGTCCCACCCACAGCTGTCTGAGCTGTTAACCTTTAAGCCATGGTGGCCCTTTCGTCCAGACGGTGACCTTTAGTTGTGAACATGATCTCTGGCCTTTGCAGTCTCCCTCTGCGGAAGGGCAGCCTCAGAAAACCTGGGCAGTGGCAGAGTAGTTGCTCAACACATGTTTGTGGAATCAACAAATAAGTGAGGGTTGCCACACTCCCCGGTGTCGCAGTTGGCCAGCAGGGTGTATTGTACAGTTGAGTAATTCCCAATAAAGACAGGAACAGGGTGTTTATAAGCTGCCCGTAATGGCAGGCAATGCAGAGAGGAATGCGGAGGGGAGAAATCAGGAGCCCTGAGGAAAAGGGCCAGCAGCCACTGCCAGCAGGTGCTAGGACCCTCAGGCCTTTCTGCCAACAGGGCTGCATGGCAGGGGCACAGGCGGCTGGCCTGCCTGTGTCCCCCTCTTCGGCCTCAAGCTCAGCTGCAAAATCCCAAAGGGATACCATGGGCCCTTAATAAATATTTGTCCAACACTTGAATGAGTAAAGGCAAGGGCGGTGGCATATTTAAAGTTCATCCTCACCCTCTCCACCCACCACACCTCTGTAGTCACTGCTAGATAAACCTCTCTGCTCCCAGTGACTGTCACCTGTGGAAGTGCCTGGTTGCAGTGGCCTCATCAGCCTGCAGGAGCAGCCGGAGCCATGCCCAGGTACACAGTGCACGTGCGCGGGGAATGGCTGGCTGTGCCCTGCGGGGATGCTCAGCTCACAGTGGGCTGGCTGGGCCGTGAGGCCGTGCGAAGGTACATGAAGAACAAGCCAGACAATGGTGGCTTCGCCTCTGTGGACGACGTGCGCTTTCTTGTGCGCCGCTGCAAGGGCCTGGGCCTGCTGGACAATGAGGACCCACTCAACGTGGCGCTGGAGGACAATGATTTCGTGGAAGTGGGTGAGTGGCAGGAGGGGGGCAGTGCTAACTGATGCCACATGATGTGGCTTAGTGCTCACAAACCTGGCAGGGAGGTCCTGTCGTCATCACCAGTGCCGGGGAAACTGTGCGGGTGCTGCTAGGCCTCCGTGTGCCTTAGATTCTCACCCCGAGAATCTCAACCCATGAGACAGGTGGCTTCTAATCCCCATTTTAAAACTGGGCAAGTAGCATGGATGGTAGGTAGAAAATAGACAGGGGGAGGGCAAGAATAGTATGGGAAATGTAGAAGCTAAAGAACTTATGACACATGGACATGAACTAAAGGGGGGGAATGTGGGTGGGAGAGGGTGTTCAGGGTGGAGAGGAATGAAGGGGGGATAATAGGACAATTGTAATAGCATAATCAATAAAATATATTTAAAAAATTAAATAAATAAATAAATAAATAAATAAATAAATAAAACAGGGCAACAGACTCGCAAAGGGAGTCAGTTACGCCATTGGTAAGAAGCAAAGATCAGATCCTTGGGTTTGGATCCCTTTGCAATTATTGAATTACTTTGTCTTATACAATTATTATTATTATTTTTTTAAAGAGGGGAAGAGGGAGAGAAAGAGAAGGATAGAAACATCAGTGTGTGGTTGCCTCTTGCACACCCCACACCGGGGACCTGGCCTGCAACCCAGGCATGTGCCCTGACTGGGAATCGAACTGGTAACCCTTTAGTTCACAGTCCAGTGCTCAATCCACTGAGCCACACCAGCCAGGGCTTATACAATTATTTTTATGGACTTAAAGAAGATCTTTTTGCCCTTCAAAATGCCCTCACCAGATGAAGAGGCCAGTGGCATAGAGGAGTTCAGATTCGTAAATCAAAATAAAGCTGGGATGGTAATAGAGGTGGGGGTTAGATCTTGAACTTTCACTTAAACCTGGGTCCACCTACATCTCTGTTGTTCACTGTCCTTCCCTGTAAAGATGCTAAGAGCACTTGAAAGTGTCTGAAGTCATTTCAAAGCAGCCATTTTGATAGACTTCAGAGACAATTGAAGAGACCTTCCTTGGTTTACCAGCCAGGCCCAAAGTGGCTCTCTGTTATGGTCCATAAGGGGTCATTCTTGTGTTCTTGTTTCAGTCATTGAAGGGGATGCCATGTCTCCTGACTTCATTCCATCGCAGCCAGAAGGAGTTTACCTGTATCCTTTCCTGCAGGCTCCCTGGCCTGCTCTGCAGGCTCCTCCTGCCAGAGGTGGGGCTGGGGTTCTTCCACACTCCCCCGTATTTTCCTTTACCTGGCTTCAGATACAGCAAATACCGAGAGCCTGAAAAGGTAAGCTTCAAGCCCCTCTCTCTTTGTCAGGAAAATGAAGTCCCCCTCGTTTAAGGAGAGTGAGCAAAATTTATGAGCAAACGCTGTCCCACGGGACAGGACTTTGTCCCGCTCTGGGTAGGAGGGACAGGCGTTATGCTTTTCCATTTCTAACATTCCTTCCTCAGCCTCCTCTTCAGTGAGCTGTCTTTTAAATTAGTATATTAATGAGCAGTAATAAAATTTCTGAAGTGTCAGACTTTCGTTCTGCTGGAGGCTTCCCTGCTCTCTCGTTTGAGCACCTAAGCTGTTCCGATTCACGGAGACCCCCTCTTTTGTGCAGTACATTGCCTTGGATGGGGATAGCCTGACCACGGAGGATCTGGTCAACCTGGGCAAGGGACACTACAAAATAAAGGTATGGGGAAAGGAGGGGTGTCCTCTGACCTCTTCTGCTACATGTAGAAACCTTCAGTGTGCTGAGCTCTGACCGATGTTTTCCTAGCTCACCCCAATTGCTGAAAAGAAGGTGCAAAAATCCAGGGAAGTCATAGACAGCATCATAAAAGAAAGAACTGGTATCTTTTCCCTTTTGTGTCTTACATTTATTTTTATAGACTTAAAAATATGGCCTTAAAAAAACTGGCTCTAATTGGATAATGTTTTTTTTTTTATTGTTGTTTTATTCCAGTTGTTTACGGCATTACTACAGGCTTTGGGAAATTTGCCAGAACTGTAATTCCTATCAATAAGCTAGAGTAAGTTTGATTCCCACTCTCCCCACCAAATGCACCCACATTCACATGCCAGCTATGCCCATTTTTTAGATTCTTTTCAACAAAGGAAATAATATTTGCCCCAGTTTACAGATGAGGGGGATGAGTCTCCGGTTAACTTGCACATGAGCTGGTATTGAAAACACAGGCCTACTAGTTTCTTTCATTGCCTCACACTGCCTCACTCTGTTCCTCCAAAGATTGAACTGTCTCTCCCTTCGCTTCCCCAGAGGAGGACACATCTTCACCGTGAGGTATCTAAGAGGGTTTTCCCCTTCTCTTTCAGAGAGCTGCAGTTCAACCTAGTGCGCTCGCATTCTTCAGGTAAACCATTGCAAACGCTGGGTGCCTCCTAGATCTTGTCTGATTGTCGGAACGAAGTGTGACGCATCCTGTAAGAGCCGTGCAGAGCTAGTGCGTTCCAAGGACGGGTGCTTTGGGGGCGGAGGAAAGCAGAACGCATCAGACAAGACCACCTTCTAGCTGAAGCTCAGAAAAAGGAATGGGCTCAGAAGAGGGACAGGATTGAGAGCAAAATAAAAGCTGAAAGTCAGGCAATGAGTTGATCCGGATGAGTTGAGATCGGACCGTCTGTCAAGAACCGGCTCCCATCAGAATGCGAGGCAGCATTTGCTGAGGAGTCTGCATACTACTCTAAGGGTGTCGGGTGGAGAATTGGGGGTGGGGGGCTCACTGAAGTGTTCCAAGAAGGGAAAGTGAGAAGGCAAAACTGGAGTTTCACCTTTGTCTGGAAGATGAGACGTTAAGCAGCCAGTCAGTCAGGAGGGAGAGCAGTCCAACCATCTGAGTCAGGAGTGAAGAAGCGGTCATTACCAAGGCTTTTAGAATGCAGTGCCTCATTTGCCGTGGACGTGACCGCAGAACATGTTCCTACAAGGTTTTCTTTTGCTATACTGCTTGTGTTCAGCCTATTGGGAATATTTTATTAAGCCTCACTTATTTTCATTGCCTAGATCAGCACTGTCCAACAGAAACATAACACAAGCTTTGTGTGGTCTTGTAATACCTATTGGTAATTAGTAAGATTTTCCAATAGCTGTCTTAGGGGAAAAAAAGAAAGAAGTGAAAAATGTGAGAGATGAAGGCAGCCAGGAGGTGGAAAAGATTTTGTTTTTCAATTGTTTTGTAGGTGTTGGAAAACCACTAAGCCCTGAGAGATGTCGGATGCTCTTGGCGTTAAGGATCAATGTCTTAGCCAAAGGATACAGTGGTATCTCCCTGGAGACCCTCAAACAAGTTATCGAAGCATTTAACGGTAATGCCATGGGTCCCCGACTGGCCCTCCATTGAGGCTGGGCATGTCCCATAAGGTAGACTTGATTGATGGGATGGTGAGAAATTGGATTAGACAGGAAGACACAAGATAATGGAGATGGATGGAAAACGGGCTCGGCAAGAAGGAGGATAGCAAGGTGGGGGGAGTGTGGCCCAGACACTTCCTTGCGTGTACTTAAAACCACTCTCCACCATACTTCACTTTGTATTTGGCATCTTTAAAACTGGAACCAGCTCTGCGAGTCTGGCCCTACATTCAGGGGTGGGGAGAACTTTGATTCAGTGGTGCTCAAGGGTGGTTACAGAAGTAGCATAACATCATCAGGAAATGCCATGGTACCTGAATATCAGGCCCAGAGACTGATGCAGTCGTTCTGGTTGGTGCCCAGGAATCTGAAATCTTAATGCTTCCCAAATGGAAAGATTGCCAGACTTGAATAACTGAAATCCCCCCAAAAAAGAACTGAAAAGAGATTAAAGACTTGCTTGCAGTTCAAACTCTTTGGAGCTTACTTCCTGGGATAGGACAATTCAAATACGGAGACAAGGTTTGAAATGCTTGAGAGGCCGTTGTCCATTTTCACAGATACAGATAAGCATTCCAGGTCAGCAGAGTCCCGGGGACCCTTTGGGGTGAAGGAATGGGAGGAAAAGCAGGGCCGGGCAGTCACACAGAAGGAACGCATGCCAGAGCTCCCATGCTATGGACACAGGGACCCTACACGTGATGTGCCCACCAGGGAATAGCAATTTGAATGAACAATCCATAGTGTACAGGGCTGTGCTTTCAACACCTATTTCTACCCGCTTCCTGGTCTGCCTTACAATCCCAGCTAGTACAAATTTGGCCGTGAACCCCCTTCTGCATGCTTTATGGGTGAGTCTAAGGTATTTCTGGGGCCCTAGAGTTCTGAGAATTCCCCAGGGTGAACTCTGACCTGGAAGCTGGGCTGGGGGTGGCACTGCTTTATCCTATTGACATTATTTAGTAGTTTGCAAAAACACTGCTATTAGGGGTCCAAGTTTACTTAGCAAAACGAAGCCTCTTTTTCTGGTAACTTATTGGGAATTTCCTAAGAAACAGTACAGTCCGTTCACAAGCGGGGATGAGATGGTAATAAGAAGAGACTGAGCTGCCTATGACTTCACGTCCCCAGAAAACCATCCGCCGTTGGGTGAACCTTATCTTTCTGGCACATTTTATATTACTTTTCTAAAGTCAATATTTACACATTTCCAAACATTCTCTGATAGGTTGTAATGGCCACACACAACTTTCAGTCATAGGGAGATCTCTTAAATCCTTATTTAGATCACTTCTATCTTCTTGTTCTGAAAAACAAGGCTATAATGACCCAGCTAGTTTTTTATTACATCTTTCAGATACATTGCTAGAATTCTAGAAATTTCTAGGTCAGATTAGAACATGCACAGGAACAGTAAGTGAAGGAGCTGAGGGCCGAAGAGGAAGAAGATGTTAACAGATCATCTTTATGGGGAGGCAAGTTCCAGACTGCCTTTCTTCCATGCAGCCTGACCTTGATTGCTTCTTTGTATACAGTTCCCCGCCCCCCAGCTAGCTTCCCACAGTGAATCTGGGCAGGTCCTGGCTAAAACCTGCAATGCTGCCTGTCATCCTTGGGAGAAAGTCTAAACTGAAAGTGGCCTGCAAGAGAAGGGAGGGTCCTCTTTCCTTCCTGCTCTCCCTTACTCCCTTCCCTCCCTTTTTTCTTCCTT
This sequence comes from Trachops cirrhosus, assembly GCA_028533065.1. NCBI lineage: Eukaryota > Metazoa > Chordata > Mammalia > Chiroptera > Phyllostomidae > Trachops > Trachops cirrhosus. The sequence continues at coordinate 17,247,342 of CM052539.1, forward strand.
CCTACCTTTCTTTCTCCCTTCCCCTTACCTCTTTCTGTAGCACCTCATCCAGGTCCCTTAAGTATTATTAGCTGTGCTTGAGGAATTGTCTTTACCTGGGTATTTGTACCAGAAGGGTATTTGTACCCCTACAAGGGGGAGGCGGGTCTCACTGGCGGAGTGAGGTTGGCCAGAATGAAGTTCTCCTGGAGTAACTGGTGTCTGTTTCCCTCCCAGCCTCCTGCCTGTCCTATGTTCCAGAGAAAGGAACCGTTGGTGCCAGTGGAGACCTGGCTCCACTCTCTCATCTTGCTCTTGGGCTAATTGGAGAGGGGAAGATGTGGTCTCCAAAGAGTGGCTGGGCTGACGCTAAATACGTAAGACTTGAACAACAATGTCCATCTGTAGGAGTTTCCCTGGGCTGGACACTGGGTGTATGGCATGCTCTATATCACTTAGTCCTTACAGCAGCCCAGTGATGGGGCTACAGTTATCCCTAATTTATAGACGGGAAAACTGGAGCTTAGAAGTCAAACTAGGCAAGGCTGTTAGCTTCCATAACAACCCAACTGTCAGCCTCTGGACTTGACAATCTTCTTGATGGAAAGGTCCAGCTGTCAGCATTGATCCCAAGAATTTCTTCTGCACCTAAAACACTTCCGGTGCCTACTCAGGAGGTCACGTATTGTCACAAGTTGACTTAGTTGCTGGTTTCACAGGTACTGAGCTGTGGATTATAGCACTTACTCTGTGGTCTCTGGAAAGAAGGTTCCGTTTTCCCCCAAGCTCCCACCCTGGAGGCTAATTAGAAAGGCTTATTTTTGATAAAGCTTTAATGTTTTCTTCATTCATCGCCAAATTCCATGAGAACAGCCTGAAGAATTATTTAAAGTGCCATCTCTGATCTATTGTTGGGAGGTCCCCTAACAGTAAGCAAAGGGTTGAGGACCAAAGGAGAGGGAGAAGTTAGGAAAACAGATAATCCCTGTGGGGATACAGGTTCCAGACCACCTTTCTTCCGTGTGGATTCATCTTGATTGTCTCTCTGTGTGCAGTATTCCCCCAAACACCTTCGCATGGCAAATCTGAGCACATCCTGTCTAAAACCTACAATGCTTCCCGTTTCCTTAGGAGAAAGTCTAAACTTCATGTGACCTACAAGACTCTTGTTTGTCATGTTACCCTGTCCCCACTACCCGCCAGGGTTCTCTATCACAAAAGCCGGAGGTTCCTTGCAGCTGGAGTGTGCTACATCCTGGGCAGAGAGAGCAGCATGGCTCCTTCTTCTCTTCCCCACTCACTCCTACACCTCCTTCTGACAAGTCCTCTGGGAACTCCCCTCTCTGTTCCTCTGGTTCTTTTTTCTATGCCCAAGTCACCTTTGTTCCTCCTTTGTGTTCTCCTAGCATCTTGTACCCACTTCTCACCTCCTGGAACACTTAACATTCTGCACCGTAGTTACCCTTGAGCTTGTCTGTCTCCATTTTTCCTACCCTAGCCCCGGCCCAACACTCCAGACATAGTTATATGTGTCATAGGTACTATAATAAACCTGAGAAATCGACATAGGAAGTGGTGCTGGCTCTGTCTTCCTCCTTCCCTGGAGGGACCTTTACTTATTGATGGTATTTACTTCTTTTATCTCAGAGAGAGATTATTTGGCCCAGCTCCCCTCAGGATTTTGTTTCCATCTATTAGGCCAACAGTCTTCCTTTCATTGGTGCTCACACATATGTCACACAAGTGAGAAGCCCTACTCTGAGGTTCTGCCAGTGTTTAGATGCATAGGAGGACTTTTGGGGTTAAGCTCCACAGGCGGGGAATGTGCATACAGTCAGAAGCCCAGCCCTTCTGCAGTACAGGTGTGAGTATGTGCTCAGCAAGCTGCAGGAGAAAGGTGAATCACCAAAGTGGACACTTAACACAAAGGACCTAGAAACCAAAACTCAAGGTTGATTCTGTAGACACCAGAGCCCCTGATTTAAGTATGAAAATCATTTGAAAGCTATGTCTCCTTTCAGACTAAAGAACAGAACTAAAGAATAGAGCAGAGGTGATAAATAGAGCTCATCCATGTAGGTCTAATCTTTTATAAGACAGACCTCTGGGCTTAAAGATCTTTCATTGGATTCCTCATGAAATTAGTAATAAGCTAGTATTTCATTTGTTGCCCATTTTAATTTTTTAAAACCATTCTTTAGGTCCTGGAAGCCCATGGATTGAAACCAATTGTTTTGAAACCAAAAGAGGTAAGGAGATCCAAGGAAAATTTGTTCATGTCAGCAAGTCTCCATTTATGCACTATTTTCATTCTTAATATCAGTCTCACCGATTTCTTTAAATAAACATGGCTTACATGTTTGTTAAAGTTGGCCACTGAAGAAACAACTCCTCTATAAGTATTTAAAGATTCTTCATGCATAAATGCTTACGGGTTCTCTTACCTAAGAACTTAAACGTTAAATCAGAATTTCTAGGGATCCCCAAGAGATGCTCTAAGCCAGCAACCATTAGGATGCTGTAAGCCAAGAGTCTGGGGCCAGAAATGTTTTAGGGTATCTTGTCTATAACGATGAGAAGTTAAAGAAGAAATGTGACATAATTAAGAGCTAAAGATTTTATATGCCTTCTACATTGGAGCTATTCTGCTGCCTTGAGAATGGGAGTACTTAACAGCTGTTTTATTTATAGTAATTTTATAGATTTATAGTAATGATTTCACATAGGATGGCACTTAGTCCTCAAGTGCTTAAATAAGCATTACTGCCCTATACTTCAGAAAACGTGAAAAAAACATCGTTTAGCTGACTGGCCAACTTCCTGCCTACAAAAGCGAATGGTACTAAATCAACTTGCACACAGGTTTGTTACAAAGAAATCAGTAGGAACCTTCTCTCCCCTGCCCCAAAGGGTCTGGCGCTCATCAACGGGACGCAGATGATCACCTCCTTGGGCTGCGAAGCTGTGGAGAGAGCCAGTGCTATCGCCCGGCAGGCTGACATAGTGGCGGCCTTGACCCTTGAGGTGCTGAAGGGCACCACCAAAGCCTTCGATACTGGTCAGCATGGTTCTTCTGTTTGGTTGCTGTTCATTCAGCCAGAGCTGGTGGGGTGGGCTAGTGAAGGTCTTTAGGAGAGGTGGGTGGGTGGTAGGGAAGAAGAAGGAAACCCAAGAGCCTGAGGCATACTCAATACTGTTCCAGCTTTATCTAAATTCTGCCATACTCGACCCTTGAAATGACCATGTTTTACAGACAGACACTGACCCTGAGAGTTAAGTGACCTGCCTCTGATCACCTAGGTCTGACTCTGTCTAAACTATGTGTTGTTTTAGGAATCTGTTTGCAGGGTTTTAGAACTATAGTGGAATTCAGGCTGGTTGCCATTAGAAAACTGAGGGAGGGGGGAGCTTTAGAAGTGACAGATTGCCTAGAAAGTAGCGAGTCTGAAAGACTCTCTACTATTACACAGGACAGAAAGACTGTCTATAAATTACTTAGTAAACAGGCTACTATAGAGCTCCCTTCCATTATGAGTCTAACTCTTTCTAGGGTAGCTCAGTGTCTTGAGTTGAATCCCCAGTAGCTGAATTCTCAACACATAATTTGCACTTGGATATTTAAAGTAGACAGAATAGAGACAATAAGGAGTATCTTGTTTTGGAGGTAAGTTTCTAATCTTGAGTGGTGGATAAGGACCCCGGGACTGCTGTGTCCGCACCATCGATGGTCCTGAGCCACCTGTGGTGTGTTCTAATATGAGTTGCTCAGACTTTTGCCCCTTCATCAATTCTAGACATTCATGCTGTTCGCCCTCATCCTGGGCAAATTGAAGTTGCTTTTCGGTTTCGGTCGCTCTTGGACTCGGATCACCATCCATCAGAAATAGCAGGTTGGGGCCTTTTTATGTGAGTGACCTTGTTTGGGTTTGTGTTATGTGGAAGAGAATTGATAGCATGTTTCCTGCCCTCCCCTCCACGCCTTCCGCAGAAAGCCACAGGTTCTGTGACCGTGTGCAGGACGCGTACACCTTGCGCTGCTGTCCACAGGTAAACCAACAAACCGAAAGTTTCCTATCTCTCTCCCAGTCCCAGGGGGAGGGGGAGGGTGGTGGGCAGGATAGAAAAAGAGGAAGGTATTAGAAAATCATGTAATGGCCTATTAGAATCCAAATTTCTTTACTGCCTCTATTAAAAATTATGTGGATCATACTTCTATTTGTCCAAATATTGTCAAGTTTCTATTCCATGTGACAGGCTGGTGTTTTCCTTTTGAATTGCTGTGCTCGACCTTGTAGAGAATTCCAACAGACGACTTGCTGTGTTGGCTTCATGCCCTCACTTTTTGACATTCTGAGTAATATCATCATCTTAATCAGTTGGTGGAGTTTTACTAGGTCTCACTGTTAGACAGAACTAGAACCAGCCTGCCAGGGCTGTTCACAGGAAGGCTTAATCAAAATTCAAGTGCCCATCCTACCCTATCTTATCTGCCTTTAAGAGGCAGACATAAATCATCATAAATGAATCTGTGAAGCTTAACTTTAAATAATAAATGCAGGTGACTCAGGTTAGCATGGTGATGAGCTGATTGAGAGATTAACATGCTTCTCAAGAATGAGACAATACAGGGTGGGGCAAAAGTGGGTTACCAGTGGCTCTTATGGAAAAATAAGACAATACTTAAGAAATAATAATACAAAAATAAACTCTGTGCTTTGCCAACTCGCAACTGTAAACCTGCTTTTACCCACCCTATATTTCAGCTTGTGCCAAATTCCAGTCTACCATGTAATGAAGAGTCCTCCCTAGTCTAAATACTCACACTTCCTTGTGCTCAACACATTCTAGTCTGGCGAGCTAGATCATAAACATCTACAGGGAAGAACTGCCCAATTCGCTCTGGTGTAAGAATGAATCCTACTTTCCACATTCTTTCTAATCTAATAAGAATATCAGATTCTGTGTGATAGGCAGCATTGCCAGTGCCTTCCACGTATTAACTCCTTTAATCTTACATTTTAGGTGCATGGTGTGGCGAATGACACAATAGCATTTGTGAAGAACGTGATCACCACAGAACTGAACAGTGCAACAGATAATCCTGTATCTTTTGACTGTTTACTAAACTGTAATTACGGAATTTCAGCTGGTGATTTTGAGATCTGAAGTGACCGTTTTGTGTAGCTTCTCTGTTCCGTCACTCCACTTCATAAACTGAGTACCTGAGACTCAAACCTGAGTCTCTAGATCAGAGCTGGGAGGTGACAGAGGCGGGCCTGTGAACCTAATCTCAGGTTTGGAGTCTCATGCCGTGCCTTCAAAACTGACCCATTAAAGATTAAAGGAGGGATTTCAGCATCGGCTGAGACATTTCATGAAGACATTTGCCCTCAAACCCACTGCTGAGGATGTTGGTAGAAGGATGAAGACCTACGTTGCAGGTGTGATTGTGGAGACCCAGGTTAGGTGGTGTTTATGCAAGCCTTCCTGGTTCTAGTATTAAATAGAAAGCCACTTTTTAACACTGACCAGTGTTGTTCAAAAAGTTGTGGCTTTCCACACCGGAATTTTAATTTCCGACGTGGACATCAAGCAAATCAGTGTTTCTCCATGTTTGTACAAAGAGTAAGAACCCTTCCCTTTCTCAAGGATGGGACTTGACTTTCTTTCCTGGTGTGGGTGCCTCAGAGCCATCTTCTCTCCGCTGTGCAATGTTCTGTGATGGCTTCGTTCCCACAGAAGTTGGTGTGATCAGTCAGGGGTCACACTGGCAAAGTCTTCACAGAGACAATGTTGCCTATGAAGACCACCAACCCCTGAGGGATCTATTTTTCCTATCCCACGTTTTTAACACTGGAGACAGTGCTGAACGAGCTGCAGACAGGTCCTCAGCCGCAGTGTGAGGTTTCTCACAAGACCTTTTCTGTGTGGCTTCTCTGATGAGCTTACTTTAGGATGTGCATTTTATGTCCTCTCAGATTGTGTCACAGTTCAGTCAAACCCACACTAAATAATCCTCGACTCACTAACCCACCTCTACACCATCCCACCATCCAAATGGAGTCGTTTTCCTGAACTCCGTGTAGTCTTATCTAATCTATCTGTCCTGTAGAGTGGAAGTCCATTTTACACTTACCTAATTTAGGTTTGAAAGGGTATCTTAGAGAGTTTTAAAAAACATTAAATTACTGGAAATGGGGGAGGAAATAATTCCCTACTAAATTCTCCTCCCACCCACCAGTTGCTTCAGCAAAAATTTCAACCAAAAGTCCTTTACTTCCTCAATTAAAGATTTCTAATTGCCGATGAATTTCCAATAAATTGATCTTTGGGAGTTCTCCTACCATACTGGTGTTACCCAAAAGAATATTTTTTTAACTTTTCTTTCTTTTTTTTTTTTAAAGATTTTATTTATTTATCTTCAGAGGGGAAGGGAAGGAGAGAGGGAGAGAAATATCAATGTATGGTTGCTTCCTGTGCATTCCCTGCTGGGAACTGGCCTGCAACCCAAGCATGTGCCCTGACTGGGAATGGAACCGTGATCTCATGGTTCACAGGCCCGCGCTTAACCCACTAAGCTACACCAGCCAGGGCTAACTTTTCTATTGCAGATGAAGAGCACCTATTACCTACTTGCTGGGCATTATGGGAGTTACCTTCTAATTGCTATAATTTAATAGGCAACAAATTTGGAGCTAGAGAACAACAGAACATGCTCAGGTTCTAAACTGATGCAGAGATCACTTGCAATAAGGATTTGGAGAACCAAGACCTGTGGTTGGGGTGGGTTCATGGAGAAGAGCAAGAACGGGGCCTAACAGGCTTGTACAGAAAAGGGTAACTCCAAACTTGACTGAGATGTTGTAACACATGCATCTCAAGCTCTTAACCTTTCTCACACAGAATGAGTTTCTAGTCAATAGGTAGTGAATATTCTTTAAACTGATAAGAACAGATACTACACTTCATCTTAGCCAAAAGGCTCAGAAGTGATTATATTCTTTAAAACTTTTTTATTCATTTTTAAATTTAATTAATGTATTTATTTTTAGAGAGATGAGAAGGGAAGGAGAAAGTGAGGGAGAGAAATAGTGATGTGAGAGAGAAGCTTCAATCGGTTGCCTCTTGTGTGTGCCCTGACTGGGATCCGAACTCACAACCCAGGCATGTGCCCTGACCAGGAATCCAACTGTTGACCTTTTGCTTTGAAGGATGTCCCCCAACCAACTGAGCCGCACCAGTCAGGGTGGTAGTGAATATTCCTTAGTTCAGTAGGTAATAATTAGCTCTTTGGAACCTGGAAGAAGAGTCTGTCACTGCCTTTGCTGGTTTAAGTAAAGTGCATGATGGGGTGAAATGAGCCCTGAGAATACCAGTACTCAGTGAGTCCAAAGCTACCTCTGACCTCAACGGGTGTACGACCACCATTGGCCGCCATTTGCTGTGAACGCTGGCACAGGGTCACTGAGTAGACAGGTTTTCCCAGAATTGATTATTCCAGACAGTTTGGTGGCTGGTCATCAGCAAAGCCTTCCATTCAGCAGGGTCTTCTGTGGAGCACAAGCTCACAGCGCCCACTGAAGAAATATAATTTGCTTTTAAACTAGTGTCCTGGTCTCTGCTCTTCGTTTCAGGTTATAAACTTTCTGAGGGCAAGTAGTAGCCACCTGATTAGTACAGTTACAGTGCTTGAGAATCTCAGATCTCAAGAGAAAACAGCCTTTCATACCTTGTGTTTCTTGGGCCCTGAATTGGCCATCTATGATCCTTCTTCAAGGTTACGTTTGTTTGTTTTGCGTGTTTGCCCCTTGATGTCAACCACTGCTCGTGGAAAAACTCTCCTCCTTCTCACCACCTCACATTTTGCAAGGGCTGCCACGTCAGTGTTAGAAATCAGCAGGTGGGGAAAGCATCATACTTGGAGTGATCAGCCAGTGTTATATTCAAGCCTTAACCTGTTTTGAAAGATGGTCTTTGCCAGCCGGGGAGAGACTATTTCTGGAGGAAACTTCCACGGTGAATACCCAGCCAAGGTAAGCTCTTAGAACTGCTGCTGCCCCTGAAAGCGTGTTCCAAACACAGGCCAGCTGAATTGAGACACTCTTTCAGGCCCTGGACTACTTGGCCATCGGTGTCCACGAACTTGCCGCGATTAGCGAAAGAAGAATCGAAAGGCTCTGTAACCCCTCCCTCAGCGAGCTGCCCGCCTTCCTGGTGGCTGAAGGTGGTCTGAACTCTGGATTCATGATAGCCCACTGCACAGCCGCAGCCCTCGGTAAGGACACTGCCCGCTTCCCAGAACGCAAGCCTGCCCGGTGAAGGGCCTCTCCATTTTACCTGAAAATATCAAATTTTGTCTTTGAATGAGATCTGTTTCAACACCTTCATTTGCACTCTGCCTCTCTTAATACAAATGCAGCAGGTTCTCTTTAATATTTTATAGAAAAAATTAAAACAAACCCTAAACAATATTGGACTGAAACATAACAGTACACCAGGGCAATGGCAAACGATGCGGCTTCCACAGTTTCTCTGTAGGGAACAATTTGACATCATATACGAACTTGATCTTTGTAGCTTTTCTGGATCTCAATTTGAAAATGATCAGAAAGATCATCTGAAACTTGAACTGACCTGAATAATTGAACTTCGGAGACATTTCGTTAGATACACTGACCCCTGAAAATGTGGTCCCAACATGCAACAACGCTAATAACAAGCAGGAGGCCCTCTATGAATACTGAGCTCCAACACACTGGTTTCTGAGCCAGCACTGAAAGGGACAGACCAGTGACTGATCAGAACGGGGCCTGGCACAAACGGAGTGCTAAGGACTTCGCCTGCATTCACTCACTCAGTCATCACAACAATGTCATGAGGCGCGTGCCATTTTTACTCCACTTTACAGATGAATACCTGAAGATTTGAGAGGTAGTGTCATACCCAATATCGCACAACTAGTAAGAGGCAGAGAATTCAAGCCCAGGCATGTTGGCGCCCAAATCTGTGCTCTCTTTTCAGTTAATAAGGATCTCGTTTTAATCAATACTTAATCCTAGAATGCGGTAGCCAAACTGAACACTAGAAATGCAGGATATTCAATTAAATTTGAATTCTTTGGGACAGACTTGTACTAAAACTTATTTTTTAATCTGAAATTCAGATTTAACTGAGCATTCTGTATTTCTATCTGGCAAACCTACCCAGAGGCAGGATAGTGTGGTGGTTCATTGAGAGCAGAGTCCGTGTTTGCATCCTGGCCCTGCCGTTTTCAGTGTGATATGGAATGAGTCTCGGTCCTGTTGACTCTCAGTTTACTCCTCTGTAAAAGGGCATGATAAATTTCCTAGTGGGGCTGTTGACTATGAAATGAATTAATGCAGGAAAAGCCTTAGAACTATGCCTGGTGCTAAATAAGTATAGTTGCTCTTACTATTACTCCTAATCCCTTCCTCGCTTAAACCTTACACTAAAACTCAACAAAAATAACCAACAAAGGGCCACTGAAGTCATCTTCTCCTCTGTCTAGTACCTTCTATTTGTTCACTTAACTGCTGATTAAAAATACCCCTTCAAAGGGTAACAAGTTCTCATATTAATATGATGTGGGGAGAGGTCATTGATTTATTATGGACCTCAGGAAGCCCTGTTTGAATGGGGTTAGCTTCCCAAGCTGCCTATCAAAGTTGTCCCGTTTGCTTTCATTATAATGAAACTGGCGTTTTTCTTTTTTTGGCCATTTGTATGTTATGTTTCTGAATAAGCCTCATCACAGCCTGCTGACCCAGGGGGTAGGTTCAGGGCCCCAGGACCTGTGTTGCAGTGCTGATGTCCTGGGCAAATCAGGATGAGTGGATCACCCCCATTAAAGCCAGATTAGTCCAGATGGGATCCCTTAGAGCAGTGATCTTCAACATATTTCATCCCATGGCTCACATAAACTAATTACTAAAACTCTGCAGCAACCAAAAATATGTTATTTTTACTGGCCTGACATAAAAAACTAGAATAATTTTGATTCATTCACACTGGACAGCTATTGTTGTGTTGGCTGTTGTCATTTTTTTATTTGACAGTCTAAGGGAAAAGAGGTCAGTGCCCCTGACTACATAGTCAGGTGTTGCATGTTTTAAAAAGTCTCGCGATGCACTGGTTGAAAATCACTGCCTTATAACGTGGAAAACAGTGGATGCTTCACTCAGAGCCACTCTCAATGCCACAGAAAGAGGGGAAAAGGCTCTCTGAGTTTGACCTTTCCTGGCTTCTGACACTGGAAAGAAGGAACTCTCTAATCTAGGTCTTTGCTACTTCAAGTGTGGGCCACAGACCAGAAGCACAGCTGTCACTGGGGAGTGTGTTAAAACAGCAGAATCTCAGGCTCCACCCCAAACTCAACACTGGCATTTTAATAAGGCCTAGCGATTCGTGTGCCCTAGAAAGTGTGAGAGACACCACTCCGCCGTCCTCTCTAGGATCCCCTCACTGCCCTGAGATATCTCTGGCAGCCTTCAAGCCCTTGATTAAGCTAGGACCGTTCATTTATGTTACTGTTGAACAGTCTGAACCATCAAATATTCTTGCCCAAGGTCTGTGGATCCAGCCTCCAGCTCCAAATGCCACACTTTAATTCCAATGTCACCTCCGCTGGTGACACAACCAGTCAAGTTGTTCTCAAGGACCTGGAAAGGACCACACGTCTTTTTTTCTTAGTCTCCCTGGCATGCTCAGTGCTTCCAATGTTTTCAACTTGGCTTTGTAATATGAGGATTTCCATTGGTTCTTAGAACTCATGATAGCTTTATAGTTCTTCTCACTTTGGGGGAAAAAAAAATCCTATGTCCTAACTTTGGAGCATCTGGTGCTTGGGCAACCACCAAGAGCTCCTGGAGAGGGCACTCCATGCCTCGGAGTACTTTGGGACAGCGTGTGTCACTTTGGCAGTCTTTCCTGTGGGAACACACTTAACGCGCACTGGCCTCTTGCAGTTTCCGAGAACAAGGCTCTGTGCCACCCCTCGTCCGTGGACTCCCTCTCCACCAGTGCTGCCACGGAGGACCACGTCTCCATGGGAGGATGGGCAGCCAGGAAGGCCCTCAGGGTCATCGAGCACGTGGAGCAAGGTAACCCCAGCCAGGCCGGTCCTCAAAGTGGGATCCCCATGGGCAGCATCAGCATGGGCAGCCCCAGGACTCTTGTTACAGAGATGGATTCGTAAGCCCCTCCCCAGAATTGCAAATGAGAAATTCTAGGGAGGGAGCAGAAGTTGGGTTTAACAAGCCCTCCAGCTGATTCTCACATTTGCGGAAGATTAAGAGCCACCCTTGCTGGCTAAGCTGGTGCATCTGCTGGTTATTTTATTTTTAAAAACAAGACTTTCCAAACATCTAAAAGTGGGGAGATTAGTGCCATGAACCTCATTTACACTGTGACTCAGCAGTTAGCACATTTACTTCATTTTTTTCTTATACTTCCCTCAAATTACTTTCTAACAAATCCCTGTTATATTATTTTCTGCCTTTAACGCTTTACCTCTTAAATATCAATGCTTGCTTATCCATCAGAACGCCATCATCACGGCCAACAAGTCTTGGTGTCACCATCCAGTACTTATTTAAATTTTCCCAATTCCCTCGGTATCTTTACCGTGAGTTTTTGTTCAAATCAGGATTTAAGGCCCACAGTGTAAATTTGGCAGTCAGGGTTGTAAGCTCCTTTTCCTCTAGAACAGTCCCATCTCCTCCCCACTTTTCTCCCGCCTTCATTCCATTGTCTAGTTACAAACGAGGTCAGTTTTCTGATAGAAACCGGTACCCTGAACTTCCTGTGGCCCCCTTTCGGTGTTACTTCCACCCTGGTCTGGTCCCATGCGTTTGCTGTACGGTGCAGATGGCTCTCAAGGCTGGACGAGCTTTAGATCCAACCTCGTTGGCAAAGACACTTTGTAGTGGAGCCTGGGTTAGGGCCACGTCTCCCTGCCTTCTCCATTACCGCTTGTTTTGTTTTCTAAAGAGGAATTGCCTTCCTTTAGGACTCATTTTCTAAGTTCCTAAGTTTTTGCAACTGTATAAAAGGCAGTTGGCTGACAAAAGAATATCACTATTTTAAGATAAATGTGACAGAGTTAAGTATTCCTTTTTATTATATATATTTTTGGTAACAGCTGCACTGAGATATAATTTACACACCATGCGATTCACCCATTTAAAAAGTACAACTCAGCGGCCTTTGGTATATTCGCAGAGGTGCACAACCACCACCACAGTGGATTTTAGGACATTTTTATCACCCCAAAAAGGAACAGTGTACCCTTTAGCTAGTACTTTCCCATTTTCCTTCTCCCATCCCCCTTCCTCCCAGGCTTAGACAAATTAATATGCTCTCTCTCTGTACTGATTTACCTATTCTGGGCACTTCATATAGGGGGAATCATATCATATGTGTGGGGTGGCTTTTGTGATGGGCTTCACTTAGCCTACTATGTTCAAGCTTCACATATGTCATAGCATGTGTCAGAACCTCATTCATTTTTCTGGCCAAATAATACTCCATTGTTCAGCTACATCACATTTTGTTTATCCACTTGTTAGCTGAGGGACGCTTGGGTTCTGTCCACCTTTTGGCCAGAATGAATAATGGTGCTATGGGCATTTATGTAAAAGTTTTTGTGCGGATCTATGTTTTTGTTTGTCTAAAGTGGAATTGCTAGGTCATGCAGTAACTTTATGTTCACCTTTTTGAGGACTGCCTCAGAAGTGGCTATACCGTGTGCATTCCTACCAGCAGTGTGTGGGAGCTGATTTCTCCACATCATCGCCAACACTTGTTGTTATCCATCAGCCACAGCATATACTTAATGTTCATTCTCAAGATGTTCATTCCTGTTGAACATGCAGCTCTGGCCCAAAGTCACCCTTATCAATTCTCAGATCTCCAATTCTTCTGCCAGCCAACCTTACCTTCAGAAGACACTAAATCAAGCCTGTCATCTTTTGCTTGGTCCCCTGGTTTTCACTACTGTTCTTCTATAGTCACCATGCACACTAACAAGGGTGAGCCCCTCACACCATAATTTGACCACGCCATGCCCCTGCTGAAAATTTGTCGATCACTTCTTACTGTTTAAAACAAGTTCCAACCCCCTTCCTTAGCCTACAAGGATCACGCAGGGCATGATCTGGCTTCTGGCTCACAGAATCACCTCTCTCCATCCCCTTCTCTACCCTGGAACCACAGTGTTATTCTTGTTCCTGCCGAGGACCCACCCCTCCCTCAGCACCTGAGTCCTCGCTGGTCCCTCTGCCTGCAGCACTGTTCCCCAAGGGCTTCCCGTGGTTCACTTCCTCACTCCAGATTTCACCGCAGATGCCTTCCCTGTTCGCCCCGGCCAGCATAGCGCCTGCCATTCTGTATCCCCCTTGTTTTCCTAATAGCACTTAGTACTCCTGACACACTTAGGCTAGCTTGTCTCTCCCAGTAGACTGTAAGCTCCATGAGGGCCGCGATCCTGGCAATCGCGCTCACATCCCTACATGGACCTAAAATACCTAGAAGGGTGCCTGGCACAGACTTGGTGTTCAAACGTTCACAGGACATTAAAGTGGGCACTATAGGTCCAAATTATAGGTCCAAAGTATAGGCCTAGCTCATCTGATGTAGTTCTATATAGTGATATCAAGTGCAATTAAAAAAAAAACAATTGGTGGTTTGAATTTCAAGCTTGTCCATTGTTACTTAAGTTTGCTTTGATTCAGATGTTAAACAAATACCCACAAATCTTGGAATCCAGTAGTGCTGGATGTGAAGTAACAAGATGAGTACCTGCTTATTATAGCACCTAGTGATTCTTCACTGTGTAAGGGGCGCAGAAAGAGAGCAATTCTGCCTGGATTGACCAGTGAATGAGACAGCCATTCTCTCTGCCCACTTGGAAATCAGAGTCCAGCCAGAGAGGCAGACACTGGACAACAACTTGGCAACTCTTAGTAGCACTTACCAAAATTCTGAGGAAATAATAGAGTTCTAGGAGGACATAACTGAGCCTGAAGGACTGAGACCTGAACAACAAGTAGGGCCAGCTAATTGGGTGGCGAGATGCAAGATCAGTTTTGTAAGGGAAGAGGGCAAGAGGTGTATGCACAAAACAAATTGTTCTGACCTGCATTGAGATGACGGTACAAGACATTCAAGTACCAGTTTCCAGAATTTCCATTTTAGGGGACTTGTGAAACTTTGAGCTGGAAGGCTCGAAAGGGACATTATACAAAGTGGGGGGAAAGTCGGTTTACAGTTGTGAATATGTGAAACACAGAGTTTATTCTCATATTATTATTTATGAATCATTGTGCTATTTTCCATGGGAACACTGCAAACCCACCTTTGCCCCACCCTGCAGGGTCAGTCCCAGGGCAACCAAAGAGTGGTCACTCATTCCCTGGCTTCTTCGATGCTTTGATGAGGTTCTGTGTGCAGGTATTTCAGGCTAAAGGGAAGAGCAAGACTAAAAACAAGTGGAAATTTACACTGATTTTTCCATCTCGATAGAATGAGGTGAGAAGGGGAGAGGCAAGACATTTTCCTGGATTTTTCTCACTTCTCACCATCCACTTCCGTGTGGTTCGCAGCCCTCCACCCGAGATCAGACCTTAACCCGCCGCCCTCCCCGTCTTGTTTCAGTGCTGGCCATCGAGCTTCTGGCAGCCTGCCAGGGCATCGAGTTTCTGCGCCCCCTGAGGACAACCACTCCCCTGGAGAAGGTCTACGACCTGGTGCGCTCTGTTGTCAGGTGAAGTCAGACAGGCCCCGGGAAGTGATGCCATTTCAGAACCGGGAGCCGGGGCCCTGTTACTGCTTGCCTGACAGTCTGACTTGCCTTCTCTGCAGGCCCTGGATAAAAGATCGTTTCATGGCTCCGGACATCGAGGCCGTGCACAGGCTGCTTGTAGAGCAAAAGGCAAGCGGCCTACTTGGCTTACTTCTTAGTTGGGGGTCATATGGGAAAGTAGAGTGGAGTGGGTCTTGGAGATGCATTGTCTCATTCTTTTGTTTTCTAGCTATTTCTTGGAAACGAACAAAAAGGTACTTGGGCAATTTGCAAGGCCACCACCAAAAAGCTATCTTAGGTGTCCCATGTTGCACCCAAACATTGAATACCTGAGGACTAAAGGCAGAAATACATTTTACATGGAATTTTGGAACAAGTATGCATAGGGAGAAAATGAAAGTTTTGTGGATCCCCTTCACCAAGAATGTACTTTTTCATTGAAAAGCACTTTCCCTTTCTATAATGCGTCCACCACCACCACCACGACCATCTGGTCCCACGCCTGCATAGATCGGAGGAGAAAACAAAGTCCCAACTTTTTGCTCAAAGGGCTATGGGCTGCCTAGTGCTGTGGTGCGTCCTGCCTGTCACCCTGGGTGGCATACGTCCCCTTTACAGCTGCTTCCTCCGGCTACACTGACTTCAGGCTTGTCTGAGGGAGACAATTGCCTAGCCTGCTGACTCATTTTTAAATCTATATTTTAAAGCTCTTGAAGCCTTTTGTAGTAATTTGCGGGTATCATGCTCCCCAGACTTGCTTGATTTCCCCTGAAATCATTGCTGTGCTCTCGAGGAACAGTTTCTCCCTTTGACCTTCACACCTGCCATTTTCAAGTGTGCCCTGCGCCCTCTGAGTGGAGCCCCTTGCCTGCTGGTACAGAAGTGTGTGAGAGGTTAGCTTTGTTTTATTGAAATACAATTGGCACAAAACACTATATTAGTTTCAGGTGGACAACGCAATTATTCAGTATTTGTATATACTGCAAAATGATCGTGGCAGGTCTAGTTCACACCCATCACCATATGTTGTTACAAATTATTTTTTTCTTGTGATGAGAACTTTTAAGATCTACTCTCTTAACAGCTCTCAAATGTACAGTGCAGCATTCTTAGCTACAGTCACCGTGCTGTGCACTGCACCCCATGCTTATTTGTATTATAACTGGAAGTTTGTACCTTTTCACCACCTGACCCCGTCCACTTACCCCTATTTCCCCCCTCTAGCAACCATCAGTCTGTTTTCTGTGTCTGTGAATTTGGTATATTTTGTTTTTATTTTAGATTCACACATAAGTGAGATACGCCAGTATTTTTCTTGGACTTATTTCACTTAGCATAATGCCTTCAATGTCCATCCATATCTTCACAAATGGCAAGTTTTCCTTTCTTTAAGGAGCTGAATAATACTTATGCATGTGTATATATATCACATTTTCTTGGTTTCTCTATCCATTCATCAATGGACACTTAGCTTGCTTCCATGTTGTGGCTATTGTAAATAATGGCAAGGAAAGTGGGGGGCAGATATCTTTCCGAAGAGGTTAGCTTTCAAAAGAAGACATCATGTAAGGTGATTCCAAAGAGTAGGCAAAGAAGACTCCTCAGCTGTCAGGGACAACCAGGTGAAAAGCAGCTGTAAACCAAGAACAGGCCTTAACTTGAGACGTTGTGCTTGACCGAGAACAGATTGGCGGGTGGGAGTAAAAACTATGCGAGGGTCTGAGGCAGTGCTTCCCATGCTGAAATGTGCATGTGAATCTCCTGGAGATGTCGTTAAATTAAATGCTCAGGTTCGGTAGGTCTGGGGTGGGGCTGACATTCTGCCTTGTCCCAGGTGCTGCTGGTCCAAGGGCCACTTTGAGTAACAAGTCTGAGGGATGGAGCCCATGTGGCAGGGAAATAGAACAAATGAAGAAATCCATCACTTTTTATCGCTCAAGACTCACTTTAGAAAACACACGGTCAGATCCCTGAGCAAATTTCTTCATTCTGTCCACATCAACTTCTCCAGGTTTTGCTTATTTATTGGCTTGTTTCACTTCAGAAGAGTAAGCCGCTGAAAACCTTCATGGTAACTTTAGAGAAGTTTTGGACTTTGTGTCTTAAAAGCTTTGATTGTACTCAAAGACTAATCAACACGGATTGTGTGTTAGATGCCTTACACTAAAGGCAAGCAAACAGATGTTATGTGTCTAGTCGGGTGTAGACCATGTTTTGGCTTCAGGTGAAGTTGATGTTTAATAGCATGCAAAAACGATGTTGTCAACATTTCGGTTTCGTCCTTGTTTCTCAGGTTTGGGAGGTAGCTTCACCATACATCGAAAAATACAGAATGGAGCATATTCCTGAATCAAGACCTATTTCTCCAACGGCCTTCTCACTGGAATCTCTACACAGGAAATCCAGCACCATCCCAGAGTCTGGGGATCTTTAAAGGGCTTTGTCGTGGAATTGTAGACCAGATGCTACTTAGTTTAACAGCAAGCAGTGTCATGCTGAAGCAGAGACTTGAGAACTTTTTGTAGGTAGATCAATTCATTATGTAATTCCGTTCTTCTAACGCCTACCTTGGCTACACTCGTGGCAGCACGATAGTTGCTAAATGTAGCGCCGTGTTCTTACTGACCTGGTCCAAGGTGCAGCGAGCAGGTGTTTTCAGAGGATAGGAGTTTTCTTTCTTTAATGCTGTCAAAAGGCCACTCACTCTTAAGGCTGAGAAGAGCAGCCACACTGCATGGATGGGTCTTTTACTCTTAACAGTAGATCAACTCAAATCCTGAAACAGACTGATGGCATTCTTTTCCCCAAAAAATTAGACTTTGGTAAAAAGAAAAAAATTTTTTT
Organism: Trachops cirrhosus; assembly: GCA_028533065.1. Taxonomy (NCBI): domain Eukaryota; kingdom Metazoa; phylum Chordata; class Mammalia; order Chiroptera; family Phyllostomidae; genus Trachops; species Trachops cirrhosus. The sequence goes on from CM052539.1 coordinate 17,264,986, forward strand.
TTGCTTTGGCAAGCTCTCTGCTAGTTAACTTTGGCTGAGTGTACTATGATACTGCACGATGAAAAACGTTCCTCAATATGCCTTCACAAATAACCCTTTTAAAAATCATAATTTGTCTTTAAGTTTCTCTTTCTTCTATTAAATTGAATCGTAGTGTAGAATAGTCAATAGGTCAACGAGAGGTTTGTGTAAAGAAATTAAGGAATGACTGCTCTTGGAGTGGCCCTTACTGAACTGTGCGTTTCGTATTTATCAGTTATCACTACACATATCCAAACAAGGACTCCGATGCTTAAGCTGGGGTTGGAGGTTAGCATTATCACTTCTTTACTATGTGTTAGTACATGATTCACATTGTTGCTTTTTTATTGGATTATTGGGGTGACATTGATTAATAAAGTTATACAGATTTCCGGTGTACAATTCTATGATACATCTTCTGTGTACGGTATTGCGTCCTCACCACCCCACATCAAGTCTCCTCAATTCACATTCTTGTAATAACACTGCGTTAAGCCTCCTTGTTTCACAGACAAGGAATCTGATGATCAGGTCCAACCCCTTGCTGGCATGGTAACCATTAAAATGAGACCCCATTGACAAAGAGCAGGTGGGGCCCTAGGATGTATTACCCAATCTGAGGTTTTTTTCCCCAAGAATTAAGTTTTAAAGGGCCTTTCTGGGAAGACCTCAGTGCAATTTTCCAGATGAAAGATGAGTCAGAGGACCTCTTGTCTTCCCAGACCTGTGTCTTGGCGCCCATCTGTGCAAATGGGTGCAAAGATTTTCCAGGGCAGGAGTCTGGAACCATGTGTCCAAAACTGCAGCTGGTTCAGGAAAGGACAGACACACTTGCCAGACTGCCTACCGGAGTACAGCCAAACTGCGTGCAACAGTATATTGCCCAAGAGAGTGTTCACCCTAGATTGCAACCTGTCTGCAGGAAAGGTGGGGGCCCACAGCAGTTCAGTGAACAAAAAATGTGCTGAGGAACTTGTTTGCAAAAGGGATGTTCTCCATGCTGTTCTTTGCTGAAACGCAAACACACACACACAAATGAAGTTGATTCATTCTTACCTGTGAGCTGCAGCTGAGCTAGTAAACCCACCTGTCTGATGGCTGTTTTTCACTCCAATTTAGGGAGTGCTGGGTCCCACAGGCCCCTATGGTCCTTAGGGGTCCTTTGTCTTTGAGTTTTTTTAGACCACCCTCATAGTAACTGACATCACATGCCCTCAAGAGAATGTCAAGGTAAATATGGAATAAACTCAATTGTCTTATGTTGTCGCTGCATTCTCAGATTTCTAAAACAAAGTTTAACACCTCTCTAGGGAAAGGCTATTCTAACTGCAGTTAATCAGGTTTCTCAGAGATGCAGTCAATGAATGTTCACCCATGAAAAAGTATCTTTAGAAAATGTGATTGACTTCGTCTTTCTCTCTCTTTCCCACTGAGTAGCAGCAAGAGAGTTGGAGGCACCATACCTACCTCCCCAGCAGGCTCGCCTGGCTTCCCCACCTGCTGGAGGGGAGGCCCCAAAGTGCCAGGACTTTTTGAGCTTCTGCTGTTCCTGTTGGGCAAAGCAAGTCAAGGTCAATTTGGGAGAGTAGGACTCAAGGGCATGGGCATGCCATTTGGGGGCCGTTACTCTAACAACCTGCCACATACATAAAATCTCATACATATCCCGAAAACTTTGAGAAAAACACACTTTTCATACTACTTTAAACTTGTGTCTCATTTCTGAATCTGGTTGCTGGATTACTATATTTTTGTTAAATCTAATTATCTCATGAACAGCATGATCACTTTGCATTTGGGCGTGACTTCTGTTGAAGTTATTTACTAAATTTAAACACTGACAATATACCAAAAAACAAAACTAAAAGAAAAAGGAGTGAGACTTAGTGGAGCCTGGCCGGGTGGCTTGGTTGGTGGGAGTATTGTCCATACACCACAGAGTTGTTGGTTCAATTCCCAGTCAGGGCACATGCCTAGGTTGTGGGTTCAATCCCCAGTTGGGGTGCTTACAGGAAGCAATCAATCAATGTCTCTCACCTCTCTCTCTCCCTTCCCCTCCCTCTAAAATCAATAAATGTATCTTTGGGTGAGGATTAGGATAAAAGAGTTGGTGGACATTCATTTCAGCTCAGGGTGAAGGTCTGGTGAATCTCAAGGTATTTCTGTTCTCTTCGCTTAGTGATTAGTTAAGAAAGGGCTGAGGTCACAATTTTGGCCGATGAGACAGAGAAGAGTTTAACTGGAGGCTGTAAGAATCGGTTTTCTCGCTGGAGGACCACGGCAGCCATCCTTCTCATCCTCCTGCTTGACCTGAATGAGGAGACTGGGAGCAGCCACGCCTGCTGATAGCCAGCCCCACCCAAGGCGGGCAAATGGCCTTAGGAGGGTAATACAACAGCAGGTGGCAGAGCAGAGGGAAGGAAGGAATCTGTGTCATCAGCATTATTGAACTTCCGGATAAACTAGCTCTGAAGCCTACTCTTTCCGTGAAATTTCCATGGGTAAGCCAATAACCTTCCTAGTTCTTTAAGCCAGGTTAGGTCAGGTTCTAATACTTGTAGCTGTTGGCACTCCACCTGGCACAGCCGCTGTTTGTGAGGCGCTGCACCAGGGTTGTGGAGCGTCGGGACAGCATGTGGTCCCGTAACCAAAGACTCTCCATCTAGTTGGGGGCACGAAGCAACAATTACTAACCAAGGATGTGTCCTGGAGGAAGGCACAATAACTGCAGTGCCTTTGGGTCATTGGGGAGGCTTCCTGGAAAAGGTGATTGAGCTGTGCTTTGAGTGATGGGAGTCAAAGAGAGGATAAAAAGAAGAAATGTAAGTTAAACTTTCATGTCAGCAGGCATTGATGCCAAGAAATCAATTCTGTGTTTGATCGGTTTCTATCACTAAACAGATGTGACCAACATGGTCCTGGCCTTGCCCTCACAGCGTGTACATAACCTTGGCTGTGGGCTGGAGGATGAAACGACAGCAGTAAGATGGGAAGTTTGGGGAGTGTGTAGAGGCCACGTCGTCGAGAGCATGAGAATCCATGCAAACGGGACCGGAGGGGAAGCAAAGCTCCACCAGGACAGGCCACCTCTGAACACTCACAGGTGTGTGAGTGAGGACAGGTTGCTCTGGCTCACCTGTGGGCTCTACCATCCGGGTACCGGGTGCCCCGTGCCTGAAGTAGCTTCAGTAGAACCCACTGGAAAAACATGTGCCTTTGTGTTTTGGAACAAAACTTTCTGATGGGATTACTTCTCATCAGAAAAATCTCTCTCCAAGAGGCTGGCATTGCCTTTATTCTTCTGCTTACTGTTATAAAGACCAAGAGGCTCATGCTTTGAGGAGCAGGGGGTCATCTGGCAAAACTAATTTAAATGTAAATATCACTGTGTTTAATCAGAGTTCTTTTAAAGACAACCAGCTCTTAATGCTGTCTGCCTTTGTTCCACTCTTTAATGCCTGTCTTACCTCCCTAAATGGACTGTAAGTTCCCTGAAGGCATGGCCCAGTTTCAAAGCAGAATTTCAGAGCTGGAGGGAATCCACCCTCTGCAGATACGTAAGAGTTAGGGAGGAAATCAGAGCCCAGACATCAAGCCCCAGCTTTGCGTTCCCTCTGGCGTACCATGTTGCCTCACCTGTCCCCCACAGTGTCTGGCACGCGCATCCTCAGCTCAGTGGGGCTGATGTTGCCGCTGAGGGGGCAAAACTGGTCTGGGTGGAGAGGCGAAAGGAACTTACATGTCACAATGGTTTGTGGTCTTCCAAAGCTCAACCCTACTGGACAAAATCTCATTCCTTAGAAAGAAATTTATTTTTTCCCCTGGGCCCAGTGATTTTAAAAGGCTGAGAAAAGAAATGTTAATCTAGGCCAGTGGGAGCACAGATTAGAGTGTTCACATCTCACTTTCCAGCTGGACATCTAGCCCCTGAGGTCTCCTCCTGTCTCCACTGAAGGACTTGTTCAGGGTACCGTGCCAGAGTCCACTCACACAACAAATATTTGAGTGCCTGCTGTGTACACTGAAACCAGATCAATCTTTTTACAACTACAGTCTCATCCTGGTTCTAACCCACTCAGAAACATCCAGTGGCTTTCCCTGTCTTTATTTTTTTTAAGATTTTATTTACTTATTTTTAGAGAGAGGGGAAAGAGGGAAGAAAGAGGGAGAGGAACATCAGCGTGCAAGAGAAACATGGATTGGTTGCCTCTCTCACATGCCCCAACCAGGTACCAGGCCCCAGTTAGGGACCAGGCTGCAACCTGGGCATGTGCCAGGACTGGGAATCAAACCTGTGACCTTTTGCTTTGTGGGACAATGCACAACCAGTTGAGCCACACTGGTCAGGGCACTTTCCCAGACGTTAAAATGAAGTTCTAAACAGTGAGGCTGACATTAAAAGCCCTGTGAAAAATGACCTCATCTTGTAGTCTTAGCTCCCACTGAATGCTCCACTCTAGGAAGACTCATCATCTGTCTTCTGAACATTTCATGATATTCCACCTTGGAGCCTTTCTCTCTCATCACTACCCTCCCAGCCTCCAAAGCTGAGGATGGCGACCCCATCCCCACCCCCTCCCACCCGTGAGACTGTTTCTTTGGTTTTGTTTTAACAAGTGACTCCCCCATGAGCCTCGTCCTTTGACATTATGTTAAGGAACCCCTACAATCCACGCAATAATTGCATCCCTAGGTTGGCCTGCATCATGTATTTTGATGAGTGATTTTTACTATGACAATCTGTGTGTCTGTGCAGCCATGTTATCAATGACTCGTCCAATCGTTTCTTCATAAATAGGACAAAGTTTGATAATACGGTTGTGATCATACCAATGACTAAAACATTTTAAAAGATTTCCAGTAAACTCACATGGCTTTCTCAACAACTATTTAGATATATATAAATAATCATCCACTCTTTACGCGTAATTCCGTAATTTGTTTATTGGCTGAGAAGCTCTCACAGACCAGGCCGCTGCACTGCCCCCCAGCGGTAAGGAAACAACGGCAGCAGTGACAGCACACACTCACTCAGAGTCATACGTGTTCGCTGTGCACCTGTAGTGTGAAGAATCAAAACCCTAACAACAATTTTAAAAGTGACGTTATTGGATTTGGTCCAAATGCACTCATCAAAGGAAGTCTTCAACTGTGCTGGGACATCTATGTCGAGCTAGGGTTGAAAAGAAATTAGAAATGGAAGGACCCCGGAGCACTCAAAAAGCATCTAGAAAGCCCGACGGGGCAGGGAAAGGAAAAGCTATTTGCTTGTTATGGAAGTCTACATCTTAGCTTAAGCTGGGGCGTGTCACTTGGATTTCCCTCCACCCCCAATTTTCACTAAATATCGTTGAACTGAAATTCGAAAAGCGGAAACAAAATGGGAATTTCAAGCCATGTCTACCTAGTTGTCAATCCACTTTTTTCCACCAACATGTTCTTTTAATAATCCATCATCTTAATCCTCACAATATTTATGACAAATCTTTGTGAGATAATTTAATGTTTTGAGGTGATCATCATGATTGGTTTACCTGTTTCTATGTCCAGATGCATATTAAGTGGTAATAAATGAATCTCTTGGGTTTCATGAGTGAATTAACAAGACAATAAAATACATTTAGTTTTAAGTGACATTCATTTTGGTAAACTACCAAGGCAATTTGTATTTTAACATAATTGTATTGGTGTATTTTATGCAATTGAAGAGTCTTCTCTTTCCTTTAAGATCTGTCACTTTTTATAGATGACTTTTCCTTTTGCTATAACATATTCAATTAATTCATTATGGCCTCCAAACTGGTAGATCAAATGCTCCCACCTAGAAAGAAATCAAACATTGCTTCAATACAACAAGTCAAAATTATCACTGTCATTAAATGCTAGTTTAAAAACATGTTCTAAAAATTTCTTTATACCTAGTCATTGATATTTGGGCTTTTTAAAAAATTAACATATTACTCAGTAGCCTATGGTAACTCAAGTAATGTTTAATAATATTATTTAAGTAGTTGATCCTAAAATATTTGATTCAACTAAGTAACGTGCAAAAGGTAACACCAGTGTTATTTTCAATATAGAGAGAGGTTTATGGCCATGGAGAGTAGAAGTACAGAGCCGCTCACTTCAGTTGAACGTGAGGCCCCAGAGCTGTGATAGGCTCACTAGAGTCAAGGGCTGAAGATTTAGAAGAATACGACTCAAACTGTCACATGGGAGACCCAGACGGCAGCAGGCTCTGGGCAATGAGAAACCGGGACAGGAACACTGAAGCAAGGATTGGGAGTCCCATAGGAATAAGAAGTTGGAGCAGTAATGAATCCAAACCAGGGTGACAAGCTGAGGTTGAGACATACGTGGCCCAGCGTAGCCACAAGGTCAGAAGCCAAGCAGAAAAACAAAAACACATGCCAGAGGGCACAGCGAGTCCAGAGTCCAGGTAGACAGGGCAGAAGCCTGGAGCTCTATGGGAGATGGAAGATGGATAGAGAGACCAGAAACTTGGTGTACCCTGTAGTTTAGGACCTGTAGGGGGACGTCATTATAAAAGGGTGAGGATGGAGGGGACCGGGTACAGAGCCTGATGCCAGTAATTAGTGGAAAGCGGATGTAAAGAGGTGTATATACTACAATGGGCACAAGATAGCTTAGCTGGGAGAACACTCACCTGGATGCATTGATGATAATGAGATCTCCCTGTTTGCCAACTTCCAGAGATCCGTGAGTGTGAGATTTCCCCAGCGCATACGCGGCGTTGATGGTGGCAGCGGCCAAGGCCTCCGGCATGGACATCCTCATGTTTACGCAGGCCAGGTGCATGACCGTCGGCTGAGGCGGGGGGAGGAGAGTGTTGGAGGCAAGTAACGAAATGCAGCTGCTGCGTGGGGCACCTCTCAACGCAGCACAGCACATAATGGTGATTACATGTATGGGTGGAAAGGACTGGACTGGCATGGGAAAACTTAAACTTACACCGGAAGGTTCTCATGCCTTAGAAAAGATTCCTTTATTATAGAGATTGCCCCACGTGTATTTAATAGTTATTTATAGCTTTTTAAGACCACTTACTGTATAAAATGAAACTCCCCTTCATGCTTACTTACTAAAACTTCCTTGAGCTTATCCTATTCTCCCAGAGGGGAGATGGGTTATTGTAAAACCACATGCCCGAGACTAAATCAGGAAATAATTCAAATAGGACATTTTCTCCTTTCTCTATGCCTGGCGGCATTCACGCGTGCAGAAAAATTCACGTACACTGCTGTCCATATCTTTGTTTCTTGTTTCACATTTTTTGATGTTTGACACATTTTAACAGAAATATTTTTAAATTATTTATATGCTTGGTGGGAGTTCAATACTCTGCTCAGAAAGGCATATTAAAAATAATTACCATTGAAAAGCAATAGGCATTAGGGTTGAAGTCACTGCCCAAGGCAACTATTACCCCTTCATCTAGCATCTTCCTGGCTCGAGGCTGCTTCAGTCTGAGGGAGGGAAAAAAAGTTGTCAGTGCCCAGAATCGGAGCTTTTGCAGAACAGATGTTCAGAACGGATGAAGACTTGATATCCAACCCCTTTGTCACACACTCAAAGTGAAGTGATGAGCTATTGATTGATATTTCCTGGCTGGAGTCTAGATTAATGTATGTGTATAAAATAATAAGTTTCAGGAGAGCCCTGAAATAGTTCTTTCTTTTCCCTTGTAACAATTGCTCAAAGCCTTGTTTTCCATCCCTAAGGCAGAGTTTTTAACCTTAGCGCAATTCATTTCTTGGGCTGGATGATTCTTTGCTCTGGGGGTTGTTCTGTGCCCTGTAGGATGGTTAGCAGCATCCCTGGCTTCTGGCCACTCGTTGGCAGTAGCACCACTTAGTTGTGACCAATAAAAATGTCTCCAGACATTGGTTAATGTCGCCTGAGGGTCAAAATCACCACTGCCCTAAGGCCACACCTGCAGAATCACCCCGGAGACGACCGTGTGTCCCAACCCCACAGAAAGCACCGGCCTTCCTGCCCAGGGACCGGTGGCTGTCATGCGAACAGAAGAATGGAAAGAGTCAGATCTCAGCTCTCAGATTTGGGGGAATTAGAGCAATGGCAACCATATGAGATGGACTAAGTGTATAAAATCCACCGACAGCATAGAGCAAAATTCTTGGGGAGATTTTACAAAATATATATCTCTTCTCACCCTCAGGGTTTGTGAGGATTCTGGTCCATAATTATGACACCCACACTCCTCTTCTCAGAACACAGCTCACACAGATTCTGAGAATGGCTAATATTCCTAATATCATATGCATGTTTTTAAAGTATAAAACCTACTGCATTTTTTCTACTTATAAAGGTATTGTATACTGATTTTTCTTTAATTTAGAAAACCCAAAAAGTAGTAAAAAGGAAAATGAGCCGCCCTCCCCAGTAATTCCACCACTCAGTCAGTTTAGTTCTGAGCTTGGTCCTCGGGATAATTCATTTCTGAACATCGTTCCAGAACTGGCATCTTCCATGAGCTACATTTTCTTGATCTGCATTTTTAAGGGATTTGTCAGGGCAATGAAATAATAGCTGGGCATCTTGCGAGGCTGTGTCTTCACGACTTGTACTTGCAGCTGTTGTGTGGGGGTGGGGGGACCTCACCTTAGCATGTAGGCTGTGGTGGGCAGAAGGACCGCGGAGCACCTGGCCGTGGCCATGGCAGCGATGCCTTCGTCACTCACTTCTTCCAGGTGACTGATGGCCCGGGCTCCCAGTTCAGCTCCGAGCTAAGCAGAATGAGCAAAGAGAAAAAGATGTAACCAACAGCAACAAGGAATTGATAAAGTGCCATCAAACTGTTTTTCCTGCAGAAATAAACAGCACTCTATTATTAAAATTTCTTGCCAACTACCTCTGGTAAGCACGAGCTCCAAAATAGATAAAGGGTTTGTGATCAACATTCATTTGAAGATTTTCTAGAGTACTACTTCAAAAACTATTATTAGACACAAATGCTTACTGACAGTATTCATATATTTGCTATATATATATATATATATATATATATATATATATATATATATATATATATATGAATCTGCCCTGGCTTGTGTGGCTCAGTAGACTGAGTGTTGGCCTGCAAACCCAAAGGTCACCAGTTCGATTCCCAGTCAAGGCACATGCCTGGGTTGTGGGCCAGGTCGCCAGTTGGGGGCGTGTGAGAGGCAACCACACATTAATGTTTCTCTTCCTCTCATTCTCCCCCTTCCCCTCTCTCTAAAAGTAAATAAATAAAATCTTTAAAAAATTATGAACCTTATGAATCAGAATAAAATATTGAGTAATATTGGTAATAAAGTCTATTATGGCATCATAAAATCACAATAAAAGGTATTTTGGAATGCCATTGCTCTCAGTGAAAACAGATCAGTTAAGAAAACAAACTTTTAAAATGTGGGATCAAATGTATAATTTGAGAATACTAGTTGAGCTTGATTGCTCTCCAGATGCAAAGTTGAGGCTAGATTGTTCGGAGAAAACCAAGAAGAGGCGATGCTATGCTGAAAGTGGAACCACGCATCACAGTGGCTTTCTTCTCTTGCCAGTTTTACACACACAAACACACACACGCTATGCCCCAGGAGGGAAGGTGGTATGTTTAACACATTCCAAGGAGAGGAGAGTGGACAATATTTGACACTACACTGCGGCCCCCTCACACCAGGGCAGGAACAGCTGGCCCCCAGCAGCAACCAGCTCAGGTCTGACAGCATTTTGGACCACAGGACAGACAGACTGTGCTCCCCCAGAGGGGCTCCTTTCTGACTCTGGAATTACCCTCGCTTTTCCAAACTTGATTTACTCACCCTGGGTATTGACCTCTACTGATTTCATTTGCCAGTCACTCTCTACAACCAAAAGTGTCTTCTTGACCATCCAGCTCACATTCATTTAACAAATGTCTGACAACTATTTACTTAGTAAAGGCCATCGTTACGCCAGACACAGGGCTGTGTAAAACAGTGGTGGTACGGCAGAGGCAGGTTTAGCATAGTGGAAAAGCACGGAGAGATACAACCCACTGTTGGGGAGGTTTGCGAAGGACCCCAGAGAAGCTGTGGCTAAGATGAAATGTGGAAGGGAGTTAGAATTAGCGAGACAAGGAGGGAGTTCAGATTAGAGAAACAATATGTGCAGAGGCATGGGGTATTCAGTGTACTGAAAGTAGTTTACTGTGGCTGGCTCATGGTAGAGTGGGTGAAGGAGGTAAAAAAATGGGGAGGAGAGACAGAGGAAGATGGAGAGGTAAACGAGGGCTGGATCCTGGCAAGTAGGGAGTTTGGAATTCACCCTGTGAGCAATGGTAAACCATTAGGTGGTTTTAAGCAATGGAGAGGAGAGATAGAAGAACTAAGGGGACTGGATTAAAGAAACAGATTAAAGTGGAAGCAAGCCTGGAGGCAAGAACAGTAGTTACAGGAATCCCACTGAGAGCTGACGGTGGGTGGACCTAGGCAGTGAGCTGAAGAGAGATGAATCTAGACATATTCAGGAGGAACTGGTAGGACTTTCTGGTTGGTTGAAATGTGGTTAGGTGAAGGGGAGGGAGGAGTCAAATGACATCTGGGTTTTGACTTAGACAATAGGTAATGTTTTCATTCACTGGGGCGGGAAACACAGCGTAGGGTTTGGAAGTGATAGTAAGAGATCAAGTAGGACCTGTGGAGCATCGGGCGTACAGGTGGGGTAGCTACATCTGTATTAAGGCCCCAAGGGCAGTTGTTCATTTAGCTCCTCACCCCCACACAAGAGCTGTCTTTATTCGCTGACGAATTCTCAGTGCCTGGTATACACTACATACTCAAGTGTTTGCTAACAACATGAATACATGAATCTGGGCAAGACATACAGATTTGAAAATCATGCCGTGGCTCTTAATGGTGGGCTTCACTAAAATTCATCTGGATGGTGCCACAGAAAGCCCCTAGGGGCTGCATGTGAAATTAGTAGACTCTACTGGTACCAACCAAAATAGGCTGTGAACTTAGTAAAAGAGATCCCGAAGGTACATTTTTCCACTAACACCTCTAGCAGGTGTTAAGAAAAGTAAATGACCAGCAAAACAAAATGTCAATTTCTAACAGAGGTCAGGGATTCCAAGGCTCAGCCAGTGCATGCTGCACACTGTTCAAACAAATATCCCTACTCCCTCTTTTTAAAAGGCCGCTCCTGTCTTTGAACAAACTAGGTGAGTTTTCCATAACATGGGTGTTGTTGACAGAGGAGAAGCAAAAGGGTGACGGTACCTCCGCAGCCTTCATCGGGTGGAGTTCATCCCCGTGGAAGTTAATCTGTAACCCTATATCTTTTCCACCTTGAAGAATCCTCCTGGTAGAATCAAGGTCAAAGACACCCTTCTCACAGAACACATCTATATTGTCAACGTGAATTTGCCCACTTCTGCTAAGTTCCTTCAGCTTCGGGAGGTGGTTATTGATGATGTCATCAGCAGCTTCAGCAGCAGTTTTTCCTCTGAGGAAAGAAAAGAAGATTTCTATGAGTGAAAAAAAAATGGAGATAGGTTTTTTTGGTTCTTGGAGAACTTGAGAAACTGTAGGTAAATGACCTCAAGCCTCAGACAGGCAAAGAAAGAATCATAGCTCAGAAAGAATCAAAGCTACAGCAGAGGACTCAACAGTGTGACCCGCCCACATAGTGACTTCTGTGTGCGCCGACCCTGTACATAGAGACTCAAATCCTCATTCATTCGGGCGCACCAGTGCTGCCTTTGGGAATTCCAGCGAGGGCCCTCTGGCAGAAAAAATGGATCTACTTGTCAAGGGCACTTGGAGGGCATCGTGGATGCTTCCCTGACAACCCAACTACAGGCCTCTTCCCTAGCCTCGAGCTATCAGCTGGCCCAAAATTCTCACTGAGATCCTGGGGTAGTTATATACTAGGAAGGGTTGGGCTTTTGAAGTCAAATATACACAGAGCTCAACCACTCGCTGGCTACTAACTTTCAGACACGTCCTTTAGGTGTCATTTGCCATGCTCTGAGCCTCGGGCTTTATCATTGGGGATCTAGATGCAGGACTCAGAGGCTCATTGTCAGGTGGAGAAATTTTCTGTAAAACTTTAGCCCTGTGTTTGGCACATAGAAGACTCCCGTTCAGTGAAAACCATTTGGGTGGGGAGACAGAGCTGGACCATGAGGAGACAGGCACGTACATATAATTCTTAAGACAACTGCATAGAATAGGATGTTAGGTAGCTCTTTTACAGATTAATAACTCGTGTTCAAAAATGTTGAGGTGTCCTCAAAACCGCCCAGCTGGAAGTAGCTAAGCTGGGTTCAGACCCCGGTCTGCTACCATTCCAAAGCCTGAGACTTTTCTACCATGTCACACTGTCCTTCCTACTGAAGAAACCAGATGGTCACACCCCTTATATGTCATTTGGGAAAAAAAAATCTGTTTGCTATAGACCAGCTCTCCCAAACATCTGAGGGCAGTTTCAAACTTTAATAATTTCCGATGTATAAATGCTAAAACCATACAACAAACACTATTGGAAATATTAAGTATTTATGTTTCTTCTCCACTTAATTCACTTTGTGAATTTTTAATAATAAAAGTTAATGTTAAATTTTTAGTTCCTCTGAAGATGGTAAATACAAAATTACCATTAAAAATTTCTTTTTAAAGCTCACAAAATGAAATACACTTATAAAATATAGAAATTCTTTTTTGAATAATTTGTGGAAGGCTATAATATTTCTATATCTAAGCTGTGAAAACTTAAAACTGCACGCAGACTGTGGGGAATCCCCATGAATTTTGAAGTCCTGGTTTTCTTTTGGATCTCTTAGTTCCGGAACTCCAGGCCTTCGGGTGTAAAAATTTGTGGACAGGTGAGAGGCAGATGCAGAAAGAGACGGCCATTCTCTGCAGTAAAGCCACATAGATAAAGGGGAGAGCTGAAAACCAGTAACAACAGTAACATAACAGTGTTTGCTGATAAGCAAACGTGAACAAAAATACACACTGTTCTGAGTCACTTCAAGATTGCACATTTCTCCTACCGGGTGTTACTCTTAATCTCTAAAGTGCTTTTATGCTGTCATGGGAAACTATTTAGATTGATAGCTGTCATTTTAAAGGATCTACAAGGGACATTTCTCTTTGTTAACCAAGAGAGTTTTGAGCATCTTCCTTTCCTTCATCCCTAAGGCACTAGCAAAGTGACAGGTCTAGTGGAGGTGACCTTCCTAAAGCCACTTGTGAGATGACTGCTCATTAGAATCCGGACACCTTTCCAAAGGCTTCTACGGGTGTCTCTGCAAGAGCTAAAGTGCTGAACCACGGCGGGGGTGGGGCGGCGTTTGGACAAGGCTGCCCCTCGATGCCATAGTTAAACCCTGTGCCCATCGGCTGAGGTTACTTTGGCACTGAGTGAGCCCCGCAGTAAGTGGCTGAGATGCCGAGGTCCATCTGCTGCCGGGCGCGCTCAATCACGCGGAGCATCTTGAGCTCAGTCTCCAGGTTGAGGCCGTATCCGCTCTTGCACTCCACCAGCGTGGTCCCCGCGCGCATCATGCACTGCAGCCGCTGCTGGAAGGAGCCAAACAGCTCCTCCTCCGAGGCTTGGCGGGTGCGCTCCACCGTGAAGTTGATCCCTCCTCCAGCCTGGTGGATGTCCATGTATGTGGCTCCTGCCAACTGAACACACGGCTCATCGTTAGGCCAAACAAATGCAGGGAGGTTGCAGGCAGGTCTACGGAACCTACCTGCTGGGGTGATATTCAACATGATTCACAATCAATATGCCATGGCACCAGCCAATCAGAAAGGGGTGCAGGGAGGTTAGTGGTGTTGTCTCAGGAAAGTGCTGGGGTGGCAGAGACGGGAGATGTGGTGGAGACTTTTTGTCTCAGGGCAGCAGCAATTTACCACCCAGTACAGAAGGATTTCAGTATTTTAACAACCCAGTCCACCCCAGTGTGTACCAGTTAAGTCTCCAGCTATTAAAAAACAAAAACAAACAAAAAACAAAGCTTAGGCTGTTCCAGGGAACCCCACTGCAGTCATTCAAATCTGCACCAACAACACCCAGCAGTATTCCCTCTCCTTGGTATTAGGCCACGAGCGTTTGGGGCCTGACATCTGGCTCAAGCAAACGAAGAGGCCTTTTGTGGGATCCCAGTGGGCTCTGTTACTCTGGGCAGCAAGGCGTGTGGTGCAAGCACAGTATGCCTGTGGCGGTGGCGGGGGTGGGGGGGGGGGTCCCTCCAAGAGTTTTTATCTGGGTTCTGCCACGTGAGCTAGTGAGCTCGGTGCGCACCCCTCCCTCTACGGACCTCCCTTCCTGCATCTGCGCAGTGAGAGTACTGGACTGCAGATCTCTAAGGTTGCTTCTTAACTCTGAAATTCCGTGATTTAATGAAGAAGTCTTAAAAGCAGCGCTAGTTTGTTGAGGAAGGAAGGTTTGATAGCAGAAGAAATGTAATTTAGCTGTTAGGATGTGTATATATTTAGGAACGATGTGAAGAAAAGGTGTGGAGGAAACTAGGTGCATATTACTAAATGAAAGGAGCCAGTCTGGAAAGGGTACATGCCAGACGATTCCAACTCTATGGCGGTCAGGAAAAAGCAAAACTGTGGAGACTGTGAAAAGATCAGTGGTTGCTAGGGGTTGGGGGAAGAGAGGGATGAATAGGCAGAGCACAGAGGATTTTTAGGACAGTGAAACTACTCTGTATGATCCTACAGTGGTGGGTTCATGTCATTATACATTTGTTAATAGTGCATCAACGTAGGTTCATCCAGTGTAACAAAGGTACCAGTCTGCTGGAGGATGCTGAAAATGCCAAAGGCTGGGGCGGAGGATGGTGTGTGGGAAATCCTTGCAGCTTTATCTCAGTTTTGCTGTGAACCTGAAACTGCTCTAAAAAAAATAAAATCTACTAAAACCAAATAATGTAAAATGGCTTCAACCAGGGATTTGAGGGTTGACTACAGCTAATTAAGTACCATCAGGCTTCTTTTTATGTTTCTTAACAAATCTCATTTCTTTTTTTTCTGCAAAAAAAAAGTGAGAACAATATAAGACATTTTATTTTTGTTATTAGTAATATATTTTTCCTAGTTTGACCTTAATGGATGGTAATTTTCAAACTGCTTCCTGGAGTCTTTTCAGAGACTGCTAGGACTGGTGGGATGGAAAGGGGGGAAGGAAAAGACAGGAGAAATTAGCTCCTAAGGCAACTCAGCTCTGTCAAAATGAAGATTCTACAGCGAAAATTTTTGAAAACTTTTATATTTAAAATGATTGCTAGCCCTGTGCATAGTATAAAGATTTGAGGCAGTTATAAACTAGTTAAGTTTTATTGTAATTTTTCTGCCATAGTCCAGGCTGGTAAAAATATCCATTAAGAAGACATGTAGGTAGCCCTGGCTTGTATAGCTCAGTGGATTGAGTGCAGGCCTATGAACCGAAAGATCTCAGTTCAATTCCCAGTCAGGGCACATGCCTGGGTTGCAGGCCAGTTCCCAGTGGGGGACCCACAAGAGCCAACCATACATTGATATTTCTCTCCCTCTCTCCTTCCTTCCCGTCTAAAGCTAAGTAAAATCTTTAAAAGAAAAAAAAGAGGACATGTAGGCATATGTTGCAAAGCCTGACAGCCTACAGACTCCTTAGAAAAAGATTCGTCTATGTTGTTTATGCTTCCTTTTGATTTGCCACTATGCATCACAGTTACCTTCATTGCGAACTCATGAACTCTTTCGCCAGCCCATACTGGATGTGTATGTGCATCCACCAAACCTGTAATCAATAAATCAAATCACTTTTAAAGTTAAGAACTAGAATGCCCTATCTGGCAGGGTGACTGTACCGTCCTGCTCTTTGGAAAGCACGATGGTGGTCAGCCATCTTGGGGGGAGGTGGCAGAGAAGCAAGAATTTGTCCCTGTTTCCCTCCACATAGAGGAAACAAGAGGTCTCTCTGCATAGTTGTTCTCGAAGGCTCCAATAGAGGAGGGTGACTCAAAATTATGAAAATATTCCTTTAAGAAAATACAGCTCTTTTGCCCTCTTAAACCCATGCTCACCAAAAACAGGATGTCAAATCTCCTAATCAAGCAAAACCAAGGACTATGTCACCAAGGAATAATCTGGGTGTGAAAACAGACTCATTCAATCCCTACCCTCAACCTTGGAAAAATGAAATCAGGAAGATGGATCGTTCTTTAAGAAAGAAATGTATTTTATATATTTATATAAAAAGAGAAACTATAAAGCAATCGCTTGGAACATTTGTTTACCCTGGTACAGTTCAGAAAAGTGTGTCTTTCCAAGACATTCAAAATACCTAAGAGATGAAATGGCAGATTAGTGGGTTCTGATTTGGAGTGAAATCAAAAGTCCCTGTTCAAATTGCTTTCTAGTATAGTCTGGTTCCTCACAAGGTTTCACCCTGACTTTGTCTTCTATCTCCCAAGAGCCAGAAGGTAGAAGCTCTGTCAGATATACACAGTACGCACTTTAAATGTACAAATCTTAGCCTCTGGGTTTGCACAGAACTCAAAATTTGTGAAACCTGTTTCAGATCATTACGTGAAGCCATAAAACATAGACCCTGTAGGAGATGATGGCCAACAAACCGATTCTGTTGTCAATCACTAAAGATACAAACGAACTTCAGCGAAATCTGTAAGGATTTTTTTCCCATCTAGAGATGGGTCCTTTGTTTCACACTCTCTACTAATTTAAAGTTTATGCTGGTAAAGATAGCAGTTTTCCCTATTTGCCTCCCCATCCTGCCATCCTGCCGTCCTGCCACAATGCATTAATAAATTTCTTCTGACAGTTTTGAACCTAAATACAACACAGCTGGTCTGTCTTCATTATGTGAGTGGGAAGAAGTAGAATTGATGGGTGGGTTTGAGTCTCAGCTTGCTGTTTACCGGGTTAACAGTCTCAGGTGAGATATTTCACCCCTAAACTGCAGAGTCCTAATCTAAACAAGCTACTATTCTTCCTCTTTACATTCTTAAAACTGCATTCAGGGTTTTACTGAAAAGAAGTTAATACCCGGCAAGATGCATTTCCCAGAACAGTCAATTCTTTCTTCAAACGTTTCTTCAGAAAACTGTTTTTGAATAACATCAGCAGGACCGATGGCTTTTATAAGCCCATCCCTGAAGAAAAATCAACAAATAATTAGTGAAGTTTGGGGAAATATTGTGAGAAATCTGCCCGATGATTTAAAATAGGTTATCAATGTCTCAGCATTTACTGTAGTTCCTTTTTGGAGTTGTGTCTTCGGAAAAGTGACTCCAGCCACCAATCAGGCAAAAAGTCCAGTCATATGTAACAGAATGCTAATTGTTCTGTGATGTCAGTGTTTCCTTTTCGCACAGCACTGGATTCCCGAACTTCACCAGGACGCACACATGACCGCCCAGAATAAAGATGTTTCCCAGTCTCCCATCTGTGGCCTGCTGCGGCCACGTGACTACGTTTAAGCCAGTGGGACTGTTTTCTTTTCCACTTTCCTACTGGTGGGAATAAACGCTGAGAGAGACGGAGCAGCCATGTGGGGTGACTGGAGTGACTGGAGAAGAAGGGGTGTGTGCAACAGAGCGAGACAGTGGGGGGCCTGAATCCTCAAGAAGTCTTACTTTTGCGCAGTTCCGTTAACTGACTTCAACAACCTTTTGACAGCAACACTGGAGATGTTTCTATCCTTTTGTTCACGAAAAACACACAGTCCCTAAAAGCTGGACTCTAGCCCCACCCTAAGCAGCCTCAGCTTTGGGTGAGAATGACTGCTCTTGCACAACGATCTTGCCACGTTGCTCTCCACTTTGGCATCCGACCCCATCCCCACCCCAGGCGCGCCCTCCCAAACTGGCTGTTCTTTTATGTGCTTCTGGCAGGAAACACAGAAAGTTTAATAAAAACAATTGAACATGCCCGTGTTCTCTGATGACTGAAACTTAATATCTTATATCCTTGAACCATCACCATCCAGGGCGTCCAAACTTTTGGCATCTCTGGGCCACACATTAAATACACAAACACTAATGAAAACTGATAAGCAAAAAAAAAAGTTTTTAAGTAAATTTATGATTTTGTGTTGGGCCGCATTCATAGCCATCCTGGGTTGGACACCCCCGATTGTCGTGGTTCTCAAGATTTAGTGTACAGAGAAGACGGTGGGAGAGGTATTTGTAAAAATCCAGGTCTCAGAACTCCACCCACAGAGGTGCTGATTCAAAACATCTGGGGATGGAGGTGGGGGAAGGAGTGGGCGGGTGGGTGGTCTGAACTCTGCTGTAAAAAAATCTCAGGCCATCGGACGCAGGTGGTCTCTTGGCCACACTTCAGGAAGCACTGGAAGGAACCCCGACCCCTTCTGCTTGTAGATGAGATTTTGTCGGCAGAGGCGGGGTCCTGATGCGTCCCTGTGCCAGGTGCAGCTTCAGTGCGCTTTTCCACGGAAGGACAACCTAAGCTGTCAAACACGTTAGCAACAGGTTCCTAAAGGCTGCCCTGCCAACGTCTCCCTGGGCTCGGGGAAGCTTTCACCCGGTTTCCCTCCACAGCGCACAAGTTAGAGAAAAAGCGCCAAGCAGGGACTTGTCTGGCGGGTCCCTCCAATCCGCCGCCACTCACGTGCCCACCACCAGGCTGGCGTCCTCCAGCACGGCCAGGCTGCGCAGCGCGTCCCGCACCAGGAAGCGCTCCCCGCGGGCGCACACCAGCACCACTTGCCGCGCGTTCTGCAGCAGGAGGCGGTGGTCTCCCGCCATGTCGCCGCACGCGAGGCAGCAGCCGGGCTGGGTCCGCGGAAAGGTTCGCAGACAGTGCAAGTCCGCAGGCGGTGCAGCCCGGGGCCAGGAGGGTGGAGCAGGGGCGGGCGCTGGAAGCTGCGGCCTTTCCAAACCCACGAGGAAAGCGCGCCTCCCCTCCAGCCTTGGCAATGACAATCCCAGAATGCTGATTATAATCAGTGTTATAATGAGTTCCCGCTGTTTTGGTCGCCTTGTCGCGTTCTTGGGTAAATGTGGTAGAGATTAGAAACTGAAGTGCTGTCACCAGGAGAGATAACGGTGGGCTGCGACGATCACGTGGCTAAGTGGAAGGGGGTCACTGTAGGTGAGGGCTTTCGGAGTGGGTAAAGTGGGGAGAAACCAGATAGAGGCAGGTGCGGGAACCTGGGACAGGGCCCCGGGGAGGGACAGAAGGCGGGAAACCTCTGCCCAGGGGGCTGAGTGCAGCCTGGGACCCGGAGGGCCGCCAGCAACAGAACCAGCAGGTAGAGAGGAGGGGGATGCGGTGGGGGAGCTGCTCCAGAGTCCGCGCGGCCGCGAAGCAGGGTGGTGGGTGTCGCGTGTCGCGCATTCTTCGGTTGGCCAGCTTCGCTCCGGGATGCTCTACCAAGCGGTCTCCGAGATGAAGGGGGCCCGGGGTGGGGGAGGCTAGAGCCGAGACTGGAGAATCGATTGGAGCCTCCGCCCATCTCCCCCTGTCTCCTTCCTCGAAGGATTGGTTGAGAAGGCTCCCGAATCCAAATTCGTTGAGGTAAAGGTGGTTTCAGCTCCGTGTGCCCCACGCCCCCAATTGTATCTGGTCAGGCCTATCCTCCATTTGCATGGAAGGCTGGAGACGGAATCAAGTTTATTTAAGGGCGATGGCCTGTAATTCTCACCCACAGCTCTTCCAGCTTATGGGTTGCTGTGAAAACACCGTCAGGGCCTGGGTTTTGTTAGGAATTTCTTGATTACTTCATTCAGTTTATATTCTTTTAGTAGGAACTTTGTGTCGTTAGGCCTGTGGATCATATAAAGACACGCAGGGCACTTTCCTTGCCCAGTACAGGCCACAATCAAAAGGAAGACACTTATGGATACAATAACATACCATTAAAGCAGGTGTGAGGCCTGTAAACCCATAACATATTACAGTAAGTCAATGTAGTGTCATTTTAAAGCCATCTCAAAACAAAGAACAGAAAAGCAAAGACTCCTTTAGATGACACAATAAATAAGAATATACTTTGGCTTCATATTGTGTCCATAAAAGAGAGAGCCCAGTCAGGGAGAAAAGAGAGAGCAAAGAAAAAATTGGAAAAGAATTCAGTAGACAATGTGAGTAAAAGAGATGGAAAAGGGAGAAAAATATCCATAGATTACTCATAACAGCACAGACACATAATCGTGAACAGTTGTGTGTGTCTGTACACAGAGTTTAAAAGAAAGTATAATATAGAGAGAGAAAAGTAGGAATCGTGGAAAATAGAAACACAGAATCACTCATTCATAGAAAAATATTAAAATTTTATAAAATTTATGCTAAAGACTTGAATGTCACACTTTGCATTTCTATTTGCAGATTTATGCAATTACAGAGGGTGAAGTGAAATTATAGGAAAATAGAAGACTTTGCGATTCAGTGAACTTGTCTTAATCCCATTTCTGTTACTTATGAGCTGTTTGGCTTTTGGAAATTCATTTCCCTGAGCCTCATTTTTCTCATCTACATTGTGAGGTTAATTGTTTCTACTCTATGGACTTATTTGAGCTTTAACTATGATGAAATGTAAACACTTAGCCCACTGCCTATGTCTAAATAAGTCATAGCTATTATCATTAATAGTAGTTTATTTTAATCCTGCCCTTTCTCTTGCTGGTCAATTCAGTTAAAGGTTAGATTTCAGCAGTACTAGGTCCCCTCCTGACTTCACAGAATACACCGTGTACTTCAAGTTTACAAGTTCTGGACAAGTCCAAAAGAAATCAAAGAAATCGTACTTTTTAAAATGGAGTCTGTGGGTGCAGTGAGTGCACCCGATTATAGTCCAGACAAACAACGTTGCCTGAAAAGGCCCTGCAAACGAGAGGTCTGCAGAATCAAGAAGGATGAGAGTGGACTTCCCTCCTCCCTGGTCACCGTGCAGTAATTACAGAGAGGGAAGATGATGTGTTTCCTCCGTGGCAACCAACATCCCTATAGTGGCAGTTCTTCGTGTACAGGGTTATTGTCACATCATCTGACTCACATTGGCTGATTTCTTTCCCTCAGTCTCCCTTCCACTTGACCTTCAGTTATTTTTTTCAGTTTGCAAAAGGGGCAGTCAGAGACGTCAACAGAAAAGTCCACACCAAATAGCCAGCTTGACGTCAGCGGGGCCTTAAAGGTCAAGCTGAAGGTAATTTCCTCATCATTGCACTCTCCCTCTGACCTAATCCAAAAAGGCAGTGCTCGGTCAGGCCAAGGACCTCATGGCTCCTGGCTCTCAGGCAAACAAAAAACTGCTAGCTCTGGGCTAGAGAGAGGACACAGTTCACAGCCCTTTCTCTCCTTGTTTGTCCAAGTGGGTGGGAAGGAGGTGGGAAAAAACCGAGTTGTTGGGTCTGAGAGAATCTGTCTACATCTTCATTTGCATGTGGGAGATAAAGGTCTTCATCTCATATGGAGAGAATCTGGATATCCGCCTTCACTGAGTTTGTAGAGTTGTGGAAAAATTTAAACAGAGACTTCTTTGAGTAATATCTGGTAGATATTGTTATTGTTCATTTTATTTAGATTTGGTCTAGGGCTTAAGTTTGGACGGTATAAAACCCATTCCTCTACCTCCACTTGCATGAAGCTTCTGCACCGAGAATCTGGAGAATCTGACAAGACTCTGCACTAATGGGGGTCAGATGCCCCCAGTTTGCACTGACATTGCTGGTAGATTCCTCTCAAATGACCCAGTTTCAAGAACTTTAATTCAGGATTTCTCACGAAAGCTAGTTGTCAGTCATCCCTCCTGTTCTTTTCAAACGCTGGTAGTTATTCACAGAGAACCAGGAAGAGGACACACCTGGATATCTGCTCTGACGATGGTAGGAGCAGTTATTTCCGTCAGCCTTCTGTACATTAGCACTTTGCTTACGTTATCTGTGTTTGAAAATAGCAACAGGCCTGTATGAAAAGTGTTAGTATCCATACTTGATAGAGGAACTTAAGATACGCTTAGTTCAATTAGATAGGCCAAAAAAAAAAACCAGAACTGGTAAGAATTCCCATTTTGTGCAATAGGAATCTGACACTCAGAGATGCTGAGCAATCAAACCGTAGGCTCCATGCAGACAATAGTTTTTGTCCTTTTTGTGAGTGTGTCTTATTTTTAATAGCCCTGTGTCCAGCACCTGGAACAGTGCCTGGCACATAGGAGGTCCTCAAGAAACATTTTCTAATGTTAAATGAACTTGCTCACACATCTGGAAACGCCACACCAACAGGCTTGTCCGAAGTCTGTGTTCTTAATCACCTGCTATGGCGCCTCTGGGACACTTGGCTCTTAAGTGTGGCTCTTTGAGAATGCTGAGGCACGAATTAAGTGAGAAGCCTGAAATAGGATGTTTTGTTCCACTTCTCCTATTGTGGGTATACCTTTTTATATAAAGTCCTGAATATCCTTTCTTCCCCCCAAATTAAAATACCATTGTTATTATTATTTATTGTAAAAATTGCACAAGCTCATTGAGAAATTTAAATGATACAAATAGCACACACATTCTAGACAAGGATTAGGGGGAGGCAAATGAGGCACTTGCCTGGTGTGCACCATTTAAGGGGGAGGCAAAAACTCTGTAATCAAACATTTTAATTCACTATTTTAAAAAATAAGGTTTAGTGCAAAAATCCATAATGAACAAAATATCCCAATGTTGAGACTAGATCTGTGGGCTGGGGCCGGGTGTGGCGAGCACAACACTCATTCTCAGAGTCACCTACGTGCAGTCAGATCCCATCCACGTTTAAATGTTTGATATTTTATCTTTAATTATTTCCTGCATTAATTTTGATTTTTTTAAGACTTGCATTAGCATGTTATTTATGTCAATAACTGACTTTTGGGGGGCATTTCCTTAAATTTTGCAGCTGAGGTGAGTGCCTTACTCAACTAACCCGCATCCCAAACCTGATAAAAATGAGAGATTGTTCCAGTTCAGCGATGACCATTATTAATGTGTGGTGAACACTTCAAACACCTCCCTTATTTGCCATGTGTTTTTACCCACAGTATTCCTTTTGCTTATAGAGTATAAGTATGGTGTCCTTATACTTATAAATAGTGCTACAGCATAGTTTTAAGGGGTCACATGGCAATCCATTTTATGTGTACACCATTGCCTTTCCTACCAGTATTGATACGGTTTCTTCTTTAATTCTGTAGTTGTAGGACTTCCACTCAGCTCTATTTCTGACAGCTCTGAATGATGGTCATTCTGCAGTTTAGTTGTAATTTTGATGTGGTTGTGCGAGGAGGAAAGCCTTGCTTACCTATGCTGCCATCTTGACCAGAAGTCCCTGCGCTGCTTTTAAAAGCAATAAAGCCTATTTGGGAGTTACCGGCAGTTGAATTTAGTGACTTTACGCCAGGTTTATAGAATTTTTTAAATGTGTTTTATTTTCTTTGGACAGGACCAGGAGACAAAATGTCATCACATTTTTCGTCAAAATCACTGGCTTCTGGAGGTAAGGAAGAAACCAGTCCCTGAGTTCTTGCTTTGTGCCTAGCACAGTCAGTCTCCAAAGTTCCAAAGTGGGTTGGGCGGGTAAGGAAAGGAGAGTGCTACACAGTGAACATCAGACATGGTCTCTCTATGTAAAGAACTCATAAGCTACTTGCTCAGACAGTTCTTTTCTAGTTCTTACTTCTCAAAAGAAAAATCTTTAAATACTGTTGTATTTAGCGAGATTGCCAGTCTTTCATGACATAAAATGATTAACTCAATTATTTGTTATAATGACATGAATAACTACATTTTATGAAAATCTGTCCTCTCCTTTCCTTTACCACCCTCTCTCTTTTTATCCTCCCACTTCTTTACAAGTTTTCAAGGAATTAATATTGATCTGTATGTAGTAATAATTTTTTTAAACATAAATTTGACAAAGATTTAAAAATTGGAGAACACCAAGAACTTGTTATGGGTAACAGGCACCGTATAGGAATTCTCTTTGAAAGAAATTTGGTCCTCTCTGTATTTAGAATTAAAACATTTGGCTGCAGCTGACAGAACATATAAAAAGAACAGGGGCTTCAATGTGAGAGGAGTTTATTTCTCTCTTAGATAACAAAGTCTGCACATAAGCACTCCAGGGTCCACCCATATGGAGGCTGACTCACATCCAGGGCCTGGGCTGCTTCTCACTTTTGCTGTCCTGTATTCTTGGTCCTAGGTGACTGCCTTTGTACGGGTGATCACACCCATCCATATTCCTGCCATCGAGAAGGAGAAAAGGGGAGGGGAGGAGCGCACCCCTTCCTTTCAGGACATTTCAAAGTTGCACTCACCACTTCCCCTTTCCCCAGGACTCAGTCATATGGCTATACCCCACTCCAAGGGAGGTCATAAAATACAGTCTTTACTTTGGGTATGTGCCAAGCTAGAATTAAGGGCCCTATTCTTATAGAACAGCTAGTCAACTTCTTTTTTTTTAATATATTTTATTGATTATGCTATTACAGTTGTCCTATTATCCCCCTTCATTCCCCTCCACCCTGAACACCCTCTCCCACCCACATTCCCCCCTTTACTTCAGTCCATGTGTCATAAGTTCTTTGCTTCTACATTTCCCATACTATTCTTGCCCTCCCCCTGTCTATTTTCTATTTACCTTCATTGCTACTTATTCTTCGTATCTTTCCCCCACTCTCCTCCTCCCACTCCCCTGTTGCTAACCCTCCATGTGATCTCCATTTCTGTGGGTCTGTTCCTGTTCTAGTTGTTTGCTTAGTTTCTTCTTGTTTTTGTTTCAGGTGTGGTTGTTAATAATTGTGAGTTTGCTGTCATTTTACTACACCTGTTTTTTATCTTCTTTTTCTTAGATAAGCCCCTTT
>CM052539.1:17290394-17387255 GCA_028533065.1 Trachops cirrhosus
TTTGTTTTTTGGTCTTGTCGAGCTCCTGTAGTGAGGGGCGGGGCCTTAGGAGTTCACCTGGGCAGGGCACCCCAGTCGCAGGGTTGTGACGTTGTATGTGGGGGCAGGGTCCGAGAAGGAACAATGGCGCCCGCTCCGCCCTCTGCAGGACCCCAGACCCTTCCGCCACTTTCCGCAAGTCGACCCGGGCCCCTCTGGCACCAATTCCGGTGTGGGTGGGCCTGTGCACCCGGCAGGACCTTCTTCCTCAGTCTGTGACCGAAAGCTGTATTTCCCGGTGCTGGGACCCTGAGTTGCGTGCAGTGCCTTGCTTCACAATGGCCGCCTCGCTGGGTCTGCCGGTCGCCACCCCCTGGCCGGGGCCCACCAGCCACTGCTGCTTGTGCGCCCAGGGTCTGCCTGCTGCGGACTTGCGCGCCGCCCCGGGTGCTCAGCTCTCCGCTCCGTGTCCCTCACCCAGCCGGACTCCGCCCCTCCTACCGGTCTGGATGAAAGTGTCTATTTTTAAATCCTTGGTTGTCCAACTTCCATAAACTTCAATTTTCTGTCAGTTCTGGTTGTTATTTTGTTTCTATATCTTTGTTGTCCCTATCTTGGTTGTGCGAGGAGGCACAGTGCGTCTACCTATGCCTCTATCTTGGCTGGAAGAGCTAGTCAACTTTTTACATCATGGCTTGCATAGACTAATTTCTAAAGTTCTGTGGCACATTAAAAAACATTTTTGCTGATCTAACAAAAAAATAAGTATAATTTTGATTCATTGACACCAGATGGCTTTTGTTGTATTGACTATTGTCATTTTTTTATTTAACAATCTACAGGGAATGACGTCAGTGCCCCTGATTAAACAGTCAGGTATTGCATGTTTTAAAAATTCTTGTGGCACACCGGTTGAAAATCGTTGCTATAGAAGAAAAGGGAAAATGGGTACCGAGGTACCACCAAATTATCTGAAAAACATTTAAATAGGGTGTTGAGAAAATTTCCCAAGGTACCGGGATATTGGAATTGATCTCCCAAGGAGGACAGACCAAGAGATAAAAAAAGAGGCGAACAACTCTGGAATTGAACAAAGTTTATTAAGGGAACTTATGGACAGAAGAGAGTTTTGGGCATCAGCAAGAAGGTGGATTTCCACACCCAAAAGGGGATGGGGCCTTGATATATGCAGTCTCCAGGCACACAGGTGGTTGGTAGCCTAGTGATGTGTGCTTGTTAAGAGCTGTGCATTCCAAAGCATTAAACAACTTAATGGGCCTACTTACCTATATAAGAACATTCCTTTCAGGTGACAGGGGCAAACTGTTGATCGCTTAGAGCAACTTGCTTCTTAAGATGGCCTCGGTCACAGCAAGCACCAGAACCCATTTTCCCTAACAAAGGACCATGCTGACAATTTATTCTGCAGATAGGTGTGCACCGGTGATTAAAGAGGTGTATAAGAATAGTCAATCCAGCCTTGTTTAAAATAGCAGAAGAGAAGGAGAAAAGGGGAGGGGAGGAGCATTATGGTTCAACCATAATGTCCTTTGGTGTGGGATTGGTTATATAAAGTATGATACATCCAAGGAATGGGCCACTGGATAGCTGTTCTTTTCTGATGAAATGAATATGTAAATGCTGATGTAAAAAGAACTCCTAAATATATTACTAAATAAACAGAAGCAAGATTCAGGACAGTAAAATAGTATACATTGAACAATCTATTTTATTAAAGGATTTAGGTTTCTTTGTCAAAATTAAGGTCAAAATTAAGGTGTGAGAAATCTAAGGTTAGTGTGGCAAACATTCATGTACAAGTTTTATGTATTTTATGACCTCCCTTGGAGTGGGGTATAGCCATATGACTGAGTCCTGGGGAAAGGGGATGTCAGGAGAAGTGGTGAGTGCAACTTTGAAATGTCCTGAAAGGAAGGGGTGCGCTCCTCCCCTCCCCTTTTCTCCTTCTCGATGGCAGGAATATGGATGGGTGTGATCACCCGTATAAAGGCAGTCACCTAGGACAAATGTTTTCATATCTCTTGGATGCACACCCAAGTGTGCAATGGTTAGATCATACAGCAGCTCTGTGTTCAGCTTCTTGAGGAACTGCCAGACTGGTTTCCAAAGTAGCTGCATGATTTTGCATTCACACCAGCAGTGTGTGAGGGCTCAGTTCCTCCACATCCGTGCCCATACTTGTTATTATCGTTGACTTCTTTTAAGACTCTCTAGACCGAGGAGCTCTAAGGGTATTGCATGGGTCTATTGTGGCGGGAATGGTGGTGTAAGGGTAACGGTGGGTATATTTGTAGGGGTGGGAAGAATCAACATGTTAATATCTCAAGATGTGATCCCACTAACCTGTAATAAGCCCCTTTATCTAAATACTCACACACAAAAAATACAGACTCATTCCCTGTGAATCACCAAGCACTGTGCTCAGCGCCATGGGAAACAGACAGGTGAGCTGCGGCCCCTGTCCCTGGATGCGGGCCTCACATCCTGCTGGGGAGGCAAGGCTGACTGCACCCTCCTCTTCGGAGACCCCCGATCCCCCTCACTCTCCTCTGGCTGGTGGGAGCCTCGCCACCTGGTCAATAGAGAAGGGATGACAGAAGTTTTCCTTTTCTTTTTCTTAACAGATAAACAGAAGGATGAGCCCATCAAAAAGCAGGGGCCATATAAGATCTTTTTTAAAGATCTCTTTCTTTTCAAAGACAGTGAAATGGCAGAAAAGAAAAAGGTATGATTTTATTAAAATCCCAATCCCAATCAATGTTAGAAACATATCCTCTTATCAGTCACTTTTACAAAATTTGCTGGGGTAAGCCATGGAGTCAGATGTCGATGTATGTGCTAACGCACTGTGCTGGGGCATGGTATGTACACACACACACACAACAGAACAGTGCCCAGCCTGTGGTAGGGACCTAATGATCGCCCCCTACTGGAGGAAGACAGGTACACACACTACAATCCACTAGGACAAGTACACATCTAACCTTACTTCATTGATTTTAATGGCCACATCTTTTCGCATTTTCTCATTCCTGAAACTGAGGTCCAGCTATAGAGATGGGGTGGAATACGCAACTGGAAGTGCGTAAAATAATAGTACATCTTACATTACGTGACATCTTGTTTTAAGATAATGCTATTTTTGGTATATTAGACATTCTCTTAAACTTTCTCACTTGGGCAGGAAAAACTCTTGAACCACAGCAGGAAAATCCACCAAAAGTCTACTTTTTCATCACGGATGAAGAGTCGTTCACACCTGAGCCAGATAGCAGTCCGCGCTGACACTGCTGTTGGCTCGTTTGAGAAATTCATGCTGGACCCTGCTCTTATTCTCAGATTACAAGAAGGTGAGTCTCAATGGCTGTTTGTTTAAAAACATTGTTTGCATACTTACTGTTGACATTGGTGGCTGTTCTGGAGATGGGAAACACAAAGTGTGCTGTCTCATAACATGGTTGGGGGTCTTTGTAAACGGGGGTTGAGGGTCGGGAGAAAATCTGTTTTAAATAAGAAAACATACTTTACCAAGAAACAGACTGTTCCTCATTTTCGTGGCTCTGAGGAAGGCAGCCACTGCCTAAATGCCACAGCATTGAAGTTAATGGCTCTGGCCATTTCAGTCCAGTTCTACATCTAGAACTGAATCTAGAACTGAATTTAAAAGAAGTCTTTCTAAAGAGAAGTCTTGCTTGTCTGGGCCATACAACTCATATACCGAGAATCAGAAAGCTAATAAAATTAAGTAGTTAGCCTGTGGTTGCAAAAACATAACCTGTTTCAGAGACCTGTGGAGGCAACATGCTAAAATACTACTAACCATTAATTACTGCTCCGTGAAATCCAAACATCATGGCCATTTCCTACTTATCAGATCAAGAAGTGCCTGCAAACCAGATAGGAAGCAGTTTGAAGCTAGCAAGGTTAAAGTGATTAATACCAGGATGATGGACTGATTAAGTCATTCTCCAAAATGAGTCTTATTCAAATTTTTAAATTAAAAATTAAAATGGAATAAAGGGATGGAGGAAGGAAGACCGAGTGTCCAGGATTTGCTGTGGTACCTTAAAAAAACATTTCTCTGACTCCTGAAGTCCAGGCGCTTTTTCAAATATTGAAAATATTTTTTTCCACAGAAGACCACTTAGGGAGGAACTTGGGATTCAATAATGACTGTAGAAAAAGGAAGCCTTGTCGACTCGTTTAGAAGGTCTTGGCGGTACACGACCTGCACTCCTGTAGGAAAAAGCGACAGGCGGCAGACGACACAGTGATGCCAGTGACTGGACCACTGATAGGGCGGGGCTAGGCCCAGTCTTGTGTCCCATGTCTATGGTTCACCTCTGTCGCATGGTGAACCCTGAGTCACCAAGTGCATTTTAAATCACACATGGCATGTTTTAGAAAGAGTTCTGCACAAAGTGGCTAACTTCTAAAATCCTTGCCACTCGAATGGTTCTGAGAGAGCGAGGAGGCACGACATCGCAGCTGACCCTATTCGACATCACTGGTGGTTAACAGAGGGGTAAAGGGTGTTGGGCAGACTCTTGAAAAGGAAGCAGTAAAATTGTCCAGTATTATCCAAGGTAATCTGGGCTCTGTCCGCAAAGGCAATCACGTTGTCAGTTTCCGCTGATTACACAGATATTTGGACATTTTCATTTAAAATAATAAAGTCCCCCTCTGACTCTTTCCAACTGAGAACTGGTTTGGGCAAAACCCTCATTCCCCAACCTTGCACTTCCTGCCTGAATTCAGATTACAGACAAACCTACATGATAGTCCAATGAGCAAGCGACCCCTACTTTGGGAACCGAGGTTATTTCATTTCTGTGTAGGCAGCAGTGGCAAACTACTACATCACCATCCCAAAAACTACACGGGCAACTGCCATAGACCGATCCACTAGGCATGTGACAGAGTGCACGTCCACCTTCCTGTGCCCGGCAGCTTGACTTAGAGGGCAACACCTCTGGGTCACATCTCTGGGAGTGGTAGGGGTCTCGGGCGCCCAGGAGCGTAATGCTTTGTGTGGGGCTTTGTCACACATGGTCTCTGGGTCAAAGCAGCCGCCAGAGCTGCTTGAGAGCTGGAAACGCACTATAGCCAGTCTATGTAGAGGTGAAAAATCACATCCATTCAGCCAGACAGTAGCATGTTAAAGTAGCCTGGAATGGTGAGCATAGCTATCATATTTAAAATAACCCTATAAAATAGGATTATTTTTGGATGTTGAAATTTATTTTCAATTCATCTGACCCATCATAATTGACCAAATGAAAGTCATGGTAAAGCCTTTCATTTTTTTCTATTAAAAATGTTTAAATAAATTGAACCTGAATCTAATCAAGTAAACATGGGAGTTTGAGAACCATGCTCAACACAGCCACCCTGGCCAGCATGGCTCAGGCGGTCAGAGTGTTGTCCTGTAAACCAAAGGCCACGGGTGCCATTCCCGGCCAGGGCATGCGCGTAGGTTGCGGGTCCCAGTTGATGTTCTTCTCCCTGTCTCTCCCTCCCTTGCCCTCTCCCTGAAATCAATGAAAAATTTAAGAAAAGAACCCCATGAGAATGCAATCTGCCAGATATATTATGTGTGAAATTCTACAGGAACATTGACCTGGTTTCTCAAACAAATAAAAGACGTGGAAGAGAGGACAGTGTGTGGAGAGAAGGAGGTGGCTGTGGTAGATTTAAAAAATAGACTTTAAGAGTCATACCAGCCAAATTGATCTTTATTTAAATTTAATTGTTTTTTAATTCTAAATAGTTTTTTTTTTGAGACAATAGGAAAAATTTAAACCCAGATTTGGTATACAGTACTAAGAAATGGTTAATTTTGTTTGGGATGATAGTGGTATTATGGTTATGTTTATTTTTTTGTTATATGTTAGAGTCACATATTGAAGTATTTATGAATGAAATAATATCTTGGATTTGCTTTAAAATATTACAATGAGGAGAAGAAGGAAAGGACTGGTAAAATGTTGACAACTTGGAAGTCGGTGATACGTGCCTGGTGGTTCCTTAGAGGACTGCTTTTATGGATGTTGATGATTTCTGTAACAAAAAGTCCCTTTAAAGTATGTAAAAAGAAACTGTGCTAACTCGGTGTTTGTTACTTTCACGTATGTTATTTTATTTAATCCTCAACAAAATGCGGTTAGTGGATTTTGCCTCCTCCTCTCTTTATCTGAGGAAAATGGCTCTGTAAAGCTGAGTTTCTCACGTGAAGTCCTCAGCGGATGCAGAATTTAGACCAGTGCCTGTGTGACTCCCGAGCCGTCACACACTATTCGTCAATGATTATGATAATCGCTATTGTTGAAAAACTAGGTGATTATTCCAATTGTATTTTTGAAATAACGACAGCTAGCAATCATTAAGAAATTGCTACGTGTTCTATAATACGTTGCCTCACTTCGTTTTCGCACCACCATTGGGTGGACAGTAGTGATAGCATATCCACTCGGTAAATTACGCCGTGGTAATAAACCAGCCCCGAATCTCAGCAGCTTACAACAGAGCTTTGCTTCTCTCTCATTCTTCAACTTCGGTGCTCTTCACTGAGGCCTGTACTGAAGCAGCAGCCCCTGCCTGGATGGTGCTGTAGTTAGGGCGAGAGGGAGACACGTCTTCTTGGGAGCAACATAGGTCACGTCCACTCCCAGGCCACGGGCCACATGAAGTTAATGGGGAAGCCCGGCATCAAGGGAGTAGGGGCAGGGGTGGGGGATGGAGATGATCTCACAGAGGGAGGCAGCAAATATTTTTGAACCATAATATAACCTACCACAATTAGCATCCTGTTCTCCTGAGGCTTGAAGAGGGAAAGTCGTGTACTCACCATCCCACAGCTCGCAAGAGGTGGAGGCAGAGCACCATCCCAGGGAGACGTGGGCTTCCTCCTGCAGCCCAGGCTCTCCAGTTATTTGGGAAATACTATTTTCTCTCTACTTCTAAGTACATTTTTAGTAAAAGATTTTATTTGATATCATTCTGCTGGTTTTTCATGAGGCAAACGTTATTGAAATAAAGCCTACATATTGTATAATTTTTCCAGAACAAAGAAACCTTGCCAGGAAACGTTGGTATTTTCTGTTGCTAAATGGTAAGCTGGTTGTCATCTTTTCCTTTCCTGCCATAAATTGGTTTGTAATCTCCAAACACATTTTACCCAAATACTCCAGTTTTATGTCCAGGATGGCTAAAAGGTTAAGATTTAAAACAGTTGAGTCGTATTTGGCACAGGATTCGGTGTCCTATCCCCTCCTTCTACCTGTTAGCTGTGCAATCTTGGACAAGCATCTCGACATCTCTGAACCTCAAGACCTCACATACAGGATGGGGATAGTAACAAGTACCTCACTGGGGTTACTGTTAAGATTAAATAAAATGGTGTTTTGAAGTGTCTAATAAAATTCCTGGAATATTATGGACACAAATAAATGGGAGTTACTCTAATTAAATTAGTTTTTAAGTCCAGGTACATACTGAATGTAATCATTTAGTTACATAGCTTTTATTTTATGTATCTTGGATGGATAATGAACTAAACCTAAATAAATTTCAATTTTCTTTAAAGGTGCAGATGCAAAAAGGAATATCCATCAATTTATTAGTGACCAGAGAAACAGGTTTCTGCTCGAGGTAGTAAAAATGATTTTTCTCCCATTAGCCAAATATAAGACTTCTTGCATAGCCCTGCCAAATTTTCACCGTGACACTCTATTTTTCCATTATGTGCCCAGATCTATTGCCTCTCCTATCTGCTTCTTCTAAACCCACTTCAACCAGGCTTTGGCGCTCGCTCATCATCCCACCAAAACCGCTCTCGCCGAATTAGAATGGTTGCTTCACAGGCTTCCTCTCACTGGTCTTTCAGCAGCAGTGGGTCCATTGGATCACTTCCTCTTTCTGGAAACACATTCCTCAGCTGGTTTTCGGAACCCACTCTCTCTTGGTTCTTCGACATCACTGGCTGCTCACTCCTTTACAGTTTTCCCTTCCTGTTCCTCTTCTCCTTGCTCTCTAGATGTTGGAACATCCCAGGGCTTGGCCTTCACCTGTGGTCCACTACGCCCTTCCAAGCCATGACTTTCAATTCCGCTTCCATATTAACAACTTCCAGATTTACTTCCGTAGCCTGACCCTCTCCCTTGAACTCCAGACTCACAAATGCAACTGTAGTTCTTCATATCTCCACTCAGACGCTCACTAGGCATTTCTAGGACTTGGCCCCTGCTACATACACTCTTCCCGAGCCCTGAAAACCTGCACCTCGTGCAGTCCTCCCTGTCTCAGCAAACAGCAAGTCCATTTTCCAGTTGTTTAGGCCAAAAATGTCAGAGCTACCCTCCACTCCACCTCCTTACAACCCGTATCCAAATACACTTTCAAATATTTTGTCCAAATATATCCAGAATCGCACTACTTTTCATGACTGCCACTGCTGCCACTCTAAGTCCATGTCACCGATATCTCTTGCGTGAATTCTCCACTCAGCACCAGGAGCCTATTCCCACCCGTGCCCCTCTTCTGCTGAAGACCATTCATTAGTGACTTACCTGGTGCCCAGCGCGCTCTCCCTCTCCCTCCCTCTCTCTCTCTCTCCCTCCCTCTCTCTCTCCCTCCCTCTCTCTCTCTTTCTCTCTCTCTCTCTGACATTCCTACCACTCTTCGCTTTGCTCCACCCACTCCAGACTCACTGGGCTCCCTGCTGTTCCTGGGACACATCGACCGTGTTGTTGCCCCGGAGCCTGTGCACAGAGGCTCTCCCTTTTGGAGGAACGTTCCTTCCTCAGATTTGCTCCCCACTTCCTTCCAGCCAGGAAGGCTTCTGTTTCACTTGGCACACCAGGGAGGCTTTCCTCGCCTGTACATAATGGCGACCCTGGCCCTTACCCACTGGACTCCTCATCCTCCTTTATTAGACTCCCTGTCTACTAGTATGTATACCCCATAAAAGCGATTTTGCTTATTTTGTTCTTTGCTCTAGTAACACCACTTAAAACAGTCCTGGCACTCAGTAGTCATTCACCAAATTCTTGGTGAATAAAGTGATAAATGAAATATGGTTTTTGTTATAAACTTGGAATATCTAGTTATTGGCTGTTTCTTTAAAATTATCTCATTTACATAGCTTTAGTTAATGCGTATCATAATGTTTACATTATAGTCTATTTTCCATGCATGGCATTAAAAACCCTAGTGGATTCTTGTATTCTGTACTAAAAATAGAAGCCGATGTCAAAGTTGGATTTGGGGCTCTTGGAGGCTGAGTGCCGCCTCCCTGGGCTGGCCTGGAGGAACGCATCGCTGGCCTGGCAGCTCCGGAGCCTGCCCCTCCCTCGGTGCTTCCCGGCACAGGGGCCTGTGGAGCTGCCCACAGCCCAGCTTTCCGATGCACAGAAAGCACTGGCGGGACACTGAGGGTCATACAGGGGGGCCTGCTCTTGGAGCAATAGGTAGCTATTTTTGATTTGTGGGACCCAGCCATTTTGGAACAATATCGAACCTCTTCATGAAAGTGAGAGAAGAATTAGCCTCCCTTCTCTTTATCTCCCAAATATAATTCCTCCATGAAATAAAGGCCATAGTGCCAAGATTTGGGCATACCATTTTTTTTCTGATACAAATGACCACGTACAGTGCAGGCTATTTTCCCCTTTATTATGAGACTGTTGAGGTGTGCTAGCTGTGTGGGGTAATGTTCTCGATGCCCTTCTGTTTTCCGTATTCCTAGTACACTCTGTCGACCAAAAGGAACACAATCACGAAGCTGGAGAAGTGCATGGAAACGGAGGAGCGGCAGATCCTAAAAGCAGAGACAAAGCTCCAGGACGATGCGATAGCCTTTGAAGAGTTCCTGCGAGAAAACGACCAGCGATCTGTAGAAGCCCTTAAAGTGTTCGTTCTTTTCCCTCCAGCCAAGTCCCTTTCTACCTCCCGCTTCCTTCTTTTTAGTTCCTCAGAACATAACACAACACAAACTAACAAATCTCTGTTACTTCTCAGTGCAGCCCAAGAGACTGTGAACAAACTCCACATGACGGCTGAGCTGAAGAAAGCGACCCTGGAGGTGCAGGCAGTGAAAAGGTGAGGCCCGGACACCATCCTCGTCTCATCACGTGTCCACACCCCACTACATCCCGTGTGTGCTCAGCAAGACCTCAGTGGGAAGCATCCTTACCCGCTGACGATTTCATAAGTACGACCACATTTTTAAAATGAGCGCTCTGCTGGCCAAGGACCGGCTCTGACTGGGCGTCAGGACGGCACAGGTTTGTCTGGCTGAAAAGTTTCTCCAACTGGTCAATACGGAAACCAGAAAGTTTAGTTGCAAAGAAGAAAACCAATGTTAGGAGTAAACAAATCATCTTCTAAGTGTCCTTTTTCTTTCATTCTACGGCACATTTCTTCCCACATTTTAACATCTCTGCAGTGGGGATTCCTAAAAGGAATTTTAATTTTTAAAAAATTATCTTGCAACTATAACTGGCAGTATTTTTATATTTATCCTTATACTTAGATGAACCTAGCATTGCTATTAAAAATGGATCTATAATGATGAAAATAAAGGAGCAGGAGTTTGAGATAAAATTTTTGTTCCATCTGCCACATTTCCACCTCCCCCAAACCTGGACGTTTTCTTCTATAGTCAAATGTATCTCACTTGATCTCATTTTAAATATCTAAAGAAGCTTCCTTTTGTCATCATCCTTGGACAGTGATTTTATGATCCAGGAGACTCCAGTCTTGGTTTCAAAGCATGCTAAATGTTGTTTTTTTCTTTCTGAGGACTTGATGTTTAGTTTTGCTCTAAAACCAAGTCCTAGACTTAGACTTAACATCCTTGACTTTTCTGGGGAGGAGGACAGGAGGTTGTCTAAACTGCAGCAAATGAACTGGAGGGCAGTTTTTTTTTTTTTGAAACCAATCGTTAAGAACAAAATGTATGTTTCAAACACATTCTGGCTCCAGCAGCCTCTTCCTTGTTAGGAGCCCAGTTGAAGGCCCTCGGAGATGGAGAATTCCCTTCCCTCCTTCACGCCACAAAGTCATGAGAAGATCCCATCTACTTATAGAACTAGAGTAGCGGCCTCTGCGTTTGAACAAAGTGCTGCATTCACGCACAATGGCCACCCAGGGCCCACCCTGCTCCTCCACCGCAGGGAGGGCTGGAAACCCACGCACAGAGGGAAGGGGGGCTGGTTCTGAAGCCTGTGCTTGGAAGCTGCACAATTCTAGCTGTTTTTACCTGCTCTTAGTAGCACACCTTGGAGGCTTTCCATCTGAAAAAGCAAGTGGAGGTACGATGAGGACCTCCCAACATCTTGCGATTGGTGATCTGTGAGATTCTTTAGATATTTGAAACATCCAGGTTTGACTTTCACACACCAGGGCTTCAGGAAGGCTATGGCGGAAAGCAGGACTGACATGAAGATACTGATATGGGAGTAATATTGATGAGGGTATTGAAGAGTGAGTATTTAAAGAAGGCTCTGAAGGAAGAGGGTGGAGCTTGCTTTCATGGAGCTTTGCCTTCCTTGCTATTGTAAACAATCCTTTTGGATCCACTTTGACACATGATTATGGGGAAGCCGGGTGAGGCCGGGGAAAGGCTTTCAGCCCAGGCCTCGTGCTGTGCTGGCTCCACCATCTGTCAGACAGGTGGCTTTGCAAGTCACACATGTCTTCCTCCAAAAGATAGGAATGATGATGCCTATTTTTATTTTTAATTCAACATATATTTTGAAAGATTTTATTTATTTATTTATTTATAGAGAGGGGGAAAGGGAGGGAAATAGATAGGAAGAGAAATGTCGATTCGTTGCCTCTTGCAGGTCAACTGGGGACCTGGTCTGTAAACCAGGAATATGCCCTGACTGGGAACCAAACTAGTGACCTTTCGGTTTGCAGGCCAGCACTCAGCCCACTGAGCCACACCAGCCAGGGCAGAATGTGTATTTTAAAGTGCCGTACTGAAGATGAAATTACATCTGTAGTGTGTCCTGTATATTTCCCAGTACATAGTGGGTGCTATTGAATGTTAAGTTTCTTTTCTTATCATACGAGTACCAAATACCTTCTAATTTCTCCCTGTGTCTCACACTTAACACAACATTTCCCTCAAAAATAAATAAGCGGAGTCAAACTATTATTGGTCTGTCCTAATTGTGCATATCCAGGGGGCATGTTTATTCCAATAGATTTCCTAGAGGTTATTTCTTTTCATCTCATATCTTACTGATGCCTATATCTTAATGGCCACACTTAGAATTTTTGTTAAGTAAGTACATAATCAAAAGAATGAATTTTGTAAAACTTTTTTGTAAAAAAAAAAGGACATGCTTTCACACAGATGTGTCTAATCATATCTTTGTTTCCTTTGAGTAGTGAAATATCAAAAGCAGAATTCCTTCTTAAAGAATACATGAAATATGGACTTTTTCTGCTGAAATTGTCTCCAAAACAATGGCAGATCCAGCAAGCCCTGAAAAGGGTGCAGGCGTCAAAGAGTAAAGAAAATATGGAGGGCACTCTCCCCAAAATACTAACAAGTGAGTCACATCCTTAATTTCAGTAAGTATCCCTAGGTCTAAAATGTCCAACTTCAATGTTTGTTTGGTATTTATTAAGTAGTTAAGATTTCAAAAACAACCTGAACAAGAATTCTTACTGTCTCTGATATTATATATTATTAATTTGGAAACTCAGGTTAATGACAGATATAAAGCAATAAAAATATATGCATGGAAGCATAGAAAATATATTATTTACAGATGATCTGATAGCATACCTAGAACCTCCCACACATAAAAACCATAAAAACAATTTGAGTAAATGAACACAAAGTCAATTATATTTATTAGCCTAATGTATTAACCTAAACAAACTACCTGTATTAATTTAGAGACATACTAGGAAATTAAATCCAAGAAAGCAACAATAAACTTAATTGTGTGGCCTGGAGATTTGACAAACAGAGAAATATGTCATGTTTTTAGATAGAAAGACTGAATTGTAAAGCTACCAATTTTTCTGAAAATTGATGTATAAGTTTTATGGAATTATAACAAAAATATGACCCAAAATTTGTCAGGGACTTGGGTGTTGGGCTGGGGAGAACTTTACTCAGTGAGTCTGAGGTTCATCTAGAAAGCCAAATCCTTTGGAAGGAAGGAGGTAAGGGCGAGGGGAGCTGTGACTGACCCTGTAACCGAACCAAGGTCCGGCTGCCTGCGCAACAAAGCCACACTTGTGATGCAGGTGCCGGTGAGAAGGAAGGAGGCTTATTCAAGTGCTGGTCCCCTGGGAAGATGGAGGGCTCTTGTCCCAAGGCCCTTCTTACCATCTCAGCGCGGGCAGAGGTTTTTATAAGGCAGGAGAGGGATGTGGAACGAGGAGATCCGGGGGCCGGGGGCTGTGGCTGTGCAGCCAGTACCCCCGCTGGTCTGAACATGGGTTTTCCTAGGTTTTCAGGGCCCTTGAGCTGGCCGTCGGGTTTTTCCCCAGCTGCATTCCTGGGTCTGAGCTGTCGGTGTCAGCCGGGGGCCTCGAGGTGAGGCTGCTCCTCCGGTTCACACAGGAACCGAAACTGTGAAGTACACTAAGAAAAATCCCTTTTAACGTGCAAATTCTAGTTTTGAGAGAAAAATCAGGTTAGAGTAACAAGTTGGGTTTAACATTTACTAAGATTCATATGGGTAGCTTTACATAAGTATAGCATATTCATTCCCTGTTACAACCCTTTAAGATATATAACATATTATCACAGAGTCTCAGAAATTAAAGCAGTATGGTAGTGGTGTTTGGAAGTCAGCTCAATGACGGCAAATAGATCCTATTATATATAAGAATTTAATAAACGATCAAAGTGGGGTCATCAGGGAAGACTTCCACTTCTAGTAAC
This sequence comes from Trachops cirrhosus, assembly GCA_028533065.1. Taxonomy (NCBI): domain Eukaryota; kingdom Metazoa; phylum Chordata; class Mammalia; order Chiroptera; family Phyllostomidae; genus Trachops; species Trachops cirrhosus. The sequence goes on from CM052539.1 coordinate 17,304,310, forward strand.
TTTGGGGTAACGAGAACCAGACACCTCCCTGCCTGAAAAGTCTGAAAAACATATGAAGCAACAGTTGTCAGACACTGGACATCAGGAGTGATGCACAGCGATCCCTGAGAGAGAGGAAACAGATGAGATGAGCCCTACGATGGCCTCTGGGTACCACCTGGGGCGTTTCCCAGGTGCTGCTGAGGAAGGGGGAGCTCAGGTGGGTCTAGCAGTCCCCCGTGCATTGAAAAGACAGAGCGGATCCAGGGCGGGCACAGTGGCTGGAGTGCCCGGAGCAGAGTACTGGAGAGGAGAGAGCTATCCAGAGAGCTCCGAAGACCTGCAAATGCTTCAGCTGAGAGCTGATTCTGAGACTCTGGGGTAAGAACATTCACATCACAGAAATCAGTCAACTACAAATCAGGGAGAATTTTCTCCCAGAGAGCTGGTTGTTAAACATTTACTTGCACACCACAGATGGCTGCCCTGCCCAGTTCCCCTGTGCTTTCACTGCTGAGTGGGATTAAATTGGATCAATGTGTAGGAAATATTGAGGGAGCACAGTGATGATGTCTGACAAAAGAAAGGACAAGTGGAAAGGAAAAGTGAGAAGTATTTGCACCTACCAGCTTAAGATTCAGTGCTCCCAGCCTTGCCTTCTAACTGGAGGGCGCTCAGAAAGCAATGGGCTGCTCAGTCCAGAGCGGTGAATGGCTTGCCCTGGGATTTTAGAGGCTATGACAGACTGATGTGGGAAATAGACTTCCTCGTGCCCTGCAGGTTATTCCTCATCCATTCTGCCTGCCCCAGAGACTAGCCCTTGCCTTCTACCTCGTACATTTGCTGGTTATGATGTCCCCATCTTATATTTCTGTCCCTGGAAGCTTTTACAATAACGCTGTCTTCCCTCAGACAAAGCTATCCTCAGAAATGTTTCTCCCCTCCCTTTATTTTCTATTTCTAGAATTAAATGCAAGGAAGGGAGCGGGCAGTGCTGAGGACGTCACAATGACATCATTTTTAGATGACTATTCTCCGGGAACAGGTAACCAAGGTAACACAAGAGATTTGGACCTTCACTCACAAAAGTAAAACCAGAGCAGGTGCCCTTCTCAAAGTGGAGATCCAGGACCTGTAAGCTAACAGGGGCAAGAAGGTGGGGTGAGTGAGGCCTGCTGTGGTTCCAACACAGAGTAGCAGAGAGAGTGGTTGGAAGTCGTGACAGCACAGGTGTGAGGACAGATGGCCTGGGGGCACCTGGGGGAGACACGCTCGAGACCAGTTTTGCCCACTGCTCAGTGTCAGATCAGGATGAGGCATAGACACTGACGTGCGGAGACCAAGCTCATGGAGATGTGGGGAGAATGAGAGCGTGGCCGACTTGTAGGTGGCAAAGGTAGGTTTCCCCACAAGATGTACTGATTGAAGTGTTCACCACTTTTTTCCTCTCAACTAAAAAAATTCTGTGTTTAGGAATATATATGATTAGGTAAAAATAGAACTGTGACTTCTATTTCCCAATTTATGTCCCTGATTTTGTGACTTGTATTGTTTTTGACAAATGACCCTCCCAGCACCAGGGTGCCTTTGATTTTATTCTTACACTTGCAGTCCAATTCCAGTAGACTAAAAGAGCTCCATTTTCTATGAATATAATTATAATACTTTTTTAACGTAATGGGTATATGTACGCAGAACAATGACTATCTTGCACCAAATAACAAGGATTAATTTCTAACTATGTGTTATTTCTTTTCACCTCCACCATTGCCAACGACACGGACTCTGCCTGGACCTTTCAAACAGGAAAACCACACAAGGAGTCCAGTCGCGCTATGGAGAAAAGCAAGACATCCTTATCAAAGTAGAGTGCACACTTGATGAACCCTTGCAAACCACGTCTTTCAGCAAATATCTCTTTTAGCCTTTCTTCAACACCCGTACCTGGCAGCCACGCCCACTGTAGGATGCTGGGGGTGGTAGTTGCCATTTCTGTGTGCTCCTGAGCTGACCGAGCCCTTACAGGCCGCCCTGCATTCTCTGAGAAGTGTCTGCCACTGGTATCTGGAGAAACTTCCCGCCCCTGCATCTTGGGTCTTTGCCTCTCAGAATCTACTGCTCACTTGTTCATTAAGTTACTCTGCTGGTCTGAGTGTTTGCAATTCACCACGTCATTCAACATTGCTGCAGGAGGAGCACAAGGCATTTTTGTTTCTTTCAACCCTGCCTAACCCAGGGAGCTTTAAGAAAATATATTGATGCCTAGGTTAGTCTTACAGTCATGCATGACAACAGTCATACATCACAAATGTCCACACAGACACTGTCAATTCCAGGGGCACTGTGGTAGTTAGCAGTCACTGGTTTGGTTTTGTTTTGAATTAAATGTTCATTTTGAGGCAATTGTAGAGTCACATGTACTTGTAAAAAGTAATACAGAGAGATCCCATGCACCGTTTACCCAGATTCCCCCAAAGGTAACATCCTGCAGGACTGCCCTACAATACCACAGCCAGGACACTGGTGTTCACACCATCGAGAGACAGTCCCATACAGAGCGTGCCCCCAGGACTCTTCATGTCGCCCCTTTATAGTCACATCCCCATCCCTCTCTCCACCCTTCGCCCCTGGCGACCACTGAACTGTTCTCCATTTCTGATTTTTATCATTTCAAGAATGCAACATAAATGGAACTGCACAGTGTGTAACCTTTTAGGACTGGGTGTTTTACTGCGCATAATTCTCTGAGCATCAGTCCAAGATGTTGGGTCGACCAACAGCTGGTTCCTTCTCACCGCTGACTAGTGTTCTATGGCATGGACACCCTGCAGTTCAGCCGTTCACTCACTGAAACGCAGCCAGATTGTTTCCCATTTGGGGCTATCATGAATAAAATTGCTGTAACTGTATTTATACAACTTTTTATATAATAGTTTTCATTTCTCTGGGATTAAATACCTAGAATACACCTGCTGGGTTGGGTGGTCAGTGCAAGTTTAGTTTTTGTTTTTTGTTTTTTTTTTCAAGTTTAGTTTTTAAAGAAACTGCCAAATTGTTTCCCAGAGTGGCTATGCCATTTTACATTCCCACCAGCAACGTATGAGGGATCCATTTCTTTCCTTCACCAATGTTTGGTATTTGACTACTTTCTTATTTTAGCTATTTTGATGGATGCATGTATCTTATTGTGCCTTTAATTTGCATGTCCGTAGTAGCTAGTGGTGTTGCACATCTTTTCCTGTGCTTGCTCACATCTTTAGATCCTCTTAGGTGAAATGTCTTTTCCTGTCTTTTGCTTATTTTCTAACTGGATGGGTTAACTCTTGGAATTTGAGAATTCTTTATATATTTAGATACTAGTACTTTGCGACTTTGTGGTTTGCAAATATTTTCTCTCAGTCTGTAGACTGTCTTTTCATCCTAAGAGGGTCTTTCATTTGGATGAAGTCCAATTTATCAGTTTTTCTTTTATAAATCATGCTTTATATGTCAAGCCTAAAACTCTTTGCCTAGCCCTTGATCCCAAAGATGTTTTTCAAGTTTTCTTCTAAAAGTTTTATATCTACCTTAAGTCTGTGATCCATTTGGGTTGTTTTTTTGTATAACAGGGATGAGGTTTACATTGAGTTGGGGTTTTTTAGTTGCCTGTGGATGTCAGTTGCCCGTGGATGTCAGTTGCCCCATCACCTTTGTTGAAATGGCTTTTCCACTCGAATCGCTTTGGTGCCTGTGTCAATAACCAGCTGGGCACACTCATTCGGGCCTGCTTCTCTGTTCTGTTCTGTTCTGTTCTGTTCTGTATTCTCTGTTCTGTTCCATTGACCTCTGCTGACACCACACGGTCCTGACTACTACGGCTATGCTCTTGACATTAGGTAGACTGATTCTCCTTACGTTATTCCCCCTTTTCAAAATTATGTGAACTATTCTGGTTCCTTTGTCTTTCCATATACATTTTAGAATAATCTTGTTTATAGCTACAAAAAAATCTTGCTGGTATTGTGATAGGAATTATGTTAAATCGCGTTAGAGGTTGAATTCTGCCTCCTAAAAAGATATGTTCAAGTCTTAACCCATGTTATCTATGAATGTGACCTGATCTGGAAATACCAAGTTCCTACTTCTCTATGTTCCCATCATTTTCAATATATCCTTAAAGAATTTTTCCAGAGCCCCTTTGCAAGCCACCTAATTGTTCAAGCATGCAACTTATCACCCATCCCCTGGCCAACATTTCCTCATTGGAAGGTATTTTTTTTAATTAAAATGTGTTCTTAAAAAAAAAACACAAATATTTTATTACTCAGGACACAAGCTTTGTCTTGAGCACTAGGGCACATGTAGTTTTCCAAGAAGATTGCATTAAAATGGACAGAATGGATGTGGCAATTTGGGTTGTCATGTGTTTTTTTCAAACAAATGACCTTACTCTGTTGATGCACCTCAAATAACTGGTACCGTACGGTACAGCCCCTTCTCGTGGTCTCCCGGTTTGCACGTCAGCCTTGTCTGGGTGAGTCTGGTTTTCCTTTACACACTCATGGAATCCATTGAGTCCTGAAATAAGAAGGTCCTTAAAAGGCTAAACAAGCTATTGAAAAAAAAAACTGTTATAGTTTCCAAAGAAAATTTAGAAGTGAAAGCAAATCTGTGGACAGAAAATGGCTCAGAAATCAGGTATTTTCTTTTTCTTTTACAGCCGATCTGCAAGTATAAATTCAGAAGACAGTTTAGATGATGAGTTGGAGTATGAGCTGGTAACCATATTATGTTTCTTGATTTAAATACTCATTTTTTCTTTTGAAATTAAAATTTCCTACTCCAAATATTCCACAACTTTCCAGGAGAAAATACAATTTTGATACTATTCCCCAGTTGTATATGTAGTTCAACTTTGTCATCAGATATGTTATGAAAAATAAGTGTCTATAAATAGGTAATACTTTAGGGGATATATATGACAGCCTTCCTGTAAAAAGCAGCCACTTCTGGACCTGACTGCCCATCATTGTATTGAGGCTTCAGATACACTGAGCAGCTGAACTGTAAGATAAATTGGCCTTCAACCAAACAGCCCTTCACAGCTGCAGGACTGACTTTGAGCTAGCCCCACCCTAAATACAACTATAGAAACTCAAAAGAGTTAAAAAAAAAAACAAAAAATGAAAAAAGAAACTTAAAAACACCACCCATTATTATATAAAAATATACCTTACTCATCATCCTTTTAAATTATGGTAAAAAACCACAGCATAAAATTTACCATCTTAACTATTTTTAAGTGTCCAGCACAGCAGTGCTGACCGCTGCGCATTGGGGGGCGACAGGCCTCTGTACCTCCTCCTCCTGTGAGGCCGAGACTCCACACTCACTGAACAGCTCCCCGCCCCCCGCCCCCACCCCACACCCCGTTCCCTCTAGACCCTGGCCACCGCTGTTCTGTTTCCTAAGGGTTTGATTACTTTACATACCTCATAAAAGCAGAATCATGCACTGTTAGTCTTTTTGTGACTGGTTTCACTTAGCATGTCTTCCAGGTTCATCCATAGTGTAAGCTTTCCTTCTTTTTAAAGTTAATAGTCCATTGTATGAATATACCACATTACTTTTTTTTCCATTTCTTTTATTGTTTGGTTACAGTAGTCCTCATTCTCCCCCTCCCATTACTCTCCCCTGCGCTACCCTCCCCCCACCTCCCACATCCAATCCTCTCCCTGACCCGTTGTCTTTGTCCGCGAGTTCTTTATACATGTTCCTTGACTCTTCCCCTTCTTCCCACCCCCTGCCAAACGATTTTCTCTATCCATTCATCCACAGACAGACATTGAAGTGTTTCCACCCCTGGCTATAGGAAATATGATCGATATGGGTGTATAAATACCCACCTTTTCAAAAATTAAATTTACTTAAAATAATACATACTTATTCCCCAAATTTTGGAAAATGCAAAATAATTAAATACAGGGAAAAGATGACTTTCACTTCACCCCATCTTTATCTTTCTTCTATTTCTTCTCCCTTGCCCTTATGGCCATCCTCCATTCTTTTCTCTTTTCCTCACCCTCTTCTTTTCGCCCAAAACCTTTCATCTCCCCGCAACACCTCAAATATCCTCTCCCTGAGGGCCAGCTCTCACGTGGAAATAGGCTCCTTTGCCATTCTCCACCCGTCTCTCCCTCATAGACAGAATCATTCCAGAACATACTTTTCTAGACAAGTCACATGTATATAGACAGCGTATTTCTAAATAAATTATATTCTTCATTATTGATTGATTAGCAGCCAGAGCTTTATTTCAAAGAACCAGAAGAGTTGCTTCAAGTCCTCACAGAGCTGGAAGAGCAGAATCTTACTTTGGTACAATATTCTCAAGATGTAGATGAAAATCTTGAAGATGTGAATAAAAGAGAGAGACTTATACAGGATAAAATGTAAGTCATTGAAAACAAGGTTTATTCTATTAAGCAATTTCTAACCAGAGACAAAAATCCAATGTATTCATATGTGGTCCTTTCTTGTGGTCTCTATTTAGGGTGAAAATTTTATTAATAGTTTACATTGTGGAGCGTACAGAGTTGAAGTTATATTTGCACAGAATAGACTGGCTTTAGTTTTAGTCCCTACTTCCCTTCATTTGTCAAAATATTTTCCTAGCTAACTATAATAAAAGATTAAAAAGAAATGATGTGTCCCCTACTGCCTTAATTTTTGTTCACTACAATTTTTACCCAATCATCTGGCTAATCAAATCATGTTTTCAAAGATGATGCTAACAAATGCATTTTCCTCAGCTGTGACTCTCCTCAGCAAAGCAGCTTAAATGGTGTTATCATTTTGTAATACACATGGCAATACGTTAGGGCTATGATAGGAGGAGGTTTCTGTCAGGGGAAGGACGCTGGGTTTGATGACACAAAATTCCTGTTGTAAAACTTTGTATTATTACAATTTTGGTAAACAGCTTCAAGTCACAGAGAACAGAGCTTTATATATACCCACCATAAAAATGTATAGAACCTTTTTCTGAACAGTTGCTGGGCCAGAAGACGGCCATCTGTTTAAATAGTAGGTCAAACTACATTAAACTTTGGAACAAACTAACTTATTTAGAAATTAGGAACCTAAAAATCATCTCGTGGCCCTGTTACCACTAATGTACCCTTTTAATCCATGCCCCCCCCAATCCTCACAGTATTGTCCCCCTACCCCTGACGATACGATTTTGGACGACAGGGTGGGCATGGTTGGGCAGGAAAAGGGGGTCCATGCCGGAATCCATCTCTAGAGCTATATCCGAGTCTCTGGGGGAGGGAGTCAGGAGCCTGCTTTTAGCCCTGGCTCCCCAGATGTTTGAGAGCGCAGACATGCTGGATCTCACACCCCGAGCTCCCAGCGCCTCAGCCTTGTTGCCCTCCATGAGGGGGAATTGAGGACCTCGAAATGACGATGGTAGAGAGGAAGAAACTGCTTCCTCATGGCAGTTAAAAACAGACTGCATTTTTCTCATTTTAACCTGAGAAGCTGCATGTACTTTGGCTATGTCTTAAACTCGGGTTTGGCTTGCTAGTTACAGGATGCTAACCCACGATCTGGGAGGAGTGTTGAAGCTCCTGGCTGATGGGTTATTTCACCGAACCACACATCACAGACAAGCGTTTCTTTCTTCTTTTGCCATAGAAATAGCAACATAGAGTTTCTTTTAGAGCACAAGGAAATGCTTAAGGCTAACTGTCTGAGAGAAGAGGAAAAAGCAGCAGAACTGGAGTTAAGGTCCAGGCTATTTAGTTTTGGAGAATTTAATTCAGAATCCCAGGTAAGCCTTCTTTGCCTATGGTAATTTTATGCCGGTAATTTTATGTGATGACAATTTGCACTCCCTGCATACCAAGTGTTGGGACAGGAGGATGAAAGGGAACCACAAACACTTGGTTGATGACAAAGGCAGAAAACCAGCTTGGAATGATCTTGTCTGTACATAAGTCAATTTACATGGTCGATAGAAAGCATTCAAATTGGCATCGAGGTTCTCTTAAAATGTTGCTCTAATTATTACAAAGTATGATGTTGAAATTTTCCCTCTATAAACACATTTTCTTCTAGTGAGAGTGTATACGTATTGAGTAGCTCACTGCCTGTGATCATTTGGGTAGTAATTAAGGAGAAAACAATTAAGAGAGGAGACACTGAATCAACACTGAATGGAATATCTGACCAACAATGAGCTTGTAATAGACCTTGGCCTCCTTGGTCCTGCATGGATGAGTCATTATCAGAGCACCTGTAACACACACTAATGTACTCATTTATTTACACGTCAGCCTCTCCCCTGCATGCAACCCCCTTGAGGGCAGGGATTTCTTACCCTTCTTAGCTGAGTTTAGTGTCCCTAAACTAGGTGCTCAATAAATGTTTGTTGAATGAATGATTAGGTTTCTAGACCCACAACTCCAGCAAACATTGGTTTTCTTGTTAAAAATCTCAAAATGAAAATTCATGCTAATATGTGAGGTTAACATCACATTTATGGTTGTGAACTTGATCTTCAAGCAGTAGATTTGGGGGAACTGTATTATCAGCTTCCCTATCCATAGGTGAGCAGCGTTACGAAAAGCTCCCCTTCCCACACACACATTTCCTAGGGTGGTACAGCCCCCTGAGTTAGGAGGGGTCGGGGTTGTGTGCTGCTGGAGCAAGAAGTGTGATGACAGCTATCTTTCGATTCGTCAATGCTGGTTTTTTTTAACCATTGTTTTAATTGTGGTCAAATATGCATAACATAAAATTTACCATTTAACCATTTTAAGGGTACAATTCAGTGGCATTAAGTATATTCACAATGTTGTGTAACTATCACCATCTATTTACAGAATTTTTCATCATTCCCAAATAGAAACTCCATACCCACAAAATAATATTTCCCCACCCCCCTTTCTTTCCAGCCTCTGATAAATCTCTATTCTGCTTTCTTTCTCTCTAAACTTGCCTATGTTAGGTACTGTAGATAAGTTAAATCATACAATAGTTGTCCCTTTGTGTCTGGCTTATTTCACTTAGCATGTTTTCAAGGTTCATCCACGTTGTAACATGTACCAGAATTCCTTTTATAGCTGAAAAATACTCTATTGTATTTATTTACCACATTTATCCATTCATCTGTTGATGGACACCTGGGTTGGTTCCACCCTTCAATTCTGTTTAATTCTGAAGTTGCTTGACATGAAAAATTAAGATACTGTGATATCTCCCCCTTCCACACACCAAGCCCCTTTCATCCAAGTTTAGGGTAGCTATTTTAAAAAGTAGCATTTTCAATACTCTTAAACTTCGAGGCAATGTAAACAAAGAAGGTGCACTTTACCTGAAAATTACTTCTAAAGACTATCCATGAGATTTGGGTCGCAGGTGTAGTTTTGGCATCCAAGGATTACACTCTCTGAGAGATGTAAAATACGGGGTGGAAAGGGAAGGAGAGCAAAAATTTGGCAGGGGAAAAGCATTCTTTTCTTAGAATGTTCTTGCTTGCCTACTCCCATTCTTTTAGGTCGCAACTTGTGCAAAACATAATCCTTTGCGAGTAAATAAACATAGTTGCACCTAATTTTGATATTCACAAAATTATCAGTTACTTTGGAGCTATGATAACTATAAATTTGATTCTTTCAAAACTTCCACACTCCTAATTGTACCTAATCCTCTAAAACATTTTTCATTGATTTAATGTTACTTTTATAATAAAATTTTAAATTTAGGTATAATGTAATACTGAAAACTGCACAAATCGTAAATGCATCTCTCAAAGAATTTCCTCAGGGAAGAGAGCATTACTAGCACCCTCTCCTGCAGGTGACCGCTATCCTCACCTTTCCCACCACTAACCAGATTTGATGCTTTTGAACCTCATATAAATGGAATCATGTACTATGTCTGGCTCACCAGGCTCCTTTCTCTCAGCGCTGTTTGAGATGCATCCATGCTTGTGTAGCAGCTGTTTGTGTGTTTGCAGTGGACATGAAATGGAATGTAAGCTATCCTATTGCTCAGTTTGCAGAATGTCTTCCTCTTTGGCTTAATTTTCCTTCCAACGGGGAGCCGATCCAGTTCAGTTGGGGGAGTTCATATGAAACACACAGTATAGAATGTGACATGGATTAGAATACAGAATCCTTGAGTTGGAACTTTAAATGACATCTAGACATCTCCCCATTCCTATCCGATTTTGATAACAGTTATTCCTTGTAAACACTGCTCTGGTCAGATCACGTCCCATTCTGTTGGAAGGCATCTGAAGTTCTTATCTGGGTATTTATTTAGTCTTCCAAAACCCTGCCCCACTGTACCACACAATACAGGTACTAACTCACCCCTCATAGCCGCTCCTCCGAGGTGCTCTGGGCCGGGCCTGCCATCTGGTGGCAGACCTAGGGATTGGACTGACACTTGGCCCCCGCCATCAGTAGGCCTGTAATTGTATCCCCTTTTTCTTCGCCTTTCTAGGTTGATCCAGGTTCTCAATCTCTTTTTCTGGTATTTTCTTAACCTCATTCCCTAATCCTATTTCTCATGCTGTTTGTACCTGAAGAAAACACTTCTCTGTGTCTTTTCCTCTTTTGCTTGACAGGAGGGACTTAAAGATACTGCACATCCATCTCTAAAACGTTTAAGTGTTCCAGGTCTCCTTCGGAAATTTCCATCAACTAACCATTCCCATATTAAAGTTGTTTTTTCTCAGAACCAGACTTCAATGTATTTTTTAAAAAATGACTCACACTGCAGCAATATTGTTTTTTCATGTCCTAAGTACATTTCAGCCCCTTGATGGGTCACTTTATTTTCTTTTATATTTTTCTGTATTTCTAAAGATGTCTAAAGGAATGTGGCTCATATAAATGGGAAATATAATAAATGTTATTTAGACATGGTGAGAAAAAAAGGAGCTTTATTGCTTTTTTTTTTACTTTTATATTATTTTGTACTTCTCCAAGTTGTCTTAAAAAGCCTACTTTTAATATAATTAGAAAATACAGTAAGTGTTTCTGTAGAGAGAAAAAGAATGAACAGGACCCTTTACGGTGAATAGGACCATCAAAAAGGTGGTTAAAGCAGGAGGTGGGAGACGAGCTGCTGGGAGTAAACTCTGGGTAACATCCTGTAATTGTTGGTGGCTCCGTGAGGAGTCCCACGACTCCAGGAGTCACATCTGTCTTGAGTGTTATTTGTCCCTGGCTTCATGGTGATTCTCATCTTCTTGAGCAGAAGGCAATGGGGCCGAAATCTTCCTGGAAAGCGATTAAATTGGCCCAGGACTTTATTGAGATCCTCTTAACTACGAATGCCGGGTACAGACTGAAGAAAAACGATGCCAGTTTTATTTTGGTCCCGAAACAAGTTATCTTCAAGCTCCAGAATCTCTACCACCAGTTAAAATGGAGCAGTAGCCAGGTACAGGGATCGCAGGTTTGGCCTAGGCCTCCGTTTAACAGACTAGAACACTGCAATGGGTTCCCAAAGGAGCGAGTGAGACTTAAACTTCTCTCAAGGCTTTTATGGGTCAGCTTGGGAATCTGTTTGCTTGTAACTTTTCTTTAATTCTAAGAGAATGCATTCATTTATTCAGCAAACATTTATTAAGTGTATAGTTATGAGCAAGGTGCTGTTTTAGATATGTCAACCTAAGAAATAGCTCCTGCCCTTCAGCTGCTGACAGTCTAGAAAGAAAGATAAGGCATGCATGCAAAAACTATCATACAGGATGATTATACAGTTTTAGCAATTAGATTAGTAAGTGCAAAAAATAAAAATAAAAAGGAGCTCACAGCAGTGCTGCAAGGATGTACTGGAGTGACAAAATAGGCTTTAAAATGTGTATGTTGCCTTTACTTGAATGCTTAGGGAATCAGATACACAAAAACATTCAAGCAAAAAGATTACAATTATAATTACTTTTTAGACCTAGATTAAACTGTTTTTAAAGAAAATAATCCAAGTTGTTACTTTAGCAATGATCTGACTATAAACTGTTATAAATATCATTGCTGCATTTTCTCACTCTTCTAGGTACCATTAAAGTTGTTCTTTTAAAAAAAACTTTTGGTAGCATGTATAAAAAACCGTTTTCATTATAATACAATAAAACAGAACTTTACGTTTATTGAACAAGCAAATAGTGATGGCAGGTTGTTTCCTGTTCTCCTTTTCTTCTCACTCTCAGGAAAAACTGATAGACTCTCTTAGTAAAAAAATTAATCAAGTGTACAAAATCTGCATCGGAGATGGTGAGGTTGGCAGCCTCAACGCAGTCCAAAAGCTAGTAAAGATAGAGTCTCGCCTGGTGGAGCTGAGTGATCTCATTGAAACCATTCCCAAAGAAAACGTGGAGGCAATTGAGAGGATAAAACAGAAAGAACGACGGCAAAAGTACAATATCTTCTATAAGTGCAGTGAATTACTTAATGAGTAGCTGGGGTTTTTGTTTTCTTGAATTCCACATTTAGCAAGCTCTCTCTTACATGGCAAGGATGACCACACAGACACAGTGGGAGGAACCAAAGCCAGCCCTGCCCTCCTCAGAGAGCCACTGTTCAGTGGAGAGACATTCATCACACATTCTTATGAAATAAACGTGCCATTGCCAATGTGAGCGCTGTGAAGGAAGGGAACCGGGTGACCAGGAAGTTCACCAACCAACCTGGTTTGGGATGGGCAAGGGGTCCTTTTAGCCTGGAAAAGTGAGTTTTCGGGGTGAACATTCACTATTTATAGGAACATTTTTGAAGAGCTATCACGTGGAAGAATGGCACTTGCGATGAAAAATTCCGAGGCACATAGATTAGAAACTCTTCATTGGAGAACTGCAGGGAGACTCAGTCTATGAAAGAATTGTTGGAAGAGCCACGCAGTGAGGGTTTTTCTCTGTGCATAACTGCCAGCACTTTCAGACATCACATTTACACATCGATTCCTCCATTCCTCAAGACAGTCTCATGAGGATCATGGTCCTGAAACATGCCCCGCCCCCACAACCCACATCCTTGCCTAGCTTGGGACCTTCCGGAAGAATGCACCAATCTACAAATAATTTCCATACCATGCTATATACCACCTTTGAGGCAATGGCTATTATAAATATATGACATCCCTAGCATAATGTGGCATGCAGAGAATGCTAGCAGGTGGAATAATGTTCACATGAGAGCAATGTTGGGAGGCAGACTAGTACCACGGCTAGGAGTATGTGCATGAGAGCTAACCTACCTGAGTTCAACCCAGGCTCCCCCTTGACAACTTCTGTGACGTTAGGCAAGCCAAATAATCTCTTATATTTCAGTTTATCTGTAAAAGGGCAGTAATAATGGCAGTAATGACTTGTGCTGTTGTGAGGATTACATTAAATGACCTATCTAAAAGCAATAAAGCTTATTTGGCACATAGTAAGTACTCAAATATTAGCCACTAATATTAGATATTTTGTTATTGCTTACTGTATTACTAGTGTAGGGGGGATATTGATTCCCCCATATAAAAATGAAGTCCAGAATACATTAAGGGGATCCTGATGGAATTATATAAAATATAAACAATTTTTTCAAAATTATAAACGAAAGATGACTCCTTCCACATGACCTGTGATTAATTACACTAATAACACATTCTTTTTTACAGTAGGAAATAAATCATCATCCAAGGGTAATTACAACTTATTTTCAGTAGTGACACATGAATCTAATTCCAATTTATTGTTCTTATCGGGAGAATTTTAGTTGATTTTTCCCATGGTTCGGAGGCATCTAACATAATACCAATCTTGCATTAAAAATATTTGATAAATGTAACACTTACAATTAAAGGCCCATAAAATAGCTGTCATAGTGAATGCCTATTCCCCACCGGGCATTAGAGCACAGACGGCCTAGGTCGTCTCATTTAATTTTACCCTCACAACAGCCCTAAAGGAAACTAGACAAACGGCACTGGTCGGTCTCAGTTTGAGAGTCCCATCTGAAAAGATTAATGGGAAATACACTTTCGTGGTAATTTGTTGAACTATACACGTGACCTCTTCTGTACATTTCAGTAATATAGGTTTAAGGGGGGTGGGGATAATTGGAAGTTAATTCAAGTGGCTGATGTACAGAGTAACTGTGAAGGGCTGAAATGTGAGTGATGAGGCAGCTTTGCTGAGGTGCCGGTTTAAACCAAGGGGGATTTTTACTTCTTCCAAAATGTGACACGCAGTTTCTTCCCATAACACAATCGGGATGTGCTGTTGAGCTTTTGACTGAATAGTCAAAAGCCAGAGCCATGTGTGAAAATGAATTATTAATTTCATTTAACCTTAATGGAGACCTTGTAATATTTTGATAGTTCATTATCAAATATTAATAATGTTTAGGTCTTTTTTTACTTTGTGATTTATAGTTAGGAGAACATTTTCCCTCTTCACAGGTTGCGTGAAGAGAAAATGAAAGAAAAACAAAGACACCAAGAAGAAAGGCTAAGAGCTGCTCTGGAAAGAGCAGTAGCACAACCAAAGAAAAAGGTTTGTGATTTGTTATCAATAGGTCCAGCTACATGTGAGTGCTTCTGTGGTATAAAAACAAATGATCTAATTCGTCTAATTTATCCAGGCTAAACTTCAGTGAAATCTTTCTGGCTCACAGCTTCAATTGGTTTCTCTCTGGTTCCTTGTTATTTTTAGAATAATTCAAATTATTGGGTAACAGTTCTCCATTAGGCCTTCTTTTCAGTAAAAGAAACTTGTCCCCTCCTCTTTTTCTTTCACTCCAGGTTCACAAAATCAGAGAATTTTAAAGGATAATTTTTTGAATAGGTAGTACAAGCATATGTTTCAAGTTCACAAGATATGAAAGAGTATTCAGTGAAAATTTAGTTATCCTCCGTTCCCCTCCCTGGAGGCAACAACTGCTAACGGTTTCATCGAGTCCTCCTAGAAATATCCTACGTATTTGTATATATTCTTCTTACAAATGATAGCTATGAACCTTGCTTCTTTCACTTGACAATGGATAGTGAACCCAGAGAAAAATCATGAGATTAATAGTTTAAGTTACAATGATATGTACTCAGTGTCACTTCAGATTTAGAAGATGAATCAGGACCAGAAGCCAGGGTTCTTTA
Source organism: Trachops cirrhosus (assembly GCA_028533065.1). NCBI lineage: Eukaryota > Metazoa > Chordata > Mammalia > Chiroptera > Phyllostomidae > Trachops > Trachops cirrhosus. The sequence continues at coordinate 17,319,424 of CM052539.1, forward strand.
TATTGCAAGATCACCTGTAAGAAGTTCGGGACTGGGCAGTCACTGTGAGCTTGTGGTCCAATCCATGCCTCTGCACTGGGAGAGGGCCTTGTGTTTCCGTGACACTCTCCCTCCTCTAGGTTAGGGTCTGAAATACACTCCAGGAACCCAATTTCGTGGTTTTCTACAAAGCTAATGCGGACATTGATGATCACAGTCACAGCTAGCTAACCCACAGTGAATGCTCATTGTGCACCTCACTGCCAGCCTGTTGAGGTACTTGAAAAAAGTTCCAAAGCATGGTAATTATATGTATGTCAAAAAGTAACGATTACCTTAAACTCTTTTGTTTAAATAAGCATTTCATCTGAAAAAGTGCCTGCACTTCTCTAGTTCAGCTCTTCCTATGAACACCTGACTTGCCCTCTTCTTCCCAAGGGAGAACTAACCATTCATCACTGTCCACATGCATATGCTCTTCACTGAACCCACAACACTGAAATGATTGTTCTTGAATATATCTCTCCTTCTGGACCATGAATGAGTTTCATGACCTTTGTATCTCCAATGCGTGGCACACAGTGGATACTCAACAAATGCTTATTGAATTAATAGGCTAACAATGACAGTGAAAACTAAAATTCAAAATAAAATGGTGATCTGATCAGCTGACAATGTATGAAAACCTGTGATATTTCTTACCCAGCTGGGACACTTCATCACTGTAAATTTTCTTAGTTTTTTTATTTTTTATTGAATTTATTGGGGTGACACTGGTTAAGAAAATTATATAGGTTTCAGGTACACAGTTCCACAGCACATCACCTGTATATTGTATTGTGTGTTCAACACTCCAAGTCGTCTCCTTCCATCAACACTTCAGACAGTATCAATAACGAAAGTTATCAAAGGACATCACTGATAGTGAAAATAAACTCTGACTGTAGACAAGGAATTCAGGGATCATGGTCCCCTAAGGACATTCTGTTGGTATAATCATGGGGAGTAGCACTACTATTATTCAGCTCACTGAGGTTAGGAATGTCAAACATTCTGCAATGCAAGGGACAGTCTCACATAGAGATAATGCCCCTCTTGGGGCACAATGGAGATGTTCCATCAAATCTCACCTCCAGTAGAATATATAATAGACTTTTCATCTATTTAATTGACACAAACTCAGATTAAAAGCTAAACAAAAAAGATTACAGGGAGAAGACTAAAAGATAAATATAATGATATACTTGAGTATATGCTCCGGAGAGAATGAATAGGTGTGAAACCAAGGGTTTCCCTAAGCCTGTTCTGGTGTCAACACACAGGATTACTAGTGTTTAAGATAGTACATGGTTTCCTCAAGTTTTTAATTAAAAAATGAACAGGATTTCTAAATGCTGGTCAACTGGTACTCGGCAGAAGAAAGTGATCTCTTCTACCCAATGGAAGAAAAACAAGCTATGACACTGAGAAATTGTGGCCACAAACATGGTTCTTTCTGACCATGTCTGAGACAACTTTACCTTAAACCGCCCCCCGGTTCCCATAAAACCTGACTGCTTTGTCTTCTGCATACTAGGGTGCTCCGCTTGTTACTTAGTTCTGTCTACCATGTTGGACACCCATGAAATTATCATCCCTTTGTTACTGACTATTTACTGTTTCAAACCATATTATTCCTTGGAAAAAATCAAGTTAATTAGTATTTGCCTTATACTTCAACAGAAAAGGACTATACTAAAGAATACTAAGTATTTTTTCTTCTGTTTCAGCTGGGAAGACGACTTGTCTACCGTTCAAAACCTCCATCTGGTAACAAACAAGAACTGCTTCTAGTCCAGGCCACAAGAACAAGGTCAATAGAGGACGAGTATTTTTTCACCTGAACAGGAGCGGTAAGACAGCAGCACAATGTCTAAGCACATTGTATAGATTTTGGTGCACAGTAACGGCAATATTCTGCACCATATGCTGGCCTAACCAATTTGAGGATGACATGCCGTTGTTCTAAAGGTTATAGGCTTGGAAATGGAAGTTATTTTCTTTTGTTGAAGGCTTTTATTACCCATGGCCTAAGCATTATTCTAAACATTTTAATCTGCACTTTGAGCTGTCCCAGACGGGGATACACATCCAGTTACTTATTGGTGTAACTGTAGCTGAATGGCCGCTAAACCGCAATAGCGGCGTTCTCTGACAACACGAGACTTTACGTGATCTTTTCCCCACCAGTCCACAGGAAAGGTCACAGTATACATTTTATCACGGTGGAATGTGTGGAGTGTACATTTTAATAATGTACGGCTCTAAAACATGTTAAGGGTTTTGAGGAGTTTAAAATGTAAATGAAAGCCACTAGGTTATGTTCTCAGAACACAACTGAGAATGGTTTTTAATTCACGTTAAGAAACACTGCTCAGAAACTTAGTTCTCTGAAGTGAACCAACCGTGTCTTCAGCCTACAAGTCAGTTCACAATGTGTTGTGCTCTACATCCATACTCAGTTTTCAGGTGATGTTGCATTTTAGCTATAATATGTGTGTATTATTAAGCTTACATGTAATTTGTCTACTAAAATAATACATTATATGTTAAGTTTAGGAAAATATTTAACTTTACACATGTCAAAAATGGCTCAAAAATAACAAAAAAAGTTACTTTTAAAAGGTCTCAGTTAATATATAATTACAAGAAAAGGGCTGAAATTCACCTTCATAAACATTTATAAAGCATATAAATAACTTTCCTTTATAGACAAAAACAAGAGTATTGGGCTTACAAAAGAAAACCAATTTGAGTGAAGCTGGGTGGCTTTCAGGGCATTACTCTTGTGAATAATCTTTCAAATGTTTTAACATTTGAGTTTTGCATGTAAATATCTGAATATGAATAGTTCACAAGTCAAGGTGAAAAACAAGCATACATTTTATTATCTAGAAACAAATATAAAAAAAATCCCCACGAAAGATGCTATTCTCTCATCTCCCCATCTTCTTCCTCTTCTTCAACACCCCTGATATAAAGGACATTATTACACCTGCAAATAGAAAAACAGTCAATTTTGTTGTTTCAACAGGATACCATGTATCTGATTCACGATTACTAGATTATATTCATTACAAAAATACAGAATACTAAATTTACAATATAGCTTTTTCTTCTCTTATTTAAAAAAATGTTTTTACCATTGATTTGTTAAAAAACACACAGCCCTTATTTTTTTTACCATGTGGTAGTTATAAATGGTATCTTTATGACCTTTCAGAGGGAATAATGACTAAAATTTGGAGGTATATAAGTTCTAGGAAATGAGCATTAACAAAAGTTCCTACCAGCAGCCAGATCCAACTAAAATTCAAAACCTAGTTCTTACAATTAAAACCACAAAAAAAGTTTAAGCTAAGATCTAGAAAGTTTAATACTAATACAAGAAAAATCTTAAGGATGAATAGCTCCAAAATATTTAAATCTGTAACAAGTTTAGCAATTTCAAAGATTCCTGAAGTGTAGTTTTAGAATGTTAAGTTAAATTAATAGTGACTTTAAGACGTAATTCTGAAATTGAGGCACTAAACTAGTTCATTTACATGGGTATTTCTAATGCTAACCAGTAACTCCTTACATATAATACTACTGTTTTCTTACCTTATTAAAACTTCACCCAGGTGTCCGGACAATGCTCCATCTATGTATTCTTCTGTGTTTGCAAGCTTTAAATAAAAAGAAAATATATTATTAATACAAAGAAAAACAGTAAAACACACTAAATACTGGTGAGAGAACTTAACTGAGACCATTTTATACTCACAACTCATGTTTTTCTGTAATTAATATAAGATTAGTTTTCTATTACTATTGTAGTACTTTTGGTTTCATATAAATATTTGATAAAGTTAACATTGATGGATTTAGAGCTACTATATAATAATAAATATATATAATAAATAATATATAATAAAGCTTGTTTCAACATAATTTTAAAAATCTCAGTTGTGTAATATTTCTTTCTAATAGACATTAAAACAATGTGTCAAGGAAGGCAGTCTCCCAATTTATGAATAAGCTGATTAAAAAGTTTTCCAAAAATTCAGTTTCTTAGAATTAGACATTAACTTTCCTTGGAATAATTTCATATTGTAGTATCATATTGAAGAACCCAATGGGTGCATGAAGTTATAACTAAAATACTTTTATGTTAGTCACCAACCAAACCAAAGAACTGAATAAGAAATTTTTAGCCCTGAATGGTGTGGCTCAGTGGGTCAGGCATCGTCCCACAAACTGAAAGGTGGTGGTTCGATTCCCAGTCAGGGCACATGCCTGGGTTGCGGGCCAGGTCCCTGGTTGGGGGTGTGTGAGAGGCAACTGATCGATGTTTCTCTGCTTCTTACTCCCTCCCTTCACCTCTCTCTAAGAATAAATACATAAATAATAAAAGTTTTTTAAAAATCTATCTGCTACTAAACAGGGAAAGACGAGGTCTTAAAAGGAGGTTAAACAATGAAGAGTAACCTTACACACTTCCAGTTACTAAATAAATAAATCACAGGGATAGGACAAGGAATATAGTCAATATCACAGTAACTGTACAGTGACAGGGACAGGTGCTTACTGAACTCACTATGGATTTCACCCTGTAAGATATATATAGAGAGAACATCGCTATGTTGTACACCTAGAACCAAACTGTGTCAATTATACTTTAATTAAAAGCAGAACTCATTAAAAAAATTTGAGCCAAAACACCTTAGGAATTGGGATTTGAAATTCATTCCTAAATATTTAAACTCAACATTTTCCTTACTGAATTGTGGCTGGTGGGTTACATACTTATTACGTGATAAACATTCGTTTATAAACGGGATCTTTTAGAGACTTGAAGTTGGATGAAAGCCTTCATGTTTCAACTGTTAAGTGTGAGACATTTAAAAGTTTTTAAAAAGTAACCTTTACAGTTAGGGAACTATATTACTTCTAATTTTACATCAAAATGTTTAGCTTTCCTTCTACATACAGGTAATAAACTCTAATTTGTTAAAGATTATAATCTGTGCTACCTGAAACTCACGAAAGACATGAGCAGGAAAGAAAGGCGAGGGAAGTTTCCTTTGTTAGCCAGGCAAGTGGAAGAAAAATAGGGTGTATAGAGGATGCGAGGTAAGGCACGTAAAACGTGTTAATGAATTAATCCTGCCACTGGATGCTATTCCCTCTCATACAGAGAACAAAAAGTAGCCTCCTATACCAGACAGGTTTTGTCTGAAATACATGTGTTTGTTGAGACGATTAGGTTTGTATGTAACAGCTCCCAGAAATAATGTATTACTATCAACGGATTTCTTTAAATAAAAGTGATTTTTGACAGACAGTCCTCACTATCACTTAAAAGGCCCTCTTTGACCACGACTGCAGCCTTTCTATCACCATTCCCCTAATTTATTCTGCTCTGGCCTTCTTGCTGTGCCTTGAACATACCAACCAAGTTCCCACCACAAATCCTTTGCTCTTGCTGTTCTCTTCAAAGTGGAACCTTCTCCCTCCAGCTGCTCTCACTTTTCAGCAACTGTCAGCTGCTGGCTCAGTTCTGGTCTGTTTAAACTTACTCCCTCAGAGAGGCTCTCCTGGGCTCTCCCATCTCACACTGCACACTCTCGTCACTCTGTCCCCCTTCTGCTTTCTTTTTCTCCATGGCACCTCTCTTTACCTGATACCCCATCACACTGTGTCACCATCTCCCACCACCACAGCCAGCTGCGTGAGGGCAGGGACTTTGTTTTGTTCAGTGGGTATTGGCAGGGCCAGGCACACAACGAGTGAACAGACTCAAAGGCATCAACCGTGTGGTTCCTCGGGTACGTTCCAAACCTGGCAAGCTCACTAGGAAGTTACATCACTTTTAAAACCAAATATTCAGCAGTAGTCTTTATTCGTTTCTTCCACTGATACAATTCCTGTAACATACAATTCACTTCTGAGTGTATAAAAGTATAAACTCAGTGCTTTTAAAATTGTATAGCCATCACCACTATCCAAGTCTGGAACATTTTCAGTATGCGGGATGTGTTCTTTCAAACTTTTCTATGGCCTTGGCAAATGATTCCTGCTTGGGGAATTTTCCAGGTGAAAACCACGCTCTACAAAAATTTGGGGGACCTGAGCATCATCTGTTCAGGTGGAAAACAGTATGGCAGTTCCTCAAGAAATGAACCATTACTGTATGATCCTGCGATTCCATTTCTGGGCATGTACCCAAAACACCTGGAAGCAGAGACTCTAGCAGAGTCATGTCCGCTGCATTATTCACAGCAGTCGAAAGATGGAAACAATTCAAATGCCTACCAACAGAAGAATGGATCAAAATAACATACAATGGGATATTATTTCAACCCTAAAAAGAAATTAAATTCTGATACATGCTACACCATGTATGAGCTTTGAAAATTAAGTTAAATAAGCCAAAAGGATAAACTGTAGGATTCCATTTAGATAAGGTATCTAGAATAGAGAGACAGAAAGCTTAGTATTTTCCAGCGGCTGGAAGTGGGGAAAGTTACTTTTTAGTGGGTACAGAATTTCAGGTGAGAATGATAAAAAACTCGAGGAATTGATAAGGGGGGTGGATGCACAATAATGTGAAAGTACTTACTGCCACTGAGTTGTACACTTGAAAATGGTTAAAGCGGTAAATTTTATGTTATATAAAGAATGTATCACAGTTAAAAAAAACTTGGGCGAAACATTTACAGAAGTATGCAGATGTATAACAGACATGCAGTCATTTGATCAGTTCACTACGCTGATATGTCTTTTCCCTAAAGAAACGCTTTTATGGAATTACTCTGATGCCGTGCCTTTAGCATTCATTAAAAGAGTTAAGAATTTCACTCGAAAAATTTCCTTCAGAGCTATGTGCTACTTGAAAAGTTTTTCTTTTTCTGCAGACTAGTGTTTCCCTTTAGCATTATGAACCAAAGGTCTGAGCTCTTCTTACTGTTAACGACTAGGAGTCAAATCTGTGGCTGTGTTTTAGTTTAACGCCATGTCTCACTTGTAGTTTGTTAGGGCTATACCAGCCTCCCTGACCTTGACATTTTTCCTTAACTTTTGCTTTAACTGTCAATTTAAATAATTTCATCCTCATAAGTCACACTAAACCTTAGAGGACTAAGGTGAAGAAAAATAAACACAATTTAATAATTTTTATATGTCTTTAGCTTACCTGCATGTTCATATAGCCATCCACAGATACCAGATAGCCTTTGTACTCCATTCCCCACTTAAGTTTCACCATTACTGGCTTTCCTGTTAATCCATTGAGGAAAGGTTTGGGATTGAGGGGCAAACTCTGCACAAAAAAACAAACAAAAAAACACCTCAAGTAATTTCTAGAGCTCCGCACCCACCACCCACTCGTTGCTACCAAATCACCAATATTTTATGGTATCCAAAATTTTCACTTTTATTTGTTGAAGAGCATCAGAGAAATTTAGATACCCAGTGAGCCAATTTCATCTTCAAACCATCAAAACTTATAAAAGTATTCATTATTCCCTTAAGAAACACCGAATAGCTATTAAACATCACTCACTGTTCCAGGTTATAAAGAAACAAATGAAAGGGCAGTGGGAAAAAATGCAGGCGCCAGTCCCAGTCCTCAAGAAGCTCACAGTGGGAGGAGAAGTGCAGCACACACACGAGGAGACAATTCTACTGCAACGCAGAAAATGGCCCTCTTTTGGTGTAAGGGTACCAAACCAACCCAGCATTAAGAGAAAAGGAAAAGCTGCCTGCAGTAATGGTTCCATCTTAAGGAAGAGAGGTGTTTTCAGGAGGGAAAACAGCTCTTCTAGGCAGAGGCTGCACAGGTAACAGGAGGGAAGAAGGAAGCAACAAGGTGATCTCGGGGACTCACGAATTCAGGGCTGTCCGAGTCCCAAACATGAGGCTACAGAATGGAGAGGGGCAGATCACACTCGACAGTCTTGCGTGAATTCTAGGAGCTAGAACCGGGACTTACTTGACTTAGCAGTGCCCTTACAGATGAGCTAATCACTTAATGTTCATTTATTCAGCAAAGCAGCAGTATCCCCTGTAAATTCATACTTTTTTTCCTTCCTTCACCTGCTCACCCATCAGCCCAAAGAACCTTAGCTAATAAACCCTTTTAAGGTAAACATATTCAGAGTCATCTCAAAGGGCTCAAAAATTACGGCAATAACCTCCTAATGAAGTGTCCAGTTTTCACTCTTGTATTTCTCCAACTTACTGTCCATATGACCACTGTTACTTCTATCATGTCATATCCCTGCTTAAAATGCTTCGGTGGCTTCAAACTGCAGGTGGAGTTGAATCCTGACCTCCTAATGTGGCCTGAGAGGTCTTGCCGGACCCTATCTCATAACCACAGTTCTTGCAAAAGGCTGTTCCTTTCCGTTAATTCCTCCCAGCGGTTGAGCCTTATTTCCAGTCTTAGGGCCAATGCCCACGTTCCCTGAGCCTGGTACACTCTTCTTTCTGTTCTTTAAGGGGCGGTATTTCCTTTCATTTAGGTCAGCTTACACCCCTCCCCTTCCAAGGATGCCACCCCTGACCACTATTCTAATGTACCCTCGCGCCCTCTCACAGCATCCTGTTTGCTTCCTTCTTAAAACTTAGTATTATTTGCAATTATATATTCCTGTTATTATTTGATTAATGTCTGTCTCCCACGCCTGATTGAATTAACCTAGGCCAGGATCCGCATCCATTCTTTTCACCTCATATTCCTACCGCCTAGCACAGTAACTGGCAGGTAGCATGCGATCAATAAATATTTGTTAAACGAACAAAACAATGCTCCAAAGCCTGGGCGCTATAGTCCCAGTATCGGGGAATGAATGAACACTTTCATTTCAAAGTGGGACGTGAAAAACCTTTTTCTTTACCCCGTGGCCCCAGCCAGCAAGAACACCTCAGGCTCAGACTCAAATCAAAGCAGGAGAGGAATGCGGCAGGGGCACTCCCGGGGAGCCGAGGGCAGCGAAAGGAGCGCGGGACTCAGATCCCCTGGGCAGGGAGGAAAGGGCTGCAACAGCCTGCGCAGCGCCTCGCCTCGCGCAGATGAATGGGGAACGCGCGAACCAGCCAGCAGGCCCCGCGACGCTGTTCACGCGCTCTCCCTAGCTCCCCGGAGGTTCCTTACCATTGCGACGACGACGAGCAAATGCTGCAGGTTACTCGCCGCCGACCCAGCTCTCGTCCGTCTCTCGTGACTGGAGCACCTCGAGCAGACTCCAAATCGCGGAGCTTTAAGAGAAATGGCCGCCAAAAAGCAGCGTGACCCTTCACCTCCGACTACTGCTCTTGCGCTTCTGTGATTGGACGCAAAGAGATGTGCGCTGATTGGAGGAGGTGGGCAGGGTCTCCAAGCAACCAAAGACGCTGCGGTTGTCGGTTTCTTTTCAGAGACTCGAAGGCCTAACTGCTGCCTTCTGCCCCTGGAGTCGGTAGGGTCCTTGGGAGGCTGCGAAGATAGTGAGGCCGGCCGGGTTTCTGATGGGCTCAACCGCCTGCCTCGAGGGTTCGGCTGACAGAAGCAGTGTGCCCGGGACACTGTAGAGCGTACTTGATTTCTCGCGAACTAGGCTAATGGGGTTTTCCTTTGTTCTTTTACACCTGGAGAACGAGTTCAGGAATCACGAATTTCTTCTTGACTTTCCCACATATTCTGTGATTTGGGGGCTCCTCTGTCACCATCTCCTGACTGTTCTGTATTCTGTAATGTTCATTTGGATGCACTTTAAAGGATGTGGGAGAAGCAAGACTAGACTACAGGAAGAGAAACGCGCCAAATAAAGGCAAATGCAGAATGCATTTCATAGGAGGTCAAATTGAGTCTAGAATGTGGTCTGGTGGGCTCCCCTGTCTATCTGTTTCTTTTGCATTGCCAGCAGAGACCCAGTACAGTCTTCTTACGTGTATTTATAATTAAGGAGGTGGGGGATGTTGACACTATCCTGGACTAATCCTTGACAACTGAGTAGTCGTATTGGTCGGAATCGCACTTGCTTTCCCCCAGTACGGGCTTTCAGCTCGCTCAGATCTGAAATGCTAAACGTAGCTCTTTGAGAATGCTCACTCTGAGTAGTACAGTTCTCGGTTTGGTTATTGCAGCCCTAAGGAGATGAATTTCGAATTTAGGTTGAAATTTCGTGTATTAAGGCGTTATGGAGAAGTGGGTAAGACTTTAGAGGCAGCCTGAATTCAGAACTTCCGTCCATCGTATGGGATGGTGGTGGACAGTTTCTTAACCTCCTGAGGCCTTTGTTTCCTCAGCTGTACGTGGCTTTTAAAAAGTATTCCACAGTGTTGTGAGGATTAAATAATTAATGTGGAGAACGCTGATCAAATGCTGTAATTTTTAGTATAGTTTATGCCAAACAGTTGGAATTATTTACCACAAAGTTCAGTGGGGTTTTTTTCCCTTAGTTCCACAATTCCTAATGGATATTTAGCTTTTGTGCAGACTGCGACCATGCCTACTTTGTGCCAGGCTCCTTCACTGTTGTTATAATGGAAATCTTACCACACAGACGGGTTCAGTGGTTATGGCCCCATTTTTGAGATGAGAAACAGGTTTAGCAGGTAACTTGTTGCAGGGCCGCACAACTGGGTTACAACCTGAAAACTCTGTGCTTTTTCTAGTTCATAAAGCTAACTTTCAAAAGCTCAATACATACTTTAGAACTCTTCTTCATTAAATTTATTGGGGTGGTGTTGGTTAATAAAATTATATAGGTTTCAAGTGTATATTTCTGTAATTATCCGTATATTATAGTGTTCAACACCCAAAGCCAATTCTCCTTCCCTCACCATTCATTCCCCCTTTACTGCCGTCTACCTCTCTCCACCCCTCCTTCCCTCTGGTAATCACCATATTGTTGTATCTATGAGGTTGTTTTCTCCTCCTCTTCCTTTTTTATTCTTAATTCCTTCACCTTTTTCACCAACCCCCAACCCCCCACCCCTGACAGCTGTCAGTCTGTTCTCTGTATCTATGAGTCTGTTTCCATTGTGTTAATTTATTTTGTTCATTAAATTCCACATATAAGTGAAATCATATAATGTTTGTAGAAGATGTTTTATATATACTTTAGAAGATTTATTTTTTAGTTATTATCTCAGTGAAGGGAAACAAAATATTTCTGTAATCTATATAAAGATGATTATATTTAAAATTGGTTTTTCTCCTCATGTTAAATATTCATTTTAGGTGGATCCTAAAGCAAATTAAGTCTTGAACATTCACTGGAAGAAAAAATGGCAAAACTAAAGCTGTCCTACCTCAGGCATATCCTGAGGAGGCAGGGTTCTTTGGAAAGTACAATAATGCTAGATTTTAAGCCATTCAGTTTTCCATGTATGTCAAGAATGCTAGGCAGTAAAATATAATTATTTCAAAACTGCATGCTGTAAAATGAGATTTTGCCGTGATGTTAACATTTGTATCTTGATTCTCAGAGTACAATAGAGCAATTATAAATGTAATAAATTAAGGAGGGAAACTAAAACAGGATCTGTTTCTGTCTGGTTATTGATAACTGAAAAAGATAAAATTTAGCAGCAGAAAATATTTTTATTCATAGTATAATTCATCCATTTATAATTATTTAGACTCAATAAAAATTTTCTTTTTCCTACAGGTGCATATTCTGTTTGGGAAAAAGTCTAGATCTTGGATCTAAATAATAATAAAAAGAAGAAGAAGAAGAAGCAGAACACCAGCAGCAGCAGCATTGTGGCTGTCATTTATTGAGCACTTATGTGGCAGTGCTTTACACAAAGTATCTCATTTAATTCTTACAGCAGTTTTGTGAAGTAGGTATTACTAGCTAGAGTTGCTAGGTAACTTGTTCAAAGTCCCGTAAGAAATAAGCCTTCAAGCCAGGTTTGTCTTTCTCCGAACTTTGCTCCTTTAGCTCTTCTAATCCAGATTGAAAGAACCTCAGGGGAAACAAACAAAGCATCTTAATTCTTAATTCCACCCATAGTTCATAGCCTCAGTGAGACAGTGAAATTCCTATACTGTAGATTGAGTGTTTACTTTTCAGTCAATTAATATAATTTATATTTTCCTAAGAATCATTCATATCTAGTTTTAATTAATTTTCATTAAGTAATAAGTATTCTATTTGTTGATTTTTCTTTATACATCTGGTTATATCACATCCCTAATTTGTGTGTGTGTGTGTGTGTGAGTGTGTGTGTGTATACACACACACTCACACACACACACTCTCTCCTGCCTTTCTCTTTTCCTTTTTCTAGGGAGAAATATGTTAAAAAAATTTTTTAATTTAATCTTTATTTTTTCCCATCACCATTTAGTCTCCTTATACCCTCTTCTTCCCCATAATGTTAATAGTGGTTCTCTCTGTGTGATATGATTATGGATTATTTTAATATTTTTCTGTTTTATTCTAGATGTCCAGAAATCTATGCATATATTACTTACATGTTCACAAAAATACTTAAAGAAATATGTCTTTATTTCCCAGTAAGGAAACTGAGGCCAGGAACATTCCATAGGTAGACTGTGGCCTTAGACTGGAACCAGGAGCCCTGTACTGGCTCTGCTACTTTTTGCAGTAAGGTAAGAACCAGGAAAACCACCACGATTTCTCTATTTCTCATCTGAAAATAAGAAACTGAGCTCACTTCCTCTTGCTCTCATATAAAGCTGAAGATTGTTAGAGCTGGGTAGAAGATCACTAAGAATTAATCTTTGGGGCCTAACTCACCTTGTGTGGTAAATTGAATTTTTTTAGTAACTCAGCAGTTGATGATGAAGGATACTGTATAGCAAAATGATGATGGACAACTTAGTTAATATGTGAGGATAATACATTTGACAATGAGTGAAGCATTTGAACATGTACTTGGAAAGTGGATGCTGTCTATTTGATGTTTTAAAATTTCTTATGATCCTGTAGTATGATTTTTAAAGGAAACTACTCTTTTAAAGGGTCTTGGTGGTTTTCCAACTCACAACAAATTAGAAAGGAGAGACATGCAATCCAGTTTGATTCAACAAATATTTTTGGATCACTTACTTGGAATCTTTTACTAGACCATGAATAGGGATGCTTTAATTATCTTGTTAAGGATATACACTGCTTTCAAATAGACTTTCTACAATTAGATTTTAACTATTAGATAACTGCTTCACTGCCCAATAAGTCACTTGAGGGCAGGCAAGTCATCTTCATCTTAATTCATCTTTAAACTCTTAAGGACTTGTTTGGTGCTGACCACATGGTAAATGCAATAACAATCGTGTCCTTTTCTACTAGGTTATACGCTTTATGAAAGCAAAACATTTTCCTTATTTCATTGTTCTGAGACTGTCGTTACCAAAGCTTAGAACACTGGCTCAACAGAGGAGTTTATCAGACTTTTAAATTAATAGCCATACTAGTAGATGATATTTATCAACGTGCCAAACATTGTGCTATCCCTTAAATCATTCCATCGATGGAATTCCATCATGGATTCCAATCAGAGGATTCTGATCCTCACAATAGCTCTATGAGACACTATTAATATCTCCATTTCACTGAGATTTGGAGAGATCGTATATCTTATTCAAGGCCACATAGCTTTAACATGGTTTGGCCATCATTTGACCCAGGTCCATCTGATTCTAGAGGTGGATCTCTTCACTCTGCTGATCACCGAACTCGATAAGTGTTTGGTGGTTAAATAAATGACTGAAGTTGCATTGCAGAAATGTATTTATTTCATCACTTTTCTTAAAAAAAAGATTTATGATTTTATAAGCACCTTTCTATAAGAAGGAATAACTATAAGTGCCTATAAGATTTATTTTACTATGTTTCAAAGATTGTTTTTGTACCAATTATGTGTCAATTATAATTACAGATATTATCCATGTAGCAGTTTATATGTCAATTATAATTGTGGACCCCATTGATTCTTCCAGTTTTAGAGAGATTACAATTTAGAATAGGTAATATACAAGGTCTGTTCAGAAAAAGTCCATCCATTGTTAATATAATGAGAATGGTTTATGTGACATCTGTGTAACCTGGCAGCCAAGCAGAGTGGACTGGAACACACAGGCATGAACAATGATGACTTCACTGTACTAGTCACTGTGGGCAGTAGATGCCATTGAGTGCGCACGTGTACTGTGAGGCATTCACATTCAACATGACTGAGGAAGTAAAGCAACGAATATGCATCAAATTTTAGGTTATGCTTGAATGTTCCTCTATGGAAACAATTCAGATGATTCAGAAGACTTTCGGGGACAATATGATGAATGCAGTGCAAATAAAAGTGTGGCACAAATACTTCAAAGATGATCGAGAATCCATTGAAAGTGACCCATTTTTCTGGAGGGCCTGCAACAAGCAGAACACCTGAGAATGTTCAACGTGTACGGGCTGCAATCAACAAAGATCGGCGACTGACAGTGCGAGAACTAGAAGCTGATCTGGGGATTCCAAAAACTACTGTGTCTGAGATTTCGATGCAGGATCTTGCCATGAAACATGTCATGGCAAGATTCATTCTGTGGCTTCTGCTACCAGAGCAGAAGGAACATTGTTTTGCAGATGCTAATGATTTAATTCAAACCACTAGCAATGAACTAGATTTCCTTAAGAAGTTCATAACCAGAGATGAATCGTGGGTCTATGGCTGTGATCCTGAAACCAAGGCCCAGTCATTTCAATGGAAGTCACCTGGTTCTCCACATCTGAAGAAGGAGTGGCAAAATTGCAGCAAGATGAAGACCACATTAACTGTGTTTTTTGATTGGGAAGGTGTTGTCCATCATGAGTGTGCCCCTCCAGGCCAAAAAATTAAAAAGGAGTACTACCTCAATGTTCTTCGTCGATTGAGAGATGCAATACAAAGAAATGAAAATGGCTGCAGCTATGGGCAACTGGTGATTGGCAGCTTCATCACAACAATGTGCCTGCTCATGTGTCACATCTCATTCAGAGTTTTTTGGGGAACCATCAAATCACCCAGGTAACTCAGCACCCCTTTAGCCCAGACTTGGTGCCCTGAGACTTCTGGCTTTTCCCAAAACTAAAATTACCATCGAAAGGGAAGAGATTTCAGACCATCAGTGAGATTCAGGAAAATACAACAAGGAAGCTGATGGAGATTCCAACAAAGGATTTTGCAGAGTGTTTTGAACAGTGGAGGAGATGCTGGGAGAGCTGTGTGAGGTCTCAAGAACTGTGCTACTTTGAAGGGGACTGAAGCATCACTGTCCTTTGTACAATGTTTCTTGTATCTTCTTCAATAAATATCTCTAATTTTCATAGTACATGGCTAGATACTTTCTGGACAGACCTCATATATATTTAATTCAAATTTATTTTTTACTTCCTATTTAAAAAATTTTTTTACTGTTTTTTTTCCATTACCATTTAGCTGGACCCAACTCCTGAGCTGTGGCAGGAATGGCTAGTAGAAGTGGCATTACCACTGAAAGTGGGCATCTGTCTGGACTGGAATGGCCTCCTGGTCTGCAAGAGCATCCAGCTGAGATGTGCAACATACATTCATTGAAGCAGGAGCTGGCAGCCTCCTGAGCTCCTGCTAAAGCTATGAAATGAAAAATGATAAACCAAGTGCCTGCATTTCTGGTTGTTCCCCAACAGACAAAACAGAGCCAGAGTTTTCCAGAGAAGCCTCAGCTCAGGACACAACTCAGGGTGGCCTCCTGACGGACAGTCAAGCAGACGGTGGTATGAGGTCTGTCTATGTTTCTGGCCATCATCTGAGGGTTCTTCCCGTGTATCTGACACGGAGTCATCCCAAAAAGATCACGTGCAACTCCTACCCCATCCCACCATGATCTCCCCCAACTTCTAACCCTTTGGCCCTGACTCCTTGGTCTGTATGTCATCGGGTCCAGTTCCATTAAGGTCAGCACTGCACTTTATCTTAGCCACAGGAATCTTTGTCTTCCTGTATTGCCTTGGAGGCTTCGAGAGCTGTATCATTTTCTGGGAAGGCAAGGGACCTGCTTCCCCAGACACCACACTGCCAACAATGATGTCTGGCTTGTGGTTGCCCTTGGTGGCATGGCCAGCCTGCTCCTCACCACTGGTGACAGGGCTGGTATCTTCACTGATCAGCTGTTCCACCTGGCGAGGTGCTGGAGTTGGGAGAGGAGAAAATATCACCTGCGTGCATGTATTTCCAGTGGCCCAGCACAGACAGAACACAGCCAGAGCCTTTCAGGGACACTGCAGCTAATGTCCCACCCCAGGACACCTTTCCCACAGGCAGTCCAGCAGATTCAGTGGTCTGAGGCCTGTCTTTGCTCCTGCCCAGCTTCTGTGGGTGCTCCCTATGTATCTGGCACTTACTCTTGCTGATAAGCTTGCCAGCAAGTCCTCCACCATCCCACCACAACCTCCCCCAACTTCTAACCCTTTAGCCCTGACTCCTTGGTCTGTATGTTGTCGGGTCCAGTTCCATTAAGGTCGGCACTATGCTCTATCTTGGCCACAGGAATCTCCCTCTTCCTATGGTGCCTCGGAGGCTTTGAGGGTGGTGTCAGTTTGGGGGCAGGCAAGGGACTTGCTTCCCCAGACACCTCACTGTTAATTTGTAGACTTCTTCCTGTTAGTGGCTCGGCCATCCTGCCCCTCACTGCCGGTGATGGGCTGGAATCTTCACTGATCAGCTGTTCCATCTGGCCAGGTGCTGGAGTTGGGAGAGGAGAAAATATCACCTGCGTGCATGTATTTCCAGTGGCCCAGCACAGACAGAACACAGCCAGAGCCTTCCAGGGACACCGCAGCTAACATCCCACCCCAAGACGCCCTTTCCGTGGAGAGTCCAGCAGATGGCTGGTCTGAGGCAGGTCTTGCTTTTTGGTAGCCTTTCCTGGTGTTCAGTGTATGTCTGACACTGACTTCACCACAAGTCCCCTCCTGTTCACTCCCATCCCACCCCCACTCTCCCACCTTCTCACCCTCCGTGTCTGCCTCCTCAGACTTCAGGTCATCTGGCCTGGTTTGCTTAACATGGGCACCATGTTCCAGATTGGAGACAAAAATTGTTAGGTTTGTGTTGGGCTTGGGCATCTTTGGGGTAAGTGGTCTTCTCCATTTTTTCTGTGGACCTGGTTCCCTAGACCCCTGGTTGGCCAAAATTGCTTCAAGCCTGCTCTGGCCCTTGACAGTGTGGCGCATCTTCACATTGCTGTTGGAGACAGGGCAAGGTTCTCTGTCACCCAACTGTTCCTCCTGGGCTTGTGCTTGAGTTGCGAGAGGAGAAAAGATCTCTTACGTGCCTCGTGCCTGCTTTTCCATGTGCTCCTGACCAGCCACTGCGGCTGCTCCCTGAGTTTGGCATGACCCCTTGCCACAAGCTTTCTTTCGTCTTCGCTGCCAGTCCTCCACCATCCCACTACCACCTCCCCCAACTTCTACCCCTTTGGCCCTGACTCCTTGGTCTGTATGTTGTCGGGTCCAGTTCCATTAAGGTCGGCACCATGCTCTATCTTGGCCACAGGAATCTCCCTCTTCCTATGGCGCCTTGGAGGTTTTGAGGGTGGTGTCATTTTTGGGGGCAGGTAAGGGACCTGCTTCCCCAGACACCTCACTGTTAATTTGTAGACTTCTTCCTGTTCTCAGTGGCTTGGCTGACCTGCCCACCTACCTCCCATGCCTACCTCCCCCACCCTCTCACCCTTGGACTCCATCTTTTTGGCTTCCAGGTCGTCTGGCCCTGTTTGTTTAATGTGGGCAACTTGTTCCATGTTGGTTTTGGAAATCCTCTTTCCGTGGAGTCTAGACAGCTTCTGTCCATGAAAGGGTCCTGGTTCCCCAGAGTCCTGGTTCCCCAGAGTCCCCAGAGTCCTGAAATCAGGGATTGCAGGGTTTCCATGGGTCTCGTTGTTGTGGAGCTCCTTGCCCTCGCTGGTGGAGACGTGCCCCGGTTCTTCCTCGACCACTTGTTGGTCCTCTATAACCATGGTTGAAGTCTGCAATGACAGTGTCAGGTTGGCACTTCGGAGGCCGCAAGCCCTGCTTGGACCTAGTCGCTGCTGCGTCTTCCCACTGGACTTTCCGCTTCAGCTCAGACCCAGCCCTGTGTCTGCACAGACCTCCACCAGGAAAGTTAGATTCACCTCCAGGACTCGGGACAAACCTCCTGCAGAGGACCCCATCCATACTCCACACCCACCCTGCCTGGCTGCACCTGGTGTGTGAGCATGAGCGGCCCCCCAGTGTTCTCATCAGCTCCTGCTTGGGGCAGGCCTACCCACCTGAACCTCCTTAAACAGGCACACTCACACAAGTAGGTGTCTTAGGGCCACTCAGGTGTGATCTGAGTGGTGGCCTGGTCCAAACAAAACCACCCTGGTTCTCCGTCCATTACCTTTCTATTGCACCTTGAAAAGGGCCACATGTGTCTGGTGTGAGCCCTCCGTCAGCAGCGTCCATTTTTCTCCTCACTGCCTCCTTTTGTGAGGCCATGGCCTCGGGATGTCCCCACACAGCAGCAGAACATCCTTACTGTTGAAACGTCTCTGACCAAGTGACCAGGGTAGGGGCAGCTTTAGAAAATGCCTGCCTGGTTATCAGGGTTCCAAGTTCTGTTGGGCTCCATTGTCAGAAAGTGAGGTCGGCCTGGTTATCAGGGTTCCAAGTTCTGCTGGGCTCCATTGTCAGAAAGTGAGGTCGGCCTGGTTATCAGGGTTCCAAGTTCTGCTGAGCTCCATTGTCAGAAAGTAAGGCACCCACTGTGTGGGTGCCTTACCCCAAGCATCTCCTCAGACGAGCAGGGACTTCACTTCCTGCTCAGTGTAGTAAGGTCCACTGATCATTAACATCCTAATACTGCCTGTATCGGGCTCACTTGCCTAGAGACATTTGCATCACAGGACGTCTTGTTGTCTGCCCATCTCCCAAGGCTGCTGGAGGAGCAGCAGCTGGTCCACGAAGACCCTGGCCTGGTCTCCACCACTGAGGGGCAGGTGCGCCACGCCACCAAGGGCCAGAGCAGGCCAGAAGCGAGTGTGGCCACCTGAGTTGTAACTAAGCTGTATACACAGTTTTGTGTCTTGCTCTTTTTTGCTAACTAGTCATGTAACTATTTTTTAAGGGATATGTTGAACTGTGTTTTATAAGGGATCCTGTTAACTGTGTGTGTAACAGGAAGTAAGTTAAGTCACAGACATTACCAGACAGTACCCGGCTGCCTGCAGCGGTAACGAGCCTGAAAGCGTAGTGCTCTCAAGAAGCTACTTATGCATCATGAAAGGAGCGGGGAGCTGTGTGTAAATCCTACGTGCTTCCCAGGGAAACTCCTTAGAGAACATTTAGAAAAGCAGTTTCTTGTGCTGCTTCAAACGCACTTTGTATAAACAAGCTACAAGATAGAAAGAGGCATTCCCTATATATGCAAAAAAGAAGCAGAGGAAACAACTTAGGGGGAAGTCCTTTGAGTCGACTGGGAGGCCTCCTCTGTGTGTGTATGGATGTGGTTTCTGGTCCATCATACTGGGATTTGCCTGTCATTTATGAACCATTAATTTATCAGTGAAATTCTGTTCAAAATCTGTTAGCTGCTCTGAACAAGGACTCACTTGTCAAGTAAATAATTCCATCAAGGATGTGAGCTCCAATACAGAACGTGTTAACCCCGCCTACCCTGCTTCAGGCGACAGCCCCTGGCCATCTCCTCTTTCAGAGTCTCACTCCCATTTGGGACAGGAGATTGTCTTTCCGGTTTCCTAGGGCTGCTCATTCAAGTAAGCCCATTTCATCCACTGAGCTCCCTGGGGATGATAAGGGAACTGAAGGGCTGCCTTAAAAATCTCAGACTGTCGATGAGATTCAGGAAAATACAACAGGGTAGCTGGTGTCAATTGGAGAACTGTGTGAGGTCCCAAGGTGCCTACTTGGAAGGGGACTGAGGCATCATTATCCTTTGTACAGTGTTTCTTGTATCTTGTAGCAATACATGGCTGGATGCTTTCCGGATGGACCTCATATGTAATGTGTTCATACCTGTGTTTTCTGTATTTCACTGTGAGTTTTTTTTCTGTAAGTTCTGAGGCAATACGGTTGTAGTATTGCTTAAACATGCAGACTTCGATGGTGATCTGCCTGGTTTCAAATCCCAGTCTGCTTTTATTTGCTTGTAGCCTTGGGAAAATTATTTCATTTCTCTGATTTTCGATACTTTATCTATAAAATGGGGATAATAATAATAGTTCCCCTGGATCACTCCAAATACATTTCATTACATCAGCTAGGCATTTTTAGTTTGATTTCGGAAGCCTTTTGCAAGACATATCTGATTCTTTGTGTAAAATGTCTATCAGCTTTCATAGGTACTGAACCTGCGTTTTATTTTCAAAGACTATCTTTTAGTTCAAAGACTTTCGTCTCAGGAGGTCTCCAGTCCTAAGAACAGCTGTCCTGCCGGGTTATTGACACTAGAAGCTGGCAGGAAGAACATGCCTCCACGAGGCCCCTTCCCATGCCCTGACTTCCCACCAACTCAGGTAACTTCACAGAAAGAAGATCTTTAATTAGTTACTGTAGCCTTTACTTCTCATTCCAACCATCAAGACGAGTGCATTTTCCATATCTCTTTGCAACCAGAAGATATATGTTCATTAATATTTTCTTGATCTCTCGCTCTTTCCTCCTCTGCCTTGCCAGCTAGTCTTTGCACAAATAAGCCTGCTA
Source organism: Trachops cirrhosus (assembly GCA_028533065.1). Lineage (NCBI taxonomy): Eukaryota > Metazoa > Chordata > Mammalia > Chiroptera > Phyllostomidae > Trachops > Trachops cirrhosus. Next base: position 17,340,138 of record CM052539.1, read on the forward strand.
ACTATATTCAGGTAGCAAATGAACAGAATTCATTTTTGTCAGATGAGGCCCAAGGACCCAGTGGATCTATTTGGAACATGTTAGGCTATTTGTTAACTAAGGAGCTATGGTGAATTTTTGGAAGCAAAAAAAAAAAAAAGTTTTTTGCTCCAAGACTGGGAAATGAATTTTGAAGTTAAGTTTATGAACGGTTAAGATGTGGGATTTTTGGTTTTGTTGTATTCAATCCTGATGGCTAAGAAAGAATTAAGATGTTAACAAATGCTAATTTTGGACAGAAGGTGTAAGAATGATTATTTTCTTTCTGTATTCTTCTATATTTAAAACACTTTCCCCTGGGAAAAGAAGACCAAATTTCTCCCCTTTGAAAATGTCAGAAACAATTTGCTTAAAATATTACTTTATTGCATTAGTACAGTGGTTCTCAACCCTGGCTGCTCATTAGAGAACATTTTTTTTAATCCCATGCTTGAAACCAAATACAGAGATTCAAATTTAGTTGTTTTGAGTTGGGACCTGGGCATTGTTATTATTTAAAAGTGTTTCATGCGATTCTAATTTGCAATCAGGTATGAAAATCAAAGCAGTAACTAATGTGCTGCCTTACCTAAGTGTCTTCCCGATCGCTCAGTAACCTCCTTGGGAAAGAAACGGACTCCAACACTTCATTTTATTCCTTATGTAACATTTGGTTGTATTCGTTGTTTGATTGAAGGTATAAAGGAAGATAAGAAGGAAAAGACATGATCTGTAATCTGAACTTTACAATTTAATGATGTAATTGTGACCAATCAGAGACTGAGTTGGTTTATTTTTGAGTCTCAATGCACACAATTATATTATTATCAACCTTAAACTCAATCACAATGCCTGTCTTCGCTGCAGTAACTAGAAATTTTACATCCGTGACCAGAATAATAACAGAATGTGTTGCAAGGCCCTTGTCAGTCTGGTCCATGAATGCGTGTTTGGCTAAATGTCAAGGGGATCTGCTGCCCTCTGGAGGGTATTGTGTTATCACGGATGAAAACAGCATTGTCTGTGTACATTTCCAAAGCACGTGAGAAGTTATGAAACAACAAGGTTTCATGGTCAAATGACTTGGAAAGTGCTACATTTTCTCTGTGTAAGGAAATCACAATGCAAATTAGCAAAATAAAGACTAAGGAACTTTATAATAAAGACATTTGGTTTCCAAACTAATTGTACCATTTTCTCTCCCACCTAAATCCTGTTAATAGTATTTGGGAGACTAATATTATACAAATAATATTTTATATTAATAATATATAAATAACATTCTGGATTTGGAGGAGAGAAAGGAGAAAAATTTAATGAAAGATTTCTTAAGTAGACTAGAAAAAGGGAAAGGTTTATAAAGTAGAGGCATTAAAACAAAAAGATCCCACATCTGTGCAGTGACATTTTGACTGGAGATTTATAATTGTCTGTGGCAGTGTGATGTGCCATGCAAGAATATTCATGTTTATCTTTCTTCTTACTTTTTATCCTAATGAAGCATTTGAGATGTTTGTTCTGTTGCATGACAAATGGCACTGTGACCGGTACTTGTTAACATGAAGCCGATTTCATGTACTGTCAAATCATATCAGACCAAAACTGTATAGATATCGGGAGGCCAGGCATGATGGTGTTCCACCCAGAAGTCCAGTGAGTGCAGCCATCGACCGCTTTTGTGCAATTTACAGCCATGTTTTCCTCAGGCTAGGAAGTAGCGCGTTAAGTAGAAATAAATATTTTCAGTCAAGAGGCTTTTGTGTCATTCTTTCATGTCATTAATTCTGTGATCCTTGCCAATCAAATATAATCCTCATATGTAAAAGGAAGACAGAGCTACTGTGTGTGAAAATGCTTCACACAGCCTCTGACACATAGTAGGTGCTCAGCAAATAGAAATTCAGCGTAAAGATGATGGCTGAGCACAGAGATGACGACAGACAATGGTCATGGGGTCAGCCCGGGAGGAAGCTGGAACTGGAAGTGAGGACTAAAGAGACCATCCAGCCCATCCCAATTTGCCAGGGACTGTCTCAGTTTTAGCACGCGAAGTCCTGCAGCGTTGGGGAAACTCCTCAGTCCTGGGCAAACTGGGATGGTTGGTCACCCTCACTCAGAACCCAGAACACCCCGAGAAAAAGCCAGTGGTCAGAACACAGACACAGGGGCCGGGAACACTAGGACGAATGCCCCGAGACCGGTATTTCCCAGGCAGATGGCAAACCAGTCTCAGGATGGGTCGGCATAAGCCCACAGATGGAGGTCAGTAAACACGCTCCACTAGGGAATCTCCAGGTGCCATGCAAGAGAAGTTGTACGACTCATTTCTCGAGTGACCACGGTGATGAGACTGAAGTAAACAGTGAGGGAGGGATAGTCTCTCTTCAATGAATAATGCTAGGGCAATTATTTACCGTGGGAAAAGATAAAACATTCCTTACCTCACACAACACACAAAAGTTAGCAACACAGAAGCCTAAACATGGACATCAAAACTTTAAACATTTTAGAAGAAAGTGAAGGAAAAAAGCTTAATGAAGGATTTCTTAAATAAGCTGTAAAAAGGGAAAGATTGATAGAATCGATTGTGTGAAAATGACAAGACACCGTGAACAGCCAAGGCATAAACCGGGGAGCAGTAAATGCAATGCCTCAAACCGATAAAGCACTTGTGTCAAGAATATGTTTTAACAAATTCAACAGTTTTCTATGGGAAATGCCAGCAACCCAATAGGCATTGGAGAGGAACAGGCAATTCGCAGAAGAAATTTGAGTGGTAAAAACCATTTTTTAAGAAGCTCAGTTTCACGACTAATCAGAGAAACATGAATTGAATAGAATGAGATAACATTTACACCAAGCAGACTGTTGGAAATTCAAAAGCTTGACAACACCAGCCGTTGGTGAGAATGTGAAACAACAGAAATGCTCTTACACTGCTGGTGGGGGTGTAGATTGGTACAATCACTTTGGAGAGAAAATTCTCAATATTATAAATGTTTTAAAAACGAACTAAACAAAGAAGAAGAACAGACAGAATCGTGGACACCCAGAGTGTTTTGATGACTGTCAGATGGGAGGGGGAGGGGGAGAATAGGTGAAGAGGTGAGGGGATTAAGAAATATAAACAGGTAGTTACAGAGTAGCCACGGGGATGTAAGGTACAGCATAGGAAATGGAGTAGACAAAGAATTTGTCCACGTGACCCATGGACATGAACAATGGTGTGGGGATTGCCTGAGGGAGTGGGGGGTGCTGGTTGGAGGGTGGCACAGGGGGAAAATTTGGGACAACTGTCATAGCATAACCAGTAGAATGTAATTTAAGAAAAATAGAAATAAATAAAACAACACAGGCTTAAAAAATAAAAATAACACTATATACCTGGGCACTACTTTCTAGGCGTACAGGTCTAGAGAAATTCTCAAATGTGTGCACAGGGATCACGTGTGTTCACTGTTCCATGGTTTACAAGAGCACGAGATGGAAAACCCCAAATGTCCATCAGCTGTAGAATAAATTGCGGCATAATTCAGTCGATGGATTACTGCCCCACAGCACTTGAAATCAATGATAGAGCTAATGACCTATATGAATACGTCTGAAAAGCATAATATTGAACTAGAAAAAGCAATTGCAAAAGGATGTTTACAGTATGGAATTTACATCAAGAGTAAAAAATACAATGTTTTGAATTTTATAGAGACACAAATAGGTAATAAAAATAGAAAAACAGTCACAGAGATAAAAAAAAAACAGATAGTGGTTATTTCTGAGGAGAAAATGGAAATGAAATCAGGAAAGAGCCGATGGGGCAGCAAATGTGCCTGTTAGGTTTTACCCTTAAACGACCTGAAGCAAATGTAGCAAAATGTTAAGATTGGCCGAAGCTGGGCGACAAGTACCTGAGTGTTTGTTCTCGGAACTTCTCTCTATGCTTTGAGTGTTTCATTTTTTTAAAGAAAGTAAAAGCAATGTTGTTAACATTTAAATTCTGATGATTTCAAAATGACTCTAAAATATTTTTAAAATAATGGAACTATGCTTTTAAGAGTTGGTCAAGCCAAACTGAACAATTTTTCCAAAGAGTGAGGTGAAGCCACGCAGTGCCCTGACGCACGTGTCACTGCCCCGGACCAACACTAGATGTCACTTCACCACACGCCTTTAGTTCAGGGTGAGCACTTGCTGGTTGAAATGAGAACTGGATTATGTTTTATAATTTTTCCCTCCCGTGGATACAGAGAATGAGAAAACATGAGAGACAAGTCTGTGTTTGTTCATCGTTTTATCCACAACACCTACTGCACATAATAGGGTTGCAAAAATATTGTTAGCTGAACAAAGGATACAAGAGACTAACAAGAAGTTTAATATCACCAAAATGTATAAAGTTACATTTGAAACAGTTTTTCTTTCTTTCTTGTTATTGGTGTTCAGTTACAGTTGTCCCCATTTCCTCCCCCACACCTCATTGCTCTCCCCTGCCCCGTCCAACCCCCGCTCCCGCAGACGAGCCCCACTCCATTGTCCTTGTCGTGGGTCCTTTGTACAGGCTCCTTGACTTGACCCTTCCCCTTCCTTCCCCCTCTCTCGCCCTCCCCGCCTCTGATCACTGTCAGTTAGTTCTTTATTTCCATGTCTCCGGCACAGTTTTTCTTTTAAAGGCAGCTAGGTATTTGAAGGGTTTTTCACAGAGCGGTTGTAACGCTAATCTAAAAACCCAATCTGTGGTCAGCGGGGAGGGAGCAACGTTTTAGATTCTGATTCAAAATTGTATTGCAGTTTGTTGCCATGCTGGGTCTTCCACAAACAAGGACTCCTTGAATCAATAACTATTACCCTTTCAGGGGGATAAGCCCCTTTGAGTCATGAAGACCATGGACTTTCTAAACACTTTTACGTAAACACACAAAAATTGTTCCATGCAGTCTCCGCAGATTTGCAGGCCTCCTTAAAGCTCATGTGTGGACCCCCAGGTCCGGATCCCCTGCCTGAGACAGGCAGAAACACCTGCTTGGGTGCTTTCCCCAGGCTTCTCACGCTTCGCTGTCTCTCTGGCAATAACTGGAACGTGCGGCCAGGCCTGCACACGGATGCAGCGGAGCAATGCAGTCACGTGAGTGAACGCTATGAAAACTAACCCTGTAAATTCGGGTATTCACCAAACGCCGGCAACATCCACTTTGGAAATATATGGTTCATAGATACCAAGAAAGTATTTACGTATTTTTCTATTAGAATATTTAAGAGAAGAAAAATGTAATAACATACTTCTTTGCTAAAATATTTATTTGGAAGCTTGCATTTCCCTGGGGAGCAAACTAAACCCCAGAATTGCCCCACAAATAAAAAATATTTCTTTGTGCTTGTTTGTCCAGCTGTCTTCATTTTACACATCCTGACTGAAAAGAACTTTTAAATCTTTACTATTGATTTTCTTGCCTCATAAACATTTGAACATGAATCTTTAGCCCAAACTAGGTAATAGTTGGTTTTATGAATACACATTAATGAAATTTTACTATATAGTGTAAAAATACTCAAAATCAAATAAGCTTGAAACCTCTTTACCTTCTTAGTTCCAGGTTCTTTCGTTATTCAAAAGACCTGCTTTTTCCAGGGACTCTCAGTTCTGTTAGCCTCCATGTGAACCCGCCAAAACCAGGTGGTGAATGACAAACAGAATTCTTTATCATGACAACCCTTTCATGTAAGCTACTTACGCCTAGTTATGATAGCTACATTGGGTCAATTTTTTAAAAACTGTAGTTTTGCTCAACAGAGATTATGTGGATGCTATGAGAATGGTGCCAAATGGTACCAGAGTTTCTTTTTTCTCCTATTGTGCTGTGCAACTCTACTGTATGTGCTAGGCCATAGTAAAGTAAACCAAGAGTATTTTAGAGCCCTGATTTGGTGCAGTAACCACGTATCGGCCCAGCCAGTCACAGAAGCCATTGTGAAATTACATGTGAAAAATGGAACATGCTGTTAGACACAGAATCTATCTTGGGTTCTAATTATTTGACCACTAAAATCTTGCACAACACTTTCTAATAAATATGGAAGAACACACGGAATTCATCAGAGACTTAAAAGGCTCCGTGTAGCTGTTTTATTGGGACAATTAAAGAAAAATTCAGTTTTGTTTCCTTAAAGCAAAGAGCCTGAGTAATGGTCCAACTTTTTTTTGTAATTGACAATGTTCCTAGGATGTTTTCTTAAACAAAGTGATTAGTATAAACATTTTAACTCTGTGGAGAAATATTTATGTTTCACAACTAAATATGTAATCATTTAAACAACGACATATTTAAATTTTCATTTATCGATTTAATTATTTCTCTTTGGCCTTGTGAGAACAGGAACATCTGACTTCTCTTTATAAAAAACTATTGTAAGTGCTTAATTGAGTGACCAACTTTCTCCTAGGAGAAAATCATCGTATGTGAGTCATGGCAGGCTTGCTCAACAGACACATACTTTCAGTTCTGTAGCCAAGATCTCACAATAACATTTGATCATTGTCAATGTATGGTTCTGTGATAAAATATTTTCTTTTTGTATGCTAATACCACATGCTGAATTTGTGTTTATTTTACCTTAACTCATGACACTTCAAAAATTACTGGCCTTTTCTAAAGTGTAGAATTTCTTAGCTTGGGGAAAAGTTCGGTGAGGACTGCTGGGAGTTAGCATCAGAGCCTGGGGGCTCCTGAACGCTGACTCGACTTCTTTACGCTTCTCCTGGGGGATAGACTTTATGGCTCAAGGTATTCTTTTATTAAGCTGTAAGCATGTTTCAAGGTCTTGCCATCTCTTCTCCTTCTTTATAACAAAATAAGGTGGCTGGGGACACATAGGAATCCAACTGATAAAATTTCGGCAAAACAGAAAATATGTTCAGCTCCTTCTGATTAAACCCCACCTGCACCACTCACCCCCCAGAGAATGTTAGGTGTCAGGAGAGCAGGAGCCCACGGAATCCCAGTGCCTAAAGCAACACCTGGCACGGAGAGGGAACTCAGTCAACAACGACTGAATGAATGAGTGAGCAAATCCAATATTTAGGGTTATGTGAATCAGTCCTCGAAGTCTCCACTCCTCAAGTAGCATCATGACTTTTAAAGATTACCAAGAAGAATTCTTAATTATAAACATTCTCCAAATTCACAGAGAAAATTCCACCTCTGAAGGGATCCCGTGGTCTCTACTATTCAGTATACTTCAATATTTTATAGTGTCCTGAGTCACGAGGTTGTTTAAAGATTTTCACAAGTGACTAGATCAACTGCATTAATTTTTACATGCACTATCACTAAATTTGTCTGACTGTTCTAACTCACTGTACTCAAATCCTTAGAGTTCCACGGTGTTCTTTGCTTGAAACCTGACTTTTTATGAGGCATTTCTACATCACAAATAATGTTGAAATGTAAGAAAAATTTTAGAAGGTTTTCAACCTCACGTGTAATTATTTGAGCTGGCCAATGGTGGAAGGGCCGTTTACCCTGGGAAAGGGTGAATACCTAGTCAGAGCGTGGACTTTGCAGCCAGACCCTTGTGTGAGGATCCTGCCTCAGCAACTCACCAGGTCTGTGACCTGAGGAAAAATAACTCATCCTCTCCTTACCTCATCCCCTCATCTCTAAAGTGGGGGTGATGACCCAACCTTGGGCATAGGGTTGTTGAGAGACCACCTGATTTGGTGTCTCTGAAGTCTTTAGAATAGTATCTGGATCATATTAAGTGTTTTGCTAAACAAATGATCAAGAAACATAATAGCAGATGTTAAATGGATACCATCCAGAGATGTTATAAAAGAGATTTTTGCAATTCAGAAAGATGACCTCCAAGATCCCTTTCATTGTTAACTTGTTATTCTACTTTACCTCTGTGTGCTCTGCCCCCATAGGACATGACTACCCAGTGTATCCCAAATACTCCTTATTCACTTTATTTTTTACTTTGTTTTTAAATTATATCTTATTGATAATGCTATTAGAGTTGTTCTAATTTTTCCCCCTTTGTCTCCCTCCACCCAGCAACCCTATTCCCTCAGGCAATTCCCACACCACTGTTCAGGTCCGTGGGTCATGTGTATAAGTTCTGTGCCTACTCCATTTCCTATACTGTACTCTACATCCCCAGGGCTGTAACTACCTATTTGTACTTCTTAATCCCCTCACCTCTTCAGCCATTTCCCTTCACCCCCCCCTCCCATCTGGCAACCATCAAAACATTCTCTGTATCCATGATTCTGTCTCTGTCCTACTTGTTTGCTTCGTTTAGTTCTTAGATTCAGTTGCTGGTAGGTATGTATTTATTATCATTTTATTGTTCATAGTTTTGATCTTCTTTTTCTCATGTAAGTCCCTTTAACAATTCATATAATAATGTTTTGGTGATGATGAACTCCTTTAGTTTTTTCTTGTCTGGGAAGCTCTTTATCTGCCCTCCGATTCTAAATGATAGCTTTGTTGGGTAGAACAAACCTAGCTGTAGGTCCCTGCTTTTCATGACTTTGAATATTTCTTGCCAATCCCTTCTAGCCTGCAGTTTCTTTTGAGAAATCAGCTGAAAGTCTTATGGGTACTGCTCTATAGGTAACTGTTTTTCTCTTGCTGCTTTTAAGATTCTCCCTTTATCTTTAACCTTTAGAATTTTAATTATGATGTGTCTCAGAGTGGGCCTCTTTGCATCCACTTTGCTTGGGACTCTCTGTGCTTCCTGGACTGGAATGACTATTTCCTTCACCAAATTAGGGAAGTTTTCTTTTACTATTTTTTCAAATAGATTCCAATATCTTGCTCTTTCTCTTCTCCTTCTGGCACCCTTATGATGTGAATGGTGGCATGCTTGAAGTTGTCCCAGAGGCTGCTTATTCTATCCTCTTTTTTTTTTTTAATTCTTGTTTATTCTTGTTGTTCTGATTGCTTGTTTTTTGCTTCCTTATGTTCCAAATCATTGATCTGATTCTTGGCTTCATCTACTCTACTGTTGTTTCCCTGTAAATTCTTCTTTATTTCAATTTGTCTATCCTTCCTTTCTCACTGGATATTTTTATGCTGTTGAGGTCCCCACTAAATTCCTTGAGCATCCTTATAACCAGTGTTTTGAACTCTGCATCTGATAGATTGCTTATCTCCATTTTGTTTAGCTCTTTTTCTGAGGTTTTGCTCTTTTTTTTTTTTTTTTTTTCATTTGGCCCACATTCTTTTGTCTCCTTATTTTGGCACACTCTTGTGTTTGTTTCTATGTTATCGTAGACCTGCTATGACTCCCTGTCTTGGTAGAATGGCCTAATGTCATGGGTGTCCTGTAGGAACCAGTGGCACAGCCTTCCTTATCACCAAAGCTAGGTACTCAAGGTGCACCCTTTGGGTGGGCTGAGTGGACCCTCCCCTTGTAGTTGAGGCTCGATTGCTCTTGGCAGATCAATGGGACGGATTTACCCAGGCCAGACAGCTCTAAGGACTGGCTGTGACCACTGACCACCAACCTCTACCTTCCACTGAGGATCAGCTGTGCAGGGGTAGGTTGGTGATGCTCTGACAGGGTCTGTTGCTGCACACTGGGTGTGCAGGCTCTGGGGCTTCCCAGGTGGCGCAGGCCAACTTCTGACTCCACCTGTGTTTTGCCTGCGGCCACCTTGCCTGAGCTATTAAGCAATCTAGATGGTTGCTACTTGTGCTGTGTGCTGGGAGATTCCTGGGTGAAGCTAAGCTGTGAGTCTAAGTTGGCTGCTGCTACTAGTGCCAGACCTGGGACCACTTAGCAAGAGGAATAGGGACTGGAGGCTCACTGAGCCTGGCTGTTTCTTGTTTAAGAGAATTTAGGAAGTTGTGATGAATGAGCCACAACCAGCCATTCATATGGAAAAGCAGCATGGGCGGGTCTGTAAATTGGGTGGGATGAAATCTCTGGGGATTTGCAGGGCGGGCCAGCAATGTTAGCCAGGTCGCTGGAGCCTCAGCTATGGCACCAGACTGCTGGCTCTGTGGCTCTGTGGGGGCAGGGTTGAGAAATGGGACAGTGACATCTGTCTGCCTTTCTATCTGGGAGAAAGCTGTCCCCCAGCTCCAGCTTTGGTGTCACACACTTTAGTTTCTCCCTGTGTGCCACTGGTGCCTTTCAAGCTGCTACCCCAGTGCTGGAGCTCAAAGGGAGTGAGTCTGAGTAAGTCCCTGTGTGGGTTCTTTAAGAGGAACTGCTTGGGACTCGAGAAGTTTCTTCCACCAACTCAATCCCCATTGGTTTTTGCAGCCAGAAGTTATGGGGACTTATCTTCCTGGCCTGGAATCCTGGGCTGGGGGCCTGGTATGGGTCTGGGACTCCTTGCTTCTGAGATTTTCCTGAATTTTTATCCATTACTCATGGATGTGGGGTCAGCCTATTTTGAGTCTCTGCCCCTCCTACCAGTCTGGATGGATGTGGTTCTTTTAATTCCATAGTTGCCAGACTTCCATTCAACTCAATCTCTGATGGTTCTGAGTGATGGTTGTTTTATATTTTAGTTGCAATTTTGATGTGGTTGTGTGAGGTGAGCCATGTTTACCTATGCCACCATCCTGGCCAGAAGTCCCACTCTTTACTCACTTTAACCTTCACTCAGGCTTTGGGGAATGTCCTCCCTGCCCTTATTCAGGTTATCCAAATCTTACCATTATCTGCATTCAGCTTTTTCCTCCTTCTCCTCTTCTTCTTCTTTTTTTTCTTGGCATCCCTGTCTCTAGTGTGTTTTATTGTTTATATTATCCTTTAATTGTTTTATGTGCAATTATTGTGTTCCTAATCAGACTGTAAGCCTCTTGAGAACAGCCTTACGCTTCACTTATGTTTTCCAGCACGTAAGTAAATATTTAATTGAATAAATAAACAGTGGAGGGAAAGTAAATTGGGGATCAACTCTTTAGCAATAATTAAATGCAGGTAGAGTGGATCATATACTCAATGTTTAGACTATTGATGAGCAGTTCTTAGTTCTAAAGAAGTTTTGGTTCATAACTCTCTCTGCCTCCCCTCACTTTTTTTTGGTCTGATCTACTGTTGGTGAAATATTTGTAGATTAGCTGGTTCCCCTTCATTCTTTCTCTTCTGAAATGTGTGGTAAAGTAAAAATGCCTAGAGCGATAATTTGTGGATAAAAAACAGCTGCACATGAAAAATAATTGATGTGGTTTTAAAATTACTCTGAGGTAGAAATTAAAATGCCTTTTCAACCAATGCTCTCAAAAGAGTGCTAAAGCTAATTCCTTGTAAATCATGAAATAGAAACAGAGGAAGACACAAATCTTTGGACAATTAATTTTAAAGAAGTAGGGTTTTTAAAAATTTTGTATATTAAAAATATTCTGTTTTCTCAGAGGACTTAGCTGTAGTTAAATAAAGTCTTATCAATATCATTAGTAATGTGAGTGTAATATTTTCCATAGTTATAAATAAGAAAATTGATCCATTTGGCTTTTTTTTTTTAAAGATTTTATTTATTTATCTTTAGAGGGAAAGGGAAGGAGAGAGGGAGAGAAATATCAATGTATGGTTGCTTCCTGTGCATTCCCTACTGGGAACTGGCCTGCAACCCAGGCATGTGCCCTGAGTGGGAATCGAACCGTGATCTCTTGGTTCACAGGCCCGAGCTTAATCCACTAAGCGACACCAGCCAGGGCCCATTTGGCTTTTTTATAAGTTAATTTTTATGGCTTTGTAGATTTAGTTCTTTTTTTCTATTATGCTTCTAACATTTTCCAAGGAGTGTGACCTGAATGGAAAACATCATTTATTCATCTTATTTTTCAAGGGAAAAATCACAGTCAAGCTGCCTTAATGACACTTATAATGTGTACAGGTATGTAAATGACATCAGACATTGAGACAAAATTGGAAGATCCACAAAATAGTTTTCTATCAACACAACGTGGACAATATTTGATTGAATTTTTGAATGTAGATGTACATAGGCCCATCATTTCTAAACTTATGAAAATACTTATATTCCATTCATTTATTTCTTCATCTAAAAATTCTTGGCTCTAGAAGATAAGTTTGTAAGATAATTATAATTCCCTGGTTTTCTTTATACAGAGAATGTCTGAGTAATGCTAAAAATCCAATACTTTCTTTTAGAAGAAAATAAACCAGGAAATAAAAAAGGTTTAGTCATTATTCCTTAAATTGCAGTATCTCTTAGCTTATTCACACAGGAAGCACAAAAATTAAGCAGCTTAAAATGTCTGCCTGATTTGAGCCTATTGGTAATTTCAGTACTTCATAAATAGTAGTTAAGCATAAAGATGAAAAACAGGTACTTGTGTTTTATTTAATCTTTGAGTCCTGAGACTTACGATGTTTAGTAATGTCTATACAAAAGGATAAAATATTCTAAGTATTTATCACATTTACTATATTCTAGTAGTTTGCTTTATCAGGGAATTTGCTATGAAATTATATAAATATTGTAATTTAAACCTGTGCATAAGTTTTTGAAAAAGCAACAGGCTGAGACAATATAAGGCAACTAAGTATCTGAGAATTAAAACAGAATTAAAGCAGTAATTACAATGTACTAAAATTAGGCAGAGAGAAGGGCTTGAATTTCAGCCACATATTAAATGTATTTTAGGCATTTGGAGTGGGTAAACTTGAATGTTTTCTTATGAACATTTTACTAATACTTTTTTTAAAATCAATGGCAACATACATCTTTTCAACTAATATAAATTAAAAGAAAGAACTCATGTAAGTGCATGCTGTGTGCACTATTCCTGGAGCTAAATATGTAATGACTAATTGAATCCTCGTGAATAATCTATGAAGTAGATACTATTACTACCCCAGTTTACAGATGAGGAAACGGAGGCATGCCGAGGGTAGACGATCTGTCCAAAATCACTCTGCTCGTGAGTAAAAGATCTGGGAGTAGAATGTAGAATGCCAGAATCTGAGCTCTTAACCATTTCACCATTCTGCCTTTGCAGCATGATCAATAATTCTCTTTGGTTAAAATGCAAATATCTGGTTAAAATAGTAACTTACAATATTTTGTATTTAATTACAATAGGAAATATACAAGTAAGTTGTATAGAGTTTTTGAAAATAGGAGTATATGCCAGAAATCACATTCTTGGGCTACAGAAACTGAAGACGTATCACGACATTGAAATTTTCTTTAAGCTAATTAGCAAAACGGTAAAAAATCCCACTGCATCTGATAGAAAAGAGGTAAATAATAATTTCTATTAAATGCTTATATGCCAAACATTATTCTAAGTGCTTTAACTTATTTAATTCTACTGAAATTTTTAGAATACATCCTATTACTATCCTCATTTTATAAATGAGGTTAATTGGGAGGTAATGCTCACCATGCCCCCTCTCACCTATTCTTTATCCCTGGAGGTTTACGGATGCTTGGTGTTTGCTTGTTTTACATGGGTAATTTAGAAACTTTTAGGTGGCTTTTTCTGGTAAGGAAAGTTGGAATCTTTGATTGCATTGAAAGATAATTGCTGCTTCATGACAGAATAGAGGGGAAAACTTTAAGGCATTTGGCTTTCTCCCTGCCATTTTGCTAACTATGGCATAATCTGGGTTGGTAGAATGGTAATGGCCAGGAACTGTGGAGTCCAGTACTTCAAATCCTGGCTCTGTCTGTTCTCAGGTGATTTTGGGCAAGTTACTTAACCTCCAAAGACAGTGAGTGCTCTTGAATGGAGTACAGGGAAACACCCCTACCCTGTAGGGTACGGGTGGAAGGTGGTGAGGATGGGCGGGAGAACTATGTGCAAGGCAGTGAAGGAGGCAGGAGGCTATAATAAAGTGTCTAAAAATGTTTCCTTCTATCCTCGTTCAACATTTCCCATTACTTTGATGTTTTCTATTTGTTTAGTGATGAAATATGTTTGATTTCAGTCAGCTTCTCCTTAGTCATATGAGAAACTTTCTCGAATGACTGTGCTTGTAGGAGAACTGACCTGCCAGGCCCACCCAGGCTGTTGTAGTGAGATCACTTCACAGCACTTGCTCTCCGTCCGGGTGCCAAGTTTCCTGGTGTGTCACTGATGTTGTCTGTGGACCACACCCACGGGAACAACTCAGAAACAGATTTCCTTTAACCACATGTGACATTGGTGAATTGGCATATTTTTAAAATAGGTCACATAGCTGTCTAATTGATCATTTTTCCTCCATTTATTTTTCCCAGAAAACTTTAACAGGTTTATTTATAATTGTTATGAAGTTAAACTGCTGAAATGTGTTCACTGAAATGTTTTGACTTGCATTCATGCTTTATGTCCCCACATTGTATTAAAAATGCACACACAAATGGGAATTAAAAAACTGTCAATACCTGCTTTCTATTCCCTATTTTCAACTTGCAGTCATATACTTAGGCACCTTTTGACCCCATGGGGGAAAAAAATCTAACACTTATAACTAATAAGAAGAAGAAGAGAAAAAATTTTTAAAGAATAAAATGTTTCCCATCATAGTGGATTCTCAAGCACGTTCTCCATGTATTCAGAAGGCTAGCTGGATGTTTTTTAGCATAATTGTTACCATTTGGCATGGATAGCACACAGATTGGTATCTTCAAAAAGGTCAACTGGATGAGTCTCACTTGCCTCTTGCAAAGCACCAAGAGCTACACTCTGGAAGCACAGATGTGTATTGAAGCTTTTTCTTATAACCTGTGGTTTTTATTTTTGCCTTCTGTTTAGCTCCTATGCTAGCATTATTATTTGCAAATATGTCAGAGCATCTAAACTTTTTCCTTTTCTATCACCTTTTCCTTTTCACTATTCTTTTGGCTCCATCCAGTGGGGTTTTTTATCTGATAGTGCAAGCTAGTTGCATATTATTTCCTTTGTGGTATTAACTCCTATGAGGTCTTGACCTGTGCTATCCAATACTGAATGAATGTGTAAAATATTCCCACAAATATATATATATTTGAGATATTTTTATATACATATAAATAAACTCTAGCTGTGCAGCTACAAAGATGCATTGGCTATAGTCTTTGCCCTTTTTAGTTTATAAAGACCTGCCTTCCTAAAACAAGAAAAAACTTTACGGTTTCAATCAGATAAAATTAATTTTGATGTTGCTTGGGCATAAGATGAGAGTCCAAAAACTTACAATTGGAAATCTGGTGTCCCTACATGTTTGGCGTTCATTGTTAACACAGACTTTTCTTAGTGAAAAAGTAGCAGCTATGCTATGTAACCCTCTCTCTCTTTCTTAAAATAACTTTCTTATGGTGAAAACTAAGCCATAATGCAGCTTAAGTTTGGAACTACACCAAACAACTAGAATTTATTATTACCATCATCACCTTACCATTATTATTATCTCATCATAAATGTTATTATTACTACTAATGAGATTTACACCTCTATTAGTTTTATGTTGATTCTTTCCCCCAGGAATTCCTCCCAACCCTACCCATTTGTTAAAACCACATTCTAATTGTGTCTATATACACAGAAATGACAATTTATTTAATTACATAATACTAAAGTGAAAACCACTGAATCGATACTGGTTTGGGGTAGAAAAACATTACCCTACTGAAGTGATGTAGTAACATGTCTCTCAGACATAATTATTTTTTCTGCTCGCAGCCAAAGAGTATTTCTGAAACATAGTTAGGGTTATTTTTGGAGTCAGACACTTGAAGATCATCACTATTTGCTTGAGAAGGACCCCACAGTCCTAGACAGAAAAGTGAAAAAAATAGGCAAGCAAATTGTGAACTGCACTATTCTAGTGCTTGACATTCACAAAAACAGTGAGGTGACGGGTGCCTCTGATGTGCACAGAACAGCAGTCTGAATGTTTGGAAGGAAGTACTGGAAACATTGTGGGGAGAAATGAGAACACTTCACTGAAGTGTTAGGTAGACCCACAGTCACCTCACTGCCTTTGAACGTTATTTTATTTTTTAATGAAGTTTTTTTTTCTGTAAGCCATGAATATTAAGAAATAATCTGAATGATAAGAGAAACACAACTTCTGGGTAAGGAATTGACTTCACAATCAATGTTCAATTTCATAAAAATACACCATTGGAAATGAAAAATGTACATTTAAAGCATAAATTTTAAAAGTGTATGAAGAGCAATTCAACTAATAGAAAAAGTAAAGCAATGGGGAATGATTACAGATAGGCTATGACTCTAGCAATAGTTTAGATTGCTCAGATAGTACAAAACACTTAGTGCTGGGTAAAAATGAAAATCTCTTTAAACACTTCGCTTACATCAGAAAGATAAAAGAAATCACCAGTCTTCCAATATTGTGACTATTCAAACTGTACTAAATGTTCTAGTTGGTATAATTGGCAGTGAAAAACAAATAAAAGTTGTAAGAATTAGAAAAGAAGAAACAAACTGTATTTACACATATATAATGTGGTTGTTTATGTAGAAAAATTCAAGGCTACAAATTATTAAAACTAAGAATTTAGTAAGGTTGCTAGAGATAAGATCAATATACAAAAAATTAATCATATTCTAATATATCAACGAAGACTTAGAAATATTTTTTAAAACATATAATTTATAAAAATAACCTAAAATAGTGTTTATGAATAAGTTTAATAAAAGATTGGCAAGGTTTTTATAAAAAAACTGATAAAATTATTAAAGTGCCTTAAAAAGCACTTAAATACATGGAGCATTATACCATGTTCATAAAAATGCAAACTCAATTCCCTAAAAATGTAAGTACTCCTAAAGTCAATGATAAATGTAATTCAGTTTCAATTCAACCCAACCCAGCAGATGTGAGTAGTAAATAGAACTGAGTTCCTGGTATTTGAGGTGAGTCTGGAATTCTTTGGAGAGCCTCATATAATAAACGATACCTCTGATAGAAAAAATAATCTTTATAAATTCTGTTATCAAAAGATGAATGTTCAGATATATACTGCAATTAGAAAAGCTGTCTTATTTACCAAGAACTGGAATATTTATGTCAATGTTGGGAGATTAATAATGTGACTTCTTGGCAAAGGAATTTCTGTCTCAGTTGCAAGATGGGATTTTTCACCTGTGACTCAGAAGGGAGGTCTGGAATACCGGCCCCTTGCTTGCGATACAGACTCTAGGTTTCCAGATCCAGAGAGGAGAATGTTTTAGCAAATGCGCCCTGCCACACATGAGAGCATCCAAAGCATCCAGAGGTATCTGAATGACTATACCTCACCCAAAGGCCACTTGTTAAACTGTAACAGACATGCCACCTGTTCTTTCAGAGGCCAGTAAGTGATCTTTGAACAGGGCTGGAGTTAAAAAGTAAACCTATGCTTCACGTCTTTGCATTGTTATAACTAAAACAAAACAACTGGCTTGCTGTAAGTATGCGGACAATATTTGCTTCTCAGATTGGCTCAGTGCTCACATTTTAAAGGAAGAACACAGTTGTGAAAAAGGTTTTCCAAATAGTCTGATTTGCTGTGAAGCAGCTCTTAAAACTATAACTCTATGCAATCAGCTAAACTTTCTGTACTACAGTTACCTTTCCAACTCTGTAACCATGAGTTTAAGGTATTTTACTGTGAAAACAGGATCAGTTCAAAACATGAGGATATGGCCCTGTCTGGTGTAGCTCAGTGGATTGAATGCAGGTTGTGAACCAAAGGGTCGCCAGTTCGATTCCCAGTCAGGGCACATGCCTGGGTGGTGGGCCAGGTCCCCAGTGGGGGTCACATGAAAGGCAACCTCACATTGATGTTTCTCTCCCTCTCTTTCTCCCTTCCCCTCTTCTCTAAAAATAAAACATGAGAATATGGACGCTCTTTTTAAGAGTTATATTATTTTTTTCATTAAAAATTATGAAGTCACAAGAATAGATAAAGATTAAATCCTTGGTCAATAAGCTTTTTTCTTTTGTTTTCTTCAATAAGTGTGAAAGCATCACCTAGAATTGGAAAACTCTCAGACTAGTGACATGATTGGTGTTTCCTATCAACATTTTCTTCTGTTTCTTGCTCACCTTCTCACCCAGCTTTTCCTCCCATACATCCTCTTCATTGTCAGAAAGGGAACTAGACAAAAACTAAAGACTCCATGGAAAGCATGCATGGAAAATCTGTTTCCTATAAGTTCTAAGCATAATTTAGTTTTTATATACTTTTCTCTTCCGTTGTCTTTTCACTAGTTGCTAAAAGTGAGTACAGTGTGAAAAGAGTGAAATCAGTAGTGATATAGATGACTTGAACAGACCTTTCAATTTGATCGAGTTGACATTTATAGAACATGCCGTCTAACAATAGAGGAATATACATTCTTCTCAAACTCACATGAAATACACACCAAGACAGACTATATTCTGTGCCATAAAATATATCTTAACAAATTAAAAAAAATAGGAATTGTAAGAGGTATGCTTTCAAACCACAATGAATAAAACTAAAAATAAAAACAGGAAGATAGTGCTTATTTCCCCAAATATTTAGAAATAAACAATATACATCTGAATAAACCATGTACCAAAGACTAAATTGCAAGAGAAATTTTAAAAATATTTTGAATTAAAGAAAAATAAAAGTACAATACAAAATTTGTTGGATAGAGCAAAATTAATTTGCTTAGAGAGAAATTTATAGCATTAAATGCATATGTTGGAAAAGAAGAAAAGTTGAAAATCAGTAATCTAAGTTTCCACTTTAGGAAACTAGAGAAAAAGTTCAATATATAATCCAATAAGAAAAATGCAAATAAATATATCACTTTTCACATATTGAAGTCAGAAATTTATACTTCTAAAGTATAATATCCAATGCTGGTGTAGATAAAGTGAAGTAAGAACCACATGTTAGTGGTAGTTGTACAAATTGATACAACTCTTTTGGAAAAGAAATTTGGCAGTATGGCCTTAAACCTACCTTTCCATTGACCTGGTATTTTCATGTTAAATATTATAAAGAAATAATCCCAGGTTAAAAAAACATTTCACGTAGAGAGGTATAAAAGTATTATTTATAAGAGCAAAAATCTGAAAATAGCCCAAGTATCCAAATAAGTGTGATACTCACTGAAACATTTGATGGCCATGAAAATTGATATTTTGGGAGAATTTCTTATAACTTAATAATGTGAAAAAGAGTATGAAACAAAAATTGTATGGACAGAAATAATATCGGAAAGAAATATACCAAAACAAAAAGTTTCTTGGGATGCTGGGTTTGCCCTTTTTACAGCTTTTCCGTATTTTTTAGAGACCCATAATGGACATCATGGTTTTGCTCATGGGCTTCAGACACCAGCGGTGTGGATTCCAGTTTGAGCTCTGCCATGTCTCAGTTCTCATTTGTAAAGTGGGGATGATGAGTAAAGGTATCTTCCTAAGGTTCCTGTGAGGACTGACAGTGACAATGTATTCAGAGTGTTCAGCACTGAGGACTGCCATACATGAAGTCCAGCCATTACTATGGGTTATAATAGGAAAAAAATCTTATCAAGAGTAAGCGCATTAGGACACATTCATTCAGATTTGCATAGAGGAGTTTTTATTTCCTCATAGAACTCTATTTACTTACCCTTTGGATTATATACATATTCAAGCCATTTGTTTACTTATTGCAGAGTATTTTTAGTCTATAAAGGAGCAATTAAATATCCTCTTAGATAGCGAAGAAAGGGGCGGACATACCAGGAGATCATAAGTGTATTTGACTCTCTTTGTATATTGAAAAGTGCCATATCTAGGCCCACCCCAGTGAGACTGAGAAAAGAATTCAAAGCTACTGGCTTTAGCTACTTATTACCTCAAGTCCATAGGGTTATTTTTTTTTTCTTTCCAGAGTAAGGAATAGTAATCTGTACCTCCTTCTTCTCCCTGTTGGGTGGGTAGAAAGTCAGAGAATACAATAATTCCACTGAGCAAACATCCTACAGGGTCATTAGTAGGCTGAGACATCTCGTCTTGCTTCAGAATTCTTCTTAATAAATATTTTAATATTGCTTTAAAAGTGTTAATATAGTTCTATATACTTTCATAGCCAGAAAGAGTTCTGTCTATATTAGGAATATCATGTATTCTAACAATAATTAGTCATTTTTTTAAAAAGATTCCTGTTCTCAGTTGGCAATAAAACTTGCACTGAAACATTCCTGAAGGAAGGAAGGAAGTGGAAATGATGCCCCATTCCTCTATGATGAGGAATCTGTATTTATGTGAAAGAGGCAAACTGCATGCATGAAAAAGTGCTTAGACTTCACCAGAAGTGCTTAGATGTATCTGTATTCATTTTGTATTAACTTTGACTCTAAGGTTTTTATTCCTGAAGTTTAATATATAGGGAATATTTCTGTGAGCAAATAGCCTTTACAAATAGAGAAGATTTAAGGTAGGCCATTGGAGGTATTATTTTGAGTTTTGCAGGAACATAAATGAACTTATTTTTATTTGAACCTTGTGTGGCTATGGTTTCCCAATTTCTTTTGCCAATCATTTACAGGTTCTCAAAATGTATTAATACTCTGAAGCTGTTACCTTGAGCTCTGAGGATGGTGTCATGGTTCGACATTGCTTAATGGGGTTCTTCTGATATTCCTAGTAACTGAATCTCTCTTTTACAATGAGCTGCACTATACTGAATTTAGGGTTAAAACAAATTGTGCCATAGACTTATCCTCCAAATTGCATTGCAATCTTGTGAGATTTGAAATTGAAATATTTGGAAAAGTTCTTGTGCTTGAAATTACAGTACAAGTTTAGGATTAGAAAACATCTGTTGAAATTAAGAGCTCTAGGTAAAACCAAACTAGAAGCATGTCTAGCTTAATTAACAGCTCAAATACATTGTCCTATATTATTAATCTTGAAATCACACTTACAGACAAAAGTTTTTGTTTCTTTTTTTAAATCAAATTGCTGCTTTAGGAGATTATGGGCTTTTAAAAATTGGTTTTATAATTTTTGGACAATAGTTTCTTTGATTTTAAGCTAAAGAGCTGAAAAAAATATTTAGTAGCACCTTAGTGCTCTTGACTGCTGACATCTGAGTGCTTCCTGGGCACAGAGAAGGCTCAGTCCCAGCTCAGTCACCAAATCTAACTACCTGTAGAAACGTGACCAGGCTGGGGCCTATGGTTTTAAATATGTAAATCTCAGTGAACCTCAGTTTTCTCATGTCAAAAAAGGAGGTTGGCTTAACTAACACACAAAGTTTTTTCCTCTGCATAATAAAAATGCTTTATTATTATAATTGCAAATTAGGTAAAGTTATAAGATTCATGGTACATGTTTTTGAAATAGCTCACTTCTCTTGGAGATTTCATTTCTGCTCATTATTTCAGCTATACCTTTAAGTAAATAATTCCTACACCTGCATCTGGAGACTTGACTGCACTGCTGAGCTCTAAAGCCAGGTTAGCGAGCTGTCTTCGACACATGACTGGCCTCACCTTCTCTCTAAACCAATCTGTTCAGAATGGAATGGAATGCAATGGACTCCTACTATCCCACCTCCCAAAACAACTACATTTCCTGATTTTCCTATTCTTTAAAAAAGGAATTATAATTTTTTCTTTAAATTTAAAAAATTTACTTACTAATTTTATAGAGAGAGAGAAAGGGAGAGAGAGATTTGTTCCACTTATTTATGCATTCATTGATTGTTTATTGTATGTGCCCTAACTGGGGATGGAACCCACAATCTTGGCACATCGGGACAACACTCTAACTAACTGAGCCTACCTGGCCAGGGCAAAACTATTATTTTTTTCAACTAACCAGATTCAGAGTCACCAAGTCATTCTTAACTTCCTCCTATCTTCTGTCAATTCCCATGATCAACGACAAAGTCCTATCTATTCCTTGGGTTTTGTTTTTTCTTCAACCCATCTCTCTGTTTCCATTTTTCTATTATTACCTTGGTTTAGACCCAGATCTTCTCACAGAGTAACTATTAACCCTCCTCCTAGGTCCTTTCTTTTCTAATCGATTTTATGCTATTTCTAGATAATGGTGGCCATAATCATATAATCACCCAATACAAGTTAGCCAGATTTGCTGAGGCCTTTAACTTTTTGACCCTAATCTACTTTTTCTTCTCCATTTCCCATTGATCCAATAAACTCACTCTCCTGGAAGCACTTTATACATTCACAGCTGAGCACTTACGTGACCATTACCAGGAAGGCTCACCCACAACATCCATCCTCACCAGCCCACTTGTTACAGCCCAGCTAAGCACATCCTCCCTGTAGCAGTTTTAACCTCCGGAGCCCACAGTGCTCCACCTGTCTCCAATCACCTACTCCAGGTACTGCTTTATCATATTCTGCCTTACGTTGTTATATTTTAAAAATAAAAACATAATCATACTAGTTATATAGTATTGCTAGAAGTTCAGAAGGCAGAAAAATAATCATCTTTAATATTTTGATATAGTCCATGCATTTTCAAATGAATGTTTCCCATAGTTATAATTAAAGCATAAATATAATTTTGGTTCCTTTTTTTCCCCTCACTCAATTTGTAAGAAAAAAAAAACTATAATTGAGGATAATGAGGTAATCCATGAAGGATAATGAAAGATAGACAGGAACTAACCCTGTTGGTAGAGGAGAAAGAAAGAAAGGTGTCACAGCAGTTATGGTCTGAACTAAATTTCCAAAGACTGCCAAAGCTAGCCAGAGGAGGAGGGAAGAGGAGGGTGCAGGGGCAAGAGGCATGAAGCCCTGTTGTCCATCTCGGAGATTGCAGACCTTAGCGACTCTGGGTGGAAACAGAGGGCCTGTGGCAGGAGCTGATACAGCATAGATGGCTGGGGTGCCAAGTCAAGCAGAATGACTTCCATCAGTCAGTGACGGGGAGCAAAGCAGCATGTTAATAGGTGCTTGGGCCAGATACAATGGTGAAATTGCTAACTTCTAATGTCATATATAGCCAGTGGTCTACTTGACATTTCTCTCCTTTTCTTTCTAGTAGAAGCCTGGCTGTCTACAGGGTGGCAATGTGTCCAATTAAAAAAATCACCTCCTTAGACTTCTCACAGTCTGGAGAGGCCACATGACCCAAGTTCTGGACAATTAGATATGAGCATGTGGGTAAGGTAGCTGGAAAAGTTTTTTAAGACTTAGCTGGCATTTATCTTCTTCCCTTCTCTGTTTTCCCATTTCTCTTGCCTAGAACAGGGACACAAGACTGGGAGGTGGGGCAAACATTTGTGACCATGAGGAAGAAAACCACCCCAGTCATGATGACTTCACTGAGAAGCTGCAGTTGTGCTGGACAGTCTGCCTCCTGACTTCCAGTCATGTGGAGGAAATGAGTGTCCACTGGTTAACCTACTGAGTTGGGTTCATGTAACTGAATGCAATCCTATCTAATAAAATATTACATCCTTTTCTTAGAGATTTGCAATGGACTTAGCATACGAAAGATTCCAAGGAATCCTATTTAACTTGGTTTAACCAAATGTTAAGGTTATTTGACTACAGAACTCTTTTCTCTCAGAAGACTTAGTATATCTCACTGAACACGAGTGCTTTGCAGAAGTTTGGAAAATGCCACCCTCTTTGTGTTGATCCAGTAAATAGATGGTTGTGACAGTGTACAGGATAGGCAGTACAGGAGGAGGAAGGTATTAGGAGAGAAAGATAATGAGTTTCTTTTTGAATGTATTGAATTTGAAGTGTCCATTGATAATTGAACATACAGCCCTGAAGCTCCTGAGTGAGGTTTGGAGACAAGCAAGGTAGGTGGTGGTTAAACCCATGGCTCTATGGGTTAAAATTAAACTGTGATTGTTATAGAAAACATTCTAGGGGTGTTTTTACCAATGAGGAAATTGGCAGTCGAGTTTTGAACCCCTCCTTTAACTGCCTTGCTAGGCCACCTCTCTGGGAAGAGGAAATGGGAAGAATAATCCACTTAAAGTCAGACACACTGCAGTTCAAATCCTGACTCATCCATTTACTTACCTGTGTGAACTTGGTTCAGGCACTTAACTTCTCTGAGCTCCAGTATTCTCATCAAGGGGTTGAGAACCCATCCTTAAAGCACTGTTATGAGAATAATGAAGTATTCAGCATCATGTCTGGTAGCTTATAGATGTTTCATCAGTGCAATTCCCCTCTCCCTCTAGCTAGAGATTTGTTGCATTGCTTCATACTTTCATCTCCTGTGTAGTGCCTTTTATAGATATACAACTGTGCCTTTAAAATTAAGCTAAGATAACAATTTAGTTCCTATCTATTAAATATTTCTTTATAACTGGAGATGAAATTCCAGGACAGGCAAATACTATATGATTTTACTTACATGTAAAATCTAAAAACAAAACAAACAGCAAAACAAAACAAAAATAGACAGATAGATACAGAGAACAAACTGATGATGCCAAAGAGGAGGGGTTGGGGGATTGGGCAAAAAAGGTGAAAGAAGTTTAAGGGGTATACACTTCCAATTATAAACAGAATAATGGGGATATAATGTACAGCATAGAGAACACAATTAATAATATCATAATAACTTTTTATGGTAAAAGAGGGTCACTAGATTTATCAATAGTATATATATATATTAAACTCTATAAGGTATATGAATGTTGAATTACTATGTTGTATACCTGAAACTAATGTAAAATTGTATGTCAACTATAATTTTAAAATAAATATACACATTTTTTAAAAAATAAAATAAAAATTGGAAAACATCACCACAAAAAAAAAATCCCAGGGCAGATGAAAAGAGATTGTATGTACATGATAGATTTGTATTTTACTATTTTATGTATTTAACTAAACTTAAAGTGCCTCCTGTGTGTCTTGCTCTTTTCTAGCACTTCATAAGTACTAATTTAGTATTCATAATAAAATTATTAATTAGGTACTATTATTATTCCTATAAGGCAAATGAGAAAATGGCTCCACCGAGAGGTTAAACAACTTGCCCACAGTCACACAGCTAGTAGGTGGCAGATCCAGGATTGAATCCGGGGGGGTCAGACTTCATAGTCCATGCTCCTAACCACTGCGCTGTGATATACAAGACATAAATAAACAAAAGGAATCACCCATGCTGCTTGCTGTTCTTTCATCCTCTTGAGGCCTCTGGTAGTTGTCTCACTACCTATCTCCTTACCCCTTAAAGAAGTGACCATTTGACTCCAAGCATCTTTTCATCAATGTCAGAAATAGCAACGTGTATAGAAAGTCTTAGCTAAGAGCTGTTTAGGGGAGAAAGTGTTTAAAATCGGTGTCAATACAGTACTGTCCAGAGCAGCTATCTCTGTTGTAACAACAGAACTGTTCTTGTTTGTTTGAACTTCCTAGGCTCCATATAATTAATCTAAACATGAGAGAGCATGCGCACAGTTTTTTGTTTTGTTTTGTTTTGTTTTTAAAGAAAAGTACTGCTTACCTTCTCGGAAGAGCACGTGTATTTTCAAAAGCTCTCACTCCCTTCCTAGGAATGAGCAGCTGTAGCCAGGAAGCACATGCAGTAAGAAACAGTGCCAGTGGCAGAAGGCTGAGATTAAAGCTGAAGGAAATTCCCAAGTGATGTCTTTTAAAGGGTATTTGAAAGACATTGACGAGGTAGAAAACAAAATATAGGATTTTTTCAATGGGAACAATGCTCTATTTCTTTTCCTCCCAATAGTCTTCTAGTTCAGAGAGATAAGATTGTATTCAGGGAAAACTGATGGATAGACAATGATTTAAAAATATCAAAACCCACGTCCTGTCTTCAGTGTATACTTGGATGATGTAAGTTTGGCACTTGCATCTTTCACATCACTTTCTTTCTCTTTAAATGAGCACAACTATTCCTGGTCCTTCCCACTCATTGATGCTGTGAGGATAAATGAGATAATGTTTATAGTTCCACGGAGGGAAGATACTAGATATACTAAAAATCAGTTTCAAGGTCCTTCCTTTCTTTGGAAATGCATAGTAATACCATGTGTATACAATGTTGCTGAGATTCAGATTTCCCATATGAATGATTTTTTCCCCAGAAAATAGATACTTATCCAACTCTGGACTAACAATTTCTTTTTAAAATATAACCATTTTTCAAATTTTACAATTTTATTTTACTTTCATTCTTTAAATTTATACTACCTGAAATGTATTTGAACAGGACTTTTTCCTTCTGGTTAAACAAATATATTTTACCTTCTATCAAGTATCTTTAAGACATCAATATGTGAAAAGGGGATTTTTGTTTGCTTCAAGCATAATATCAGCCAACATCACAAAGCTGCTAATGCGTTTTTAGGCTGCAGCAATATAAGTCCTAGACCTCAGTTAAGGGAACTACTATTCCTGTTTTATTCTATACCAACCCAGACAAACCTGAAGTTTCTAGTGCACAGCATTACAGCAACAGTGACAAACTGTAGTGTATCTGAAAAGGGATGATTAAGATGGTGAAAGGTTTGGAAATCATGCCACTTGGGCGATTAAACGAATACTTGGAGAAGAGACTAGTTAAGAGAAGCAATAAAACTTCAAATCTTCAAATATAGCAGCATTGTACACAGTCACCAAGACATGAAAACAACCTCAAGTGTCCCTCAGTGGATAATTGGATAAAGAAATCATAGTGTGTGTGTGTGTGTGTGTGTGTGTATGCATATAGTGGAATACTACTCAGCCACAAGAAAGGACGAAAAGTTGCCATTGGTGACAACATGGATGGACTTTCAGAGTATGAAGCTAAGTGAAATAAGTCAGACGGAAAAGGACGAGAACATATGTGGGATATAAAACAGCAACAAATGAACAAGCAAAACAAACTCACAGGCACAGACAACAGAAGGGTGGTTACCAGAAGGGCAGGAGGGTCGTGGGAGGATGGAGAGGGTAAAGGGGGTCAAATATACTGGTAACAGAGGGAGACCAGACTTGGGGTGACGAGCACACAGTGCATGATATGGTATAGAATTATATATTTGAAACTTCTATACTGTTATTAACCAATGCTACCCCAATAAACGTAATTTTAAAACAATCTTTGAATACCTATCAGGAAAGAAATTGGACCTCTTCTGTAAACTTAGGTGGAATTTAAGAGAGGTGTCACTGTTGAATAAAACAGTACCAGAAATGAAAAGGGCTGCTTTCGAGGCTTTCATTGACTGAAATTTCTAGTAGAGAAACAGGATGACCATTGGACAGACTTTGTGGAGAGGGTTCCCGGTAGGGAGAGCAGCTGCACTCAAGGATCCCTAAGGTCACTTCTGATGCTGAATGTCCTGTGATCCATTAGGAACCTCACACACTGTACTACTTACAGTAGAGCAACACCTCTACAGCCTGTGGTGCTTTGCCTTGGCATTAAAAGGCCTCATGTGGGAAGTTCATCCTAATGGCTTCTTTCTACATTTCTCCCATCCTCCTTACTACTAGGTTGTCTCAAACTCATTCCTTGTTTTAATCGCATTCTAAGTTGTAACTTCTAATATGCTGTGGCCTAGAAAAACAGCGTGACCAAACTGATTCACATTGCAAGAATAATTTAAGTGAAGACCTAACGAGCTCTTCCACGAATCAGATTTTTGGCACACCAGCATTTTGCCATCTATTTCAGTTCTTAAAGGCCCTTTGGCTTTCTTCCAAGTTCACAGGAGTATTCTAGATTTAATTTCTCAATTGTGCAGCTTCTGGAAACTTGTTATTGATCTTCCATAGATATGCTAAGCTTTAAAAAAAAAAACAGGAATCGTTACTGAAATGTTCAAAAACACTTAAACACAGGCAGTGATATGCTTATCGAAGATTCTCCTTATGTAAGTAAAATTTTCCTGAATAGCTTCTTCAAAATGAAAAGATAATTTCTATCTAAATTATGATTGAATTTGATTTGAATTTAGAACTAAGTTAGACTACCTAACCAAATAAAATTGATAAGAATGCTAATTACTTTTCTCTCCTGAGCTGTTTCATATATAAAATATTGTTGTAAAGGTACAGATTTGTTTAGAATATAGAGAATAATTTTGATTTCACTTTTTTCTTAATCCCTGTTCTTAGTATAGAGCAATAATTTTAATGTCATTCGGTCAAAAACATTGAATGAAAATTTACTATACCCCTAGCAGACATTCTCAGTTGAGAACAATGAGGAACACGAGAAAAACACAATAATGGTTTGTATAGACTAAGGATAAAAACTGGCCTACCATCAAGGAACTTACTGTCATGTTAAAGGAAACAAGAACCGGAACGTGGACAGGGGTGGGTGAAAGTAGTTTTACAGTTGTGACTATGCGAAGCAGTTTATTCCTGTATTATTTCTTAAATAATGTATTATTTGTTTGTATTACTTGTCTGATTATTGTTGATATTATTTCACGTCCTTAATCATAACCTGCCTGTCTTTTTCACACAGACAACTGCGAGCCTACGTTTGCCCACCCCTGTATTATGGAGGCAGGATTGCTGCAGGTAGTAGATGCTCCTGAAATGTGCAGAGAGAGGTGGCGTAGTTTTGCCTCAGTATACTGCTGTATGTCATTATATCAGAAGTTAATAATGAGTGTGGATTTTCTCCTTTAAAATTAGCTTTGACCATTAGGTTAATATTGTTGCTGAGAGCTTTTGGCTGTTATAATTTCCTATCATTTATTTGGTAAAAAAATTAATTTGAACAGGTGTTCCAGGGACTCCATTGGGGCCACATCTATAAGACACGAAGAAAGTCCGAAACATTGCCAATATTTGAAAACGCAAAGTTTTTTTCTCAAGTGTTACATGAATTGCAGTCCATGCTGTTTGCCACTTTCCAGTGTTGAACAGAAGAATCATTTTAATGTCTCCCAAGTGGATGATGCTGATCTCACCTCAGTTCCTCGTGGGAGATTTAAACTTCTTCTATCTCCCCAGCTGAGTCATTATAAATAATACCTACATGTGCCCCAAAGCTCTGAATTGTCATCAGTAACTCACAAAACTGAGTGGTATCTGTAAAGTAGTTAATTTTCTGGAAAACATTCAAAGGCACAAAATAAACACTGCCATAAAACTGCTTTCTACTTAGCTTTGTCAATTTCCCCATTAGCGTACATAGAACAATGTTTTCGGAGAACTTGCAAAAACCCTAGACTCAAGTGCTATTTAATCTCCTTCCATAAGCAGCAGCCTTGAGCAATTTATCCACAATTAGTTACTTGTGGTTGCTACTGAATTGTTCCCCATAACATTCCACAACATTATTGTTTCACAGCACAACGCGCTCTCCAGAGTGAAAGTGCTTGGAAGGACCAAGGACGTGCTCTTTGTCTTGTCCCTGTCAGTAGACAACGACGTTCTTACACTTGCCCACTAGCTAGTCCTGTGATCCTTTTCTTTAGCACCATGAGTTTCAATTGGGGAATACCTTTTACGTCAAAAACGGATACACCTTACCTAAAGTATTGATTGCTTAGCTGAGAGGTCCTCCCAGCCATTTAGCAGTTAGTGCGCCCTCGGATGCCCGTGACCCGGGGCTGGGTTGGGGGTTTCTTCCTGGGCTCCTGAGACTCCCAGAGAAGAGGTGGCTGGGGTGCAAGGAGAGAGAGAGAAGGCTTGTTTTCCCCGGGGATGTGGGAAGTAGGCGCTAGTCTGTTTCGCGGTTTTTTAAGCCCCTTGGCATGCCCTGACCTGATCAAGAAAGTCAACTGCTCTCTGGAATGTTCCGGGAGAAGGTGGGAGACTGCTTCCCCGGGGAGGCCTGTGGGTGCAGGAGGGCACCAGGGGGGTCACTCAGGGAGATGCAGGGCAAACGCCAGGAGGGACACAAGAGAAGCTGGGGGCTGAGGTGACGGGCGCGCGTGGGGGCTAAGGCGAGTGGGACGGGCTGGCAGCGAGGCACCGGGGGTGGCCGGTCTGGCGCAGGGATCCCTCCAGGGGCGGCGTTGGCGACCCGGCCACGCGGGCTGCACCGCCCCGGCTGTCAAGCGAGCGCAGGGGGGCGGGCGGGAGGAAGGGGTGGAGGTGCGAGGGGAGGAGGGCTGGCACCGGAGCGCCGCGGTGTCGGTGCAATAAAAATGCATCCCATGGAACTGCCCATGGAGAAGGACGAGACCGAGACGCAGCAGCCAGAAGAGGTGGTAAAAGCCGAGGAGGACGCCCTGGAGACGGCAGCGGCGGCGCCGGGAAGTGAAAGGTCTCGCAAAGTTCAGCAGCAGCTGCTGTGAGCGCCGAGCCCCGGGCTAGCCGCGGAGGAGCCGCAGGACCGCTCAGCGGGGCCGCGCGGCGCGGCCCGGCCGGCTATGGTCCCGGGGCCCCCGCCGCCCCCGAAGTGCCCGGACCCCACCAGGCCAGTGCGCAAGGGTAACCCCTCCGCCCGGCGCGACCCCGGCCCGCGGCTCCCAGCCACCGGTGACCACTGACTAATCCCGGTGCCCCAGGAGGAGGAAGAAATAAAGAGCCCCAGTTCCTCCCGAGGACTATTGGCGCTTCATCCCACAGCCGAGAGGGCTCGGCTCCCTCCCGCACCCGCCCGGCCCCGGTCCTCCCGGCTCCTCCCGAACATGGGGAGCTGCGCGCGGCGGCGGCTGCTGCTGCTGCTGCTGCTCTGGGGCTGCTCCGCGGTGGCCGCAGGTGGGTGGTGACGCTGCCGGCCCCCCACCCTTCTTCCCTTGCTCCTTCGGTTCCCCACTTCAGGACTCGGGGGTGCAGGGGAGTGCGGTTTGGGAGCGCCGAGCGCAGCTCCAGAGAATGAAATGAGTGGCCATGTTCCGCCTCCTTTCCCCGGTCTCCACAGTTTAAAATATTGATACTGTTGATTTTTTTTGTAACTGCGATACACACGCCCTTGAATATCCAGGGTACGCCCTGCTGGAGATACCGTGACCTTGGTTTCTTTCTCTGTTTGGGCTAGTAAAAAACTGTCTTTCCACTTTGTGAGGGAACAAAGGACCAAGCTCGCCATCCCCCGGCACTTCATGGCCTGAGGAACGATGGGGAGGGGTGGCCCAGCAACCTCGGGCGCGCGTGGGCCAGGGCCGCTCTCTCGTTGAGAGCGGTCGCCGCAGTTCCCGACCTCAGGCTGGGTACTAAGAGAGCCAGGTAGGGACACCTGGGGCGGGGTGAATGCCCTCTCACCGGGGCGGTGGCTGGTACGTAGTGAGACCCGGGGCTGGGACGGTAGGTGGTGATCCGCCTCGGTTGCAAGAAGCAGGCTGGCCGCCCCTGGGGAATTGGTACCCTCGCCGAGGCTCCGCGGGAGGTCGGAGGCGGGTCTGCTCCCTGTCTCGGTAACTGGACGACTGGCAGAGGCGTAGTCAGCTGCGCTTTCCCTCCCACTCCCATCCAGGCTTTCTTGGGCTGCCTGTGGCCAGCCGTTCCTAGCTCGCCTTTTTAAATTAGGGAGTATCTTCTCCTCTACCTCCCTCTTGAGGGTCACCTGGTTTCTAGTTAAACAGAAGTGCAGCTCAGTATGAGTAGGAAAGAAAGGGAAGGACTTTTTGGCCCTCCGGTCTTTCCAAGTTACCTCGCTTACTCCAGAAAGGGGAGTATGGGGACGGGCTGGTGGATAGAGAGCATCACTTTCCTCTTCCCTTCGGTTCCTTCCACCTTGTTCCCAGAGTCGCTGACACGTAGTAAAAGCTAGGCTCTAGAATCCGCATCCCAAACTAGTCAGACTCATGGGAGCATCCGTGCTATACTTGGCTGATCATTTATTTAGGGATCTCCAAGTGTTTTGTCCACTCATTATTTATCCAGCTCCAATCTTTTCTGGACTTCTTGTTAGTTTAGAGGCAATTGAAACTTATGCAATACTTTCTTCAAAGAGCCTTAAAGGTCTGAGGTTTTACTTTATTTCTTCCTACTTGTGAACCCCTGCGTGGACTTACACACGCTCCCCTAAACACAAAATGAACTTTAATAAACCTTTCCCTTTCCAAACCATGTTATGGCAAAAACATGCAAGCAATCAAGAGGTTGTAAATAAATATCACAAGCCAAGTGTTTCAAGTCAAAAATACTTGTACGGGCAGTATATGATTTTCCCTGAAATGCTTGGCAGGTGAGTCATAGCACATTGTGTATTTGGGCGATCCTGGCCACGGGCGACCGTTGCCCCAGCTAACCAGAGCAGCAGCAAGTAGAGTCCAGGAATGATGCACACTTGAATGTGACATTTAAAGAATATGCCTAAGAAATCCCTTCCTTTTGGTTGCAAAGGCCACGTGGGCCTGGGGAGCCTCAGTGTGTGAAATGTCTCTGTTTTCCTCTAAGCTGTCATTTGGCTCCCCAACAGTGGTGCTGTGATAACAGTTCAGAGGTGCTCCCTGTTAAGAAGCACAAACGTTCAATTAGCCAGAATTTGGGGTTTGACTTCCTTTTCGTTCTTTCCCTGTCTGTTTTAATGTTTAAAATAGATGATTTTGCTTACGATATTCATAATTAAAGCAAGAAACCCAAATTAAAGGATTATAATATGTAGTCAGGATGTT
Organism: Trachops cirrhosus; assembly: GCA_028533065.1. Lineage (NCBI taxonomy): Eukaryota > Metazoa > Chordata > Mammalia > Chiroptera > Phyllostomidae > Trachops > Trachops cirrhosus. The sequence continues at coordinate 17,372,566 of CM052539.1, forward strand.
AATAAGTGGATAATGTTTATCATTTTCAGTAATTTTGAAACATTAAAGTCTGTTGGACCTTTGTTTGGCTGGAAGTGCATGTTTCTTTAAGAAGGTGTTTTAGTTCACAGATAATGTTTAAAGGTGCTGTTGGTGGCAGCCAGTCTGTAAACATTCTCCTGTTAAGCAAACAGGTAACTACTATATAACCTGTCATAGGTAGAAACACTCAAGAGGCAAAGAGCATGTCAAGTAAGTTTTTCTGCCATTTGGCAGTTTAGAGGGTTTTTTTCTTATTTATATTTACTTAATATCAAAAATAGCTATTGGGCATCTGAGTACCAGTAGTCTCTAGCTTTGCCTCCCAAATGAAATCCCATTGTATATTGATTAACTATTTCATATTGCTTTTCCTACGGAATCTGTCCCATCATATTTTTGTCTTAAAAATATAATGAATTCTACATTTCCTCTTTAATGCAGTCCCACAGTTATGTTAGATAATGTTAAGGACTCAAATTATATTTGAAAGACAAGGTTGGATGATCTCAAAAACATTATTGTTTGGGATATTATTTAAGTCATGACATCAAAAACAAATAGTTATATTTCAAATATAGAGAATATTTCAAAAGCAAAGTACTTGAGAAGGGTTAGGCCCATTATCTTTACCCCAGTGTTTCCATTTGTCGTCCTCTTGCCCTTTACCATTATGTACTGAGATATTTAGTCAGTGTACAATGGGATCTCATTTGGGAGGCAAAGCTAGAGACTTGGGACTCAGATGCCCAATAGCTATTTTTAATATTAAGTAAAGGGACTTTATTTTCTTTCATGTGAATTTTACATCCGAACATAAAATGCACATACACACGTGTGTACACAAATGTGGTGTAAATACAGAGTATTTATTTGTGCTCAAATTTGGTAGGATTTCCTCTTTCCTGAAAGTCTGAAGTTCTGTAGGGATAAGTTGACTGTTGAAGATGAACTAGGTGGACAACAGAGCTTTCCAGATGGGTTCGTCTTGAATAACATATGCTTTCCCTTCCCCAGGACCGAACGGAGTAGCTGGAATGAGTTCCCGCTGTGAAAAAGCCTGTAACCCTCAGATGGGAAATTTGGCTTTAGGGAGAAAACTCTGGTCAGACACCACCTGTGGTCAGAACACCACCGAACTGTTCTGCTTCTATAGTGAGAACACTGATCTGACCTGTCGGCAGCCCAAATGTGACAAATGCAATGCTGCTCAGCCTCACCTGTCTCACCTGCCAGCTGCTATGGCAGACTCGTCCTTCAGGTTTCCCCGCACGTGGTGGCAGTCTGCTGAGGATGTGCACAGAGAAAAGATCCAGTTAGACCTGGAAGCTGAATTCTACTTCACTCATCTAATTATTGTGTTCAAGTCCCCCAGGCCGGCAGCCATGGTGCTGGACCGGTCCCAGGACTTTGGGAAGACATGGAAGCCTTACAAGTACTTTGCAACTAACTGCTCAGCTACTTTTGGCCTGGAAGACGATGTCGTCAAGAAGGGAGCTCTTTGCACTTCTAGATACTCCAGTCCTTTTCCGTGCACTGGAGGAGAGGTAAGGGCACACATTTAACTCTACACTGTAAGTAAGGTAGAAAAATGTTACCAGCCCACATTTTTTTTAAAGCATGAAGGTATACTTGTAGCAACATGAATGAAATTAGAATTTTTCATGAGCTTTATTTGTCATAAATTATTTCTCACCCTTAGACATGGATGTGTAGTCATTTTCAAGCAGGTTGCCCACCAGCTGGGTTTAAGTTGGAATTCTAAGACTTTAATTTTTCTTTTTCTTTTCCCACTATCATCACTCTGCCTTAGAGGCTTTAAACACTAATGATTTCATCAGTTAGTGGGACTACTTACTGCACTTCTGCAGGGGCAAGAGTTACTCTGACAGCCTGTTCCTGGAGCCCAGGCTGATATCTTCCCGAAACTGTTAACATAAATAGGAAGTAAATAAAAATAAAGCCAAGGGAGAAAAAAATCTGTTTGTCAGAAGGATACTTTGTATAACATTGGAGTTTATTGTTAAGATTACATGAGTGCATATCAAGCAAATGAAGGCAGGTTTCTTTTTTAAGCTGCAACAGTTATTTTTATACTCAAAGACACATTAACCAGTTTAGGGTCTTGGGTCTATCCTGGGCCCCAGACCATGCCAACTTCATTTTGCAAAAACCTACAACCTCCTTAGCTATTAGTCCCTTTTTTGTATAGAATGATTTATCTTTATTTCATATATCCTTTCCCCCTGAGGGGGAAGCAGGTGTTTTAAACTTATATGGATTACCTCTAGATACATGAAAACATTCAGAGAAAATTAGATGAAAGCAGATTAAGAGAATGAAAACCTTCATCATGTAGATCAAGATATATTGAATCAAAAAAAGAGAAGAGAGAATATAATTTTCTAATTCTGGTACAAGTCATGAACACACAGATTAAATGAGTGGTTATCAACTAGGGGTGATTTTGCTACCATACGCCCTCCCAGAGGACATTTGTCAATGTCTGGAGACGTTTTTGCTGGGGGGAGGGACATTGCTGGCACCTAGTGGGTGGAAGCCAGGAATATATCTAAGCCTATGGTGCACGAACAGCACCCTTCCATTCCATTCCCAACAAAGAATTATTAGCCCAAAATGGCAGTAGCACCAAGGTTAAGAAAGCCAAGACTAGTTGTTACACATACCTCTAATGCATATAGTACAATGGCCTCAGAGACTAAGATAAACACTCTTTTAGCAGCTATTTATATTACTGTTTGCAGACTTCCCAGATGTTAGTATTTAGTAAACATTTATTGAGCCCCTACTACATGTCAGGCACTGTGGTCAGTGCTACCAATTCTGACTTTGGTTTTGCGGGGAGGGGTGCCTGCCAGGGGCCTGATGAAAAGGTTGGTTTGGGAACCTCTTCCCCCGACTTCTGTAGGTGCACATGGACTTTGCTACATGATCCAGCTATTCCTGCTGTGTGCACTTTGAAGACCAGGAATAGTGCTACTGGCACCAGAACCAAAGGATGTGGCACAAACAGCAAATAGACTGTTTTCCATTTTTCTTCCTGGTCTCTAAAGTTGGCTTAATACTGTAAACCCATGTGTGCCCTGCCATGATGCGACATTTTTAAAGATACCAGGACAGGAAAGAGACAGATAAGTTAGACTCATTGTTTTCTTATGTGGAGAACACTTTGTGTTGCAAACAAATGAATGGCTTGAACTCTCAGATTGCTTTGGAATTGATCCACGGGCTGATATCAGCTCCCTACATCTCGGTGCTGCTGGCCCATGTGTGTCTATGAAGTAGCAAAACTACAGTTTCGGTAACCAGATGGCAGGTATGCTTGCTAAGCAAACATCACATTGAATGTATTACAATGGCCCAGCAATAACTTGGAGATGACTAAGGTAACATTTAGTTAAAACTACAGTGGAAGCAAAAATCTTGTCTTTTTAAAAGCCAAACTACTTATTGTCATCAATGCTAACATCAAATTTCCAGCGGACAGAGACCAAAATTTGTTAGTTATTTCCATGTACAGTCACCTTTTCTATCCAGTTAAAACATTTTCTTCATTGTAGTTGTTATTTCAACAGACGTATTTCAGTGGCAAGACAAACATCAAGTGCCACCTACTTCCCTTTAGAGCAGTGTTTGCAAGTGGCCATTAAACCATCGAGGAATCTCTTCCCTTTAGAGGGCAGGTTTGGGAATGAATCTGTCCCTCCTGAGACAGAGGACAGAAGAAAATCTTCCTCAAAGATAAAGACCAGAGCAAGCCTCCCTGGAAATGATTACTACCTACCTCTCCTGAGCTGTTTTGGAATATTCGAAGTACACCTCTGTATCATCAATATCTATCTTTGGAAGTTGAGTGATCAGAAACTAAGCCAATTAATCTAGTGTCAAATAAGTAGTCTCAAATTTCATTTGTTGCTTGTTTGTAATATTATAGACCTATATCTTCCTCCATTCTCTATAAGACTTCTTAGGACTTCTCTAGGTGCTGCACTACTATTCAGGCTAAGATAAATATATCCCAGACTTAATTTGTTTCCATTGTTTATTCCAAAATAGTTCCTGGGCTTTTAAGGCCTTAGAGAGCCTGTAGATTCATGTCAAAGAAATCAGATACCCACATTTACAAAATTAAAGGCACCAGTCATCCAAAAAAGACCAGCTAGCTCAGCTGGTTAGAGCAATGTTCTGATATGCCAAGGCTGAGGGTTCGATCCCTGGTGAGGGCACATACAAGAATCAACCAATGAATGCACAAATAAATGAAACAGGAAAATTCTCTCTCTCTTGCTCGCTCTTCTCTCTCTCTTTCTTTTTCTTTTTCTTTTTCTCTTTCTCTCCCTCCCTTCCTCTATGTCTCTAAAAAAAAAAATCAATTAAAAAATGTAGGACTAGGCCCTGGCTGGTGTGGCTCAATAGATTGAGTGCCGACCTGTGAACCAAAGGGTTGCAGGTTCTATTCCCAGTCAGGGCGCATGCCTGGGTTTCGGGCCAGGTCCCCAGTTGGGGGTGCAGGAGAATCAACAGATCAATGTATCTCTTGCACATTGATGTTTCTTTCCCTTCTCTTCCTCCCTCCCCTCCCCTCTCCCTAAAAATAAATAAATAAAATATTTTAACAAAAAAATATAGGTCTAAAAATCCACCAAGAAAAATACTTTTTAAATCAAAGTTAAGTCTGCTATATAAACACTTCCTAAACTGACCAGCAGTTTCAAACAATATGGTAGGGTTATCCTAAAATTCTCCTTTATAGGAGCAGATCAAGACTCAGAGGTTCAAGTGATTTGTCCAAAGACATAGTCAGTTATGTCACAGAGGTAGGACTAAATCATGTCTTCTTACTCTGAGTCTGCTCTTTGTTCTCTCCTCATAATTGACCCCCAAGAACTGCTAGCAGAGAGATTATATGCATGTCTCTCTCCTTGCTCACTCTCACTTGCTATGCATTTGGATATGACATGAAGGTAAGAAGAATTTGCCAAACAACATTCCTCAGAGCAGGAATGTCCTCTGAGATATCTATGGTGTTCTGAAAATAAAGGTTCCATGGTCAAAGCAGGCTGGGGAATACTGACTGGGTTTAATGAAATTAAACATTTATAAACACATAAATATTTGCATTATTTATCCTGTATCCCCAAGTGAGAAATATAGGCTGTAACACTCACAACCTCATTTGTCCATGGAAACCTGTTCTTGTCCAACTCCAGTTACTGCCTCTCCAAATTCCAGAGATCCCCAGAACACAACTTGGGAAATGCTGTGGTGGAGATATATAGTACTCCCAAAAATTCTGGTAAAAGGTACAGCCAGAGAGATGCTGTTCAAAGGGTACCCAACTTCATTTATGCAAGATGAATAAGCTCTGGAGATCTAATGAACAGCAAATGTGACTGTGGTCAGCAAGACTTTATTGTAAACTTGAAGTTTGCTAAAAGGGTAGATCTTAGTGTTCTCACTACACACGTGCAAAAAGTGGTAACCGTTTAGATGATGGATATGTTAATTAGCTTGAAAGTCATGATTATTTCATAATGTGTGTATATGTATAGATAGATAGAGATAGAGATATTTAGATATCAAATGATCAAATTGTACTCCTTAAATAAATGCAATTCTTAATTTTCAAATATACCTCAATAATTTTTTTAAATGCACAGACAGGCTTGGTAAGACATCAAGGCCCTCTGTCAGTTGGGGCCTTAGTCTCCTATTCAGTTGGAGCAATAGATAATAATCACCTTGAAGCTAAAGATGATAGGGTAATTAGGCTTTTTTGGGATGCAAAGAAGCACCTAAGATTACCTCTGGTACAGAGAACAGAAGGAAGTGGGGAGATGCAGCAAGCCGCACAGTCCTCATGGAGCTAAAAGTCTGGTTATCACTGTTTAGGAAACAATATCATTCTAGTGGCTCCAACACAACTTTTAAGGGATGGAGTTACCATCTCCCCAGAAGTTGGCATCACTTGCTCCCTGCTCTATTAATTCTTATTAAAAGAACTCTGTTCAGATTTGGATGGCAACCAACCACACTGTACAGATTTTTTTCTGTAGGACATTATGAATATATAATGTTCAAATACAGGAGCAGTACAGAGGGGCCAAGAAAAGGGGGAGGTTGGGTCTCCAATGAAGCACTGGGCAAAGATTGTTAAAGAGGGTAAGGGCTGCACCAGTCTTATTCAGCTCTGTATCCCCAGCGTTTAGCACATTGCTTGGACCACAGTAGGCATTTAGTAAATCTATAACTGAATGAATGAACAAAGGAATGCTATGACAAGCAGGAATAGGTAGGAGAATATCCTTAAATGAGACAGATGTAGGAGTGTAGGGCTTGGGTAGGGGATAAGATTCAGAAACTCTGATTTATGTGGAGAAGCGGAATTGGTAATAATGTGGGAGAAGTTGTGGTTGAGGGAAAGGTGATTAGTGAAAGATCTTTTTAAAGTGTTTATTATCCATTTATTCACTGAATAAATTTTGAGTTACTATATATTTGGTCCCATTCTAGGTGCTGGGGATATAGCAGTGAACCAAAGAGATAAAAATGCCTGTCTCCATGAAGTTTTGGTTCTAGTGGAGGGAAGGGGAAATAGAGAACAAATAATTAAATAAAATATACGGTATGTCAGAGTGTGATAGTAAATAAGAACTAAGGAGAAAATAAAACAGTGTACGGGATGGGGAATGTGGCAGGGAAGGGCTTGCTGTCTTTGAAACAGATTGAAAGATTTGTATTTGATGGCATAGACCATGACAAGAACTCTAAGTTCCTGGCAAGTTTTCAGGAGAGAACAAAATCTGTGATCAAGGGTTCCAACTTCTTTCCATTTGTAGATATGGGAAAATGAAGTTGTGTGTTTAAGTGACACACGTTGTTAAAAATCCCTCTGGCTAGTGTTTCTTAGAATGAGAGCTTTGGAAAAGGAACCTAAATGTCATCAATGGAAAAGAACATGACTGATGACTAATCTGAAACCTGAAGAAAGTTAACTGACTTGTCTACAATTACTCAGCTGAAATCTGTCTTTCCTGACGTCAAGCCCAGTGCTGTTTGCACTAGCTTCAAGTTCCTTTGTGCCACGCCAGGTTGTGTGAAAGATACAAAAACTGTATACGTTCCTTTCCTTCACAGTCCTTACAATCTGCTGGGTAAGAGATTAAATGTGATAATTTATGAACTTATTTCCTCCAATATGTTGTACAGGTAATTTGCCTTTCAAGATCTGAGGATTTGTTTGTTTCTTTAGGCCATTGGCAGGATTATGTTTCAATACCTTGTGATGAAGTCAGTGTAGCACAAGTATGCAGAAAATGATAAATTACTTAATCAGGCTTCTGTAGGTATTTACAATTATGATGTGCTAAGCAATATTTAGGATTTTCAAACTTAAAAGCTAACGCAAAGCAACATAGCAGTAGGACTGTTTTCTAAGCACTATTCTTTGGTTTGCTACTTCTTTCTTCAATCACCGAAAGCTGTTCGTGCCTATTTCTGCAGCAGCAGAGGGCATGAGTCACAGTGGCAGCTAAAGGCAGTGGAAGTCTTCCCATACGCCAGGTGCCCTGTGAAGTGCACCTTAGCCCTCATTCTCACAAGAACCCTGTTAGTTGGGTAGTAGGATCAGACCCATTTTACAGACAAAGACACCGAGGCTCATTGAGTCTAAGTAACTCAGTCGGAATCAAATAAATAGTAGCCGACCTATGCCAAAGCTGGGATTATTAGCTTGCCTTGAAATTGTTTATAGGATTAAGCTTTATTATCACTCCAAAATGTCACACAAAAAAGCCAAACTCTAAACTAATACTAAATTGCTGTAACAGTCATTAGGTATTACCTACAATTTACTGTTTAACTGATAATTTGTAAATGGTTGCATGAACTTTTCATTTAAAAAGTGGATAGTTTTTGCCCTGGCTGGTGTAGCTTAGTGGATTAAGCCTGTGAACCAAGAAAACACGGTTCGATTCCCAGTCAGGGCACATGCCTGGGTTGCAGGCCAGTTCCCAGCAGGGAATGTACAGGAAGCAACCATACATTGATATTTCTCTCCCTCTCTCCTTCCCTTCCCCTCTAAAGATAAATAAATAAAATCTTTTTAAAAAAAGGAAACCTTTTAAAAAATAAAAAGTGGATAGTTTTTTTTTTTTACATTGACAGGTCAATTATCTAGAATGACTAAATATTGTTCATAGTTAATGTTGCCCAAGGTCATTTAAAATGAGCTAAACATCAATGAGTATCACTGTTCTTCAATACCATTTAGCATACTTTTAATTGCTTGATTTGTTTTAGGGGGTAAGGGGGTACTTTTTAGCTAGCTAGTAACTGCTTAAGTCATCCAGTGTATTAATGTTTTGCTTTGAAGCATATTCTCTGATACTATTTTGTTGAACTTCCTTGAAAATAAAATATTGTATATATTTGTTTAGAGTGCTTCAATTATCCATGCCCTGGGGCTATACCATTCCTATAAGGGTGTGGCTAGAGATTTATAACAGCACATTTTTAAAAAATGCCTTTAGTTTAAAGAAAACCCATAGGGTGATTATCAATTAAAATTATTTAAGGAAATGACATAAAAATTAGAATGAATGCAAAGATAAAAATCAATAAACTTTGATTTATTAGTTTCAAAGGATTTTTCATCCAAGAAATACTTTCTTTATAGTTATTTTTTAAAAATCTGTTTAGCACCTATTTGCTATGTATTTTGTTTGATTTGATAGTTTAACCTTGCCAATATTTGATTACCATATTCTGGAAACTGTGAGACAGCAGATTGTAAATGCTGGGTTAGTAATGAATGATTTACATTGAAAACTGAAGGCTGAACAGTGAAGAACAGTTGAGGAGCAGGCACCTGGAGGTCAGGTATATCTGGCATACATGGCAGCTTCCTACCAAGCAATTGGAGAACCTGACAAATCAGAATGGGGGTACTAGAAGTTTGGGGGCCCTGGAAGATGAGGAAAATGAACCATGGCAGAGAACATGGAAGGTACCACTTCTGATCAGTATTCAGAAGTGTCTGAGAAGTCGATGAATATAATCTCTCCCTCCTCTGTATGGCCGTGCACTCTGTGTCACTCACATGTAACTATAACATCATGTCCCCATCCTTCCTACTCCAGCAGTGTTTGCTTTCGGGGGACTTTGTCCCTTCCATCACTGTGTATGCTTTGTGGCTGTCAGCCCCCGAACCTCTGCACCTAACCCACATCCCTACCAGGCATAAATGTCCAAAATACATTTGTTGGATTGAATTTTATGAAAAGAACTATAACTGTTCGTTAACTGTGTTGGACGTTACACGTCTACTAGGTATTGATCCTTTCAATGTAGTTGTGATTCAATCATTCTTTCTACAAATATTTATAAAGTGTCTCCTATGTGCCAGCCACTATTTCAAGAGTTGGGGATACAGAGCAAAAAGTTCAAAACTCCTGCCATTGAGCCTACATTCTAAGTGTAAGGTGCCAAACAAGGTAAGATGTATAGAATGTTAGCTATTGATGAGTGTAAGTAAAAATAATAATAATAAAGCAGGGAAGGGGGCTAGGAAGTAGGGAGGTGGTTTTGGTTTTGATTTTTTTAATGTTTAGACAGAACTCTCAGGGAAAGCTTCACTAAGACTTTTGAATAAGGACCTGAAGGAAAGAGAAGTGAGCAGTGAGCACATCTAGGGAAAGGGCAAAGGCCCTGAGGAAGTCTGCCTGGTGCCCTCGGGGGAGTGAGGAGGGTGGTGCAAAGGCTGAAAGTCAACGTACAGTACAATAGGTTAGGTCAGAGGTCGGAGGTCCTGGAGGGTGTAGGAGAAACGATGGGGCCTTGTAAATAGGTGCCTAGGATGGCTCAAATTTACAACTACATCAGTTAAAGCCTATTAATTATGTTTATCATGCCCTTTCATTTTTAAGTTGATCCCAGTTTGGACCATTAATTATTACAAGTTATTATGATAAGGTTATTGCTTTTACTCTGAATGATATTCGAAGCCATTTGCAATTTTAAGCAGAAGGGTGATGTGATCAATTTATTTTGAATAGGATCACTCTGGCTTGTATGATTTTAAGAAATGATTGAAGCGGGAAGGAGGAAGACTAGCTAACGTGCTATTGAAGTAATTCAAGTTAGATATCATGGTGCATGGACAGCGGGTAGCTGTGGAAATGGTGAATAATGGTTGTGTTCTGGATCTATTTAATGGAGAGAACCAATAGCATTTACTGAAAGGTTGGATGTAGAGTATGAGAGGAAAAGAGTAGTAGGGATGGTTTTAGCCTGAGCACCTGGAAGAACAGAATAGCCATTTACTGAGATGGAGAGGACTCTTGGGGGAGCACATTTGGAGAGGGATGCCAAGAGCTCGTGTTTGGACACATTGAGTTGAGTAGCCTATGAGCTATCCAAGTGGAGACACTCAGTAGGTAGTTGGATCTGTGAGGTTAGAGTTCAGAGGAGAGGTTTGGACTAAATATATAAATTCGGGAGTCATCAGTTTAGAGATGATATTTAAAGCTGTAAAACTGGATGAGATCATCAGGGAGTGGGTGTGGATAGGAAAGAGGAAGGTCCAAGCCCTGAGCCCAGGGCAGGATCCAACTGTCATTACAAAAACACTTGACATTTCCAAGGCTTACACGCAAACCAGTCTCAACAATCTATAGGTCCAACAGTTGTTTAAGCAGCAACATGAATCAAATAACATTGACTTACTGCGGTCAGAACAGAGGGTGTGAATTCTAAAATGACAAGTGAGAGAGAAGGCATGAGACCTGCAATTTGAGGTTTTCAGAAGACAAACCAAAACAGATAGAGGAAAGAGAAAACACTGGATAACAAATGATAATGGAAAAGAGAGGCAACAGTGTAGAAGGAGAAAGATGTCTTCGAAAACACCACGCTGAAAAAGAAATGCTGAGTTTAGGGACCTTCAGGTTTTAAGGGCCTCATATTCATTTTATCTTGATTCCTCCAACTTTTCATTCTTTTTAGACTCAGAATTCCAACTATAGGAACAATAGGTGTTTGGAATGCCCCTAGGCCATCACAATATTGGAAATGAAATTAAAATATAGCATTGTACCCATTTTTCTCTTAATATGTTGTAAAATTTGATTTGTGGAATGTGATGCAGAGCATCTTGCTGTTTTAATTAATGTTTACTGTACTGATGTTTAATTGTTCCATTAAGACGGAGAAGAGAAAACCGACACGTAGAGATCACAGTAGAATGTGCAGTTCCTGTGCTGGGCATTTTGCACACGTCTCACTTTACCTCTACAAAACATTCTTTTCCTGGACAGTTTGGCTTGTTAACCAACAAGAAAACAAAACAGTGCAAAACACCAACCTCTTTCTATGTCATATTTCTCTTCTTTTCCTAAGCTTCCTGCAACTGACAGAGGAGCAGAAGTCTCTCCAGGTGTCAGCTATGTGTGTTCATGTACACTTTATAATCACAGTTCCTAAAACAAACAAAAAATATGAAAAACATTCAGATGTTTTCTGCATGACGCCATGCTTATTTGAGCTAACACTGTTTTTCAGCAGCTACTGAAAAAGACTTTGTTCTAAAATCAGAGAGAGAAAACGTTATCATTTTCATATGCTTCTGCAGTGTTTCCAGCTGAGCTTCTTTTCACAGTGTGGTGTTGGGTGAAGGGGGTTGTTTGGGGATTCTGGAAAACAACTGCCTCATGACATTGCCTCTGGACAAACTTGTGCAATTATTTGGTTCACTTGGGTAAACCACCAAGCTTGTTACTACCTCTCCCTAAGTAAGAACTGTTATTTCAAGTAAATCAAATCTAATTTACCTGCATTTCTAGAGTTGGGAGGAGAAAGTAACTTTGAAGAAAGAGGTTTCAATATTATTTCCTTTAATATAACAAACAAACAAAAATTTTTAAAGCCTCCAAACTTGTAAGTTATGTCCCTTTCCTGTTGCCTAAACTTCATTGTAACATAATCCTTCAAGGAGTCCACAGTCAGATTGAGACTTTTAAATTGTTGTCTCTTAAAGAGTGAGTAATCATTAAAAGGTACGAGAAGGAATTCCATGAAAAATGCATATGGATAAGGAAAGTAAATCCTTAGAATGGGTAGAGAGTATAGAAGTGGGGGTAGGGGAGAAGAGAGAGGGATGTGGGAAATGAGGCTGGTCCTGGGGCTCAAGTCGGATTATCCAAGGTCTAGTGAGCCAAGAATTTTGGACTTGATCTGGTGGATAGTAGAGATCAATCAACAGTTCTCCTGGGCAGGGATAACATAATCAGAGCTGTTTTAGAAAGACAACTCAAGGAGCAGTCAAAAGATTCTTTAGCAAAACTTATGAGGTTAAATTTAATAGTGTTCAACATAAATTCCTCTTTTAAAAAATCATCTGTACAATCACTAGAAATGTGTGACTTATCAATTGTTCATGTGAAAAAGACCTGAGGGTTTCAGTTGAGTGGAATCTCAATACAAGTCAACAATATATTGTGACTACCAAAAAAGCTAATGAAACTTGAGGCTACACTGGTAGAAGAGTAATGTCCCAGACAAAGGAGAGAACAGTCCTTCTGTTGTGTTCTCTAGTCGAAGCATAGCTCGAATATTATGTGTGGCCAAGATATTCCTATTCAGAAAAAGCTGAACAGAACTGGTGAGATCAATTAGAAACCTCATTACATAATGAAAAAACTTACCTATGAGAGAGGGTTTATGGATGTTCAGGCATTGCTAGCATTCCTCAGATATTTGGAGAGGGATTAATTTGGATGCTGATGCTTTCACAAAGCAAGAGTATGACCAAAGAAAGACTTTCCTAAAAGCTGGATGTATCCAAAAGACAAAGAGAGCTCCCTTGAGTTTTTCATCCATGAAATGTTTCGGCAAAGGCTGAATGATCCCCAGGGAGAGATGTTACAGAGAGGACTCTGTAATCGCGTGCGGATTTAAAGGTCTGTGTCAGGACTCTCTAATGTCTCACCCGCCTCTGAATGCATAGATTATACCACAGAGTGAGTAAACGACTGAAAAAAATCCTTCACATCCAAATTACTTAGCTAGTCCTGACAGTCTTCCTGCCAGGTAGGCAGAAGCCCTCGCTTTTGGTATAATCTTTTTTATGAGATATCATTTCTTGCAAGGCGAGTGGTCCTTTTTCATAACTATTGAACATAAGGAAGTCACTTAACTGACAAAGAAAGGGAAGGCAGGGAAAAAAGAAATGAGTCCCTATTCTCCGAGTCTCTGTCTTGTATTAATACATGACACTTTGTTTATAGCTTATACTATTACTGAGTAGCATAATGTGGGAGTTGGAGTCCCACATCTAGTCTGTCACCAGGTTCTGGTGGTTCTATGTCTAAGCTGGTCCTCATCTCCACTGTCACCGTTCCAGTTCAAGCTCCATCATCTCACACTCGAGCCTCTCAAGTAGCCTAAGTGGCTCTTTAATTTAGGGGTCTTAGATTCTTTGTTTGTAAATTGAATCAATATCAAAAAGAGTAAGATAAGGCATACATGTGTTTTTATAAATGGCTAACTTCTATATAAATGCTAATTGTCATTCATAATATAATTCAATTACATCATTGATGAAGATGACATGCTAACACTGGTCAACTGTCCATGTTTATATTACTATGCATTACTATATAATGTTCTGCATTACTATGCAGGGACATGAAGTTGGACAGTGGAGAAGGCTGATAAGGAAAAAAAATTGATTCATTTGAAATACAGTGTTGGAGGAGAGATCTATGGATACCCTGGACTGCCAGAGAGATGAACAAGTGGGATTTAGAGCAAATTTGGCTTCAAATATCTCTGGAAGCAAAAATGACAAAATGAACCTCTCCTATTTCAGGCATGTCCTGAGAAGGCAGGGTTCCTTGGAAAAGGCAATAATGCTGGGAAAGTAGAAGGTAGCAGGGAAAGAGGAGACCAAGCCTGAGATGGGTTGACTCCATCGAAGAAGCCACCGGCACGAGTGTACAGGAGCTGAGCAGGGCTGTCGAGGACAGGACAGTGTGGACTTCTCGTTCTCCATTGGAGCTGAGGACAACGTGTAACACACACACATTTCCAAGAGCGTCAGGAGTCTACATTTTTGCTTAGCGCTTTTGGACACTTCCTTAGCATCTGTCTTAGTCATTTAATAGCTGATAAAGTTAACATAAGGAATTATATACTTCTTATGAAAGCAGTAGCCCAGTCATCTTCATAGATAGGCAAAAATAAGCTGGAAGGAGTTAGATGTAGAGAAAATGAACTAGTCATATGTACAAAGGACAAGTATTTATGCCATATTTAGTCCTATGTATCTATTTGTGACTCTACAAATTCTTTTTAAACTATACTATGACTGTTAAGTACTAGATAAGGAACTAAGTTTTTAAAGATATTTTTAGATGGCAATGTTATGATATGATACCAGTATGAACCTAAAGCAACATTTCTTATCAAAACTGAAAAACATGTAGCCACCCACATTGTGTTGGCATTTCAGACTCAAGGAGGAATTCCCAAATGATTCAAGTAAGTAGTTGCTCTGTAGTGAACTTCAAGTGAGCAAGCAGAGTTTGGATTCTGGCCCTCATCTGGATTCCCTATTCTTTCATTAGGAATAGGTACTCCTCGTGATTGGTGTG
>CM052539.1:17387755-17436900 GCA_028533065.1 Trachops cirrhosus
GATTGAATTAATAAATAAATGATGCAGTAAGTAAATGATAAGGATTCCATTATTAAAAAGTTTAATGTCACATAGACCCAGAATTTTATCTTATTTAATCACAGCTTTGTCATCGTTTAGAAACAAAAATGACATTGATGATAAGAGATATAATTAGAATTTATATTAGCCAAGTTTGCAAACTCTCCAGGTTGGAAATGTCTTTCTATCATCTAAAGTATAAGAAAGAAACACTTTTAGAAACTGAAAAGAGATTTAATTTGTTTCTCTTTGGAGGTTAGGATTTCTACTGTGGGCTTTCTTGCTTTGTAAGCCCAATGACTTAAACATTCTAAAAAACTTCTGTACTTCCAGCTTGTCTCTTTATAACCTGTAGTCTGGAATGGAAGAAAACATAAACAAATTTTGTAGTATTTACTGTTTTATGTCTTTAGGAATCCTATAAATTAGGCTACCAGTCTTTCAGTTGAACTGATTGTAGTTCACTAAATGTAAGCCAAAGTAGAGAAAAAGAGCATCTACTTTTTAGTTTTTAAGCCAGTTACTGGCTTTTATTTCTACCAAGTCTTTTCTTCTCATTCAGCTTTAGCTTCTCTTCCTTAATTCATCTCTTGCAACTAATCCTTGTATCTCAGATCCGAAGGTAATGGGAAAAGGTAAATGAGATTCATGTCTACTGGGAAAACTTTTCTTGATGGTGATTAATCCACCCTGAAGTTCTCCTACAAATGAAGGACAGAGTGCCCCTACACTACCTAGAACAACGGTGACGGCAAATATTTGTCTGTGGTTTAGGGAAAGTTGGGAGGTCCCTTTGAAGTCTATTTGTTTGGTAGCCAAGATGCCCTCACCAGGGTAACAGTGTTTAAAGTTTGATATTTTTAAAACTTTAATCAGTACATTTGGGTTGCTCCTGATTGAGTGTCCTAAATTAAAGATGAAAGTACATTCTAGTTAGGTTTGCATTATGGAAATCCCTCAATAGGGACACACATGTTCAACAAGAAAGCGAGCTTTAAAGTCAAACTGCAGTTCTCCCTGATGTCCGGGGGGCGTGTTGTTCCAAGACCCCCAGTGGAGTCCCAAAACTACAGATGGTGCCGAACCCTATATACACTGTGATTTTCCTTATACGTACAAACCTAGAATAAAGTTAAACTATTCTTGCACTTTGGGACCATTATTAGGTAAAATAATGGTTACCTGAACACAAATACTGCAGTATCAGGACAATTGATCTGATAACCTAGATGGCTGCTGAGTGACTAATGGGTGTGGAACATACACAGTGTCGATTCGCTGCATCCCTGGGCGGGACTGAGAGGGATGGAGCAAGATTTCATCGTGCCACTCAGAGCACCGTGCAATTTAAGACTCACGAATTGTTTATTTCTGGAACATTGCATTTTCACACTGTGGTTGACCATTCGTAAGTTAAACCGAGGAGAAAGAAACCATGGATAAGGCGAGACTGCTGTAATTGCCAACTATGGTTTTCTGTGGCACCTAGTCAGGGAAATTGTCTTATGTATTACATTATACATTTTTATAAGGAAGATTGAGGTGATAAATAGAGGTGAATAAAACCATTTTAAAGCCTTTACTGTGAAGAAATAGCTGAGACTTTAGCCACGGTGGATAATTTTACTGGCATTTGGTCATGTTAGATTTTAAGAGTTGTCTTACTCTTAAAGAGGAAGATTAAAAAAAAGAACTGTGTTTACGGAAATGAAGACATATTAGGTGGACTTAGAGAATTCTTCTGGGTGTTAACAGCTGAGTATTCATGATTTCTTTTTTTCTAATGTGACTAGGTTTTGTAGGCCAATAGGGGGTCCAAGGATGACTCTTTAGTGCATTTTTTAAAGTAATATCTCTATTGTCCTGAGGGAGGAAAATTCACTTTTACTATATACATAATTTTACATTATTTTACATTCTGCGTTAAAATACCTTGATATTATAGCTAAGTGCCTGAGGCAGAGAGGAGTGTAAATAGCTTTGTTCTGATCATGTTGGAAGATAGCAGGGCCAGAATGAAATTCTAGGAACTTTTAATTCAATAAGTGAAATAACCACCCAGAGCTGTTGTAATTTCATCTACTTTGAGAAAAAAAAAGATATCTGCCACACTATAATACTTAAATACTGAGTATGCCTCCAAATACAACAAATTATACAGAAAGCAATTTTACCTGCAAGTTTTATTTGCTCAAGGGAAAAATCTCAAGAAGAATCCTCTACCCTGTAGGGAGGAAGGGGAGATGGGTAGGGAAGGAATAAGAAAGAAAGAGTAATTACATTTCATATTCAAACTGATCTTAAAATCAGATAGGTTTTTCCTTTTGTCTCATTTCTGACACTCCATAAGTTACAACATGTTATCAATTTGAAATGGGATTTCTGTTTCTGCTAGTGAAGGATTAGCTGCTATAGTAATTGCCTTCCCACATTAAAACACTAGAAAACCAGAAAGCCAGAAAAAATGTGTGATACGATTGTTTCAGACATTGGACAACAGGCAGCCTAAACACTGATTTCCGAGAAGGGAAATAAACACAGTGAGTCCTTGGACTGCCCCGCTTACTGACCGGCATTTCTAAACCACAGCACGGGGAGGGAAACCCAGGCCCCGATGATTCACTGACTTGAAGAAACAACATGTGACCTTTTGTGTTTGACTTCATTCACTTAGTGTAATGTTTTCAAGGTTCATTCATACTGCAGCATGTATCAGTACTTCATTCCTTTGTATGGCTGGACAGTATCTCATTGTATGGGGGTACCACATCTTGTTCATTCACTCATCCACGGATGGATATGGGGTTGTTTCCACTTTGGGGCTACTGTGAATACGCTACTGTGAACATTCGTGTACAAGATTTTCTGTGGACGTAGGTTTTCAATTCACTTGGGTATGTACTGAGGAGAATTGCTGGCTCATAAGGTAACTACATTAAACATTTTTTAGAAACTGCCAGACTGTTTTCCACAGCAGCAGCACCATTTTACATCCTCACCAGCAAAGTATGAAGGTTCTGATTTCTCCATATGCTCACTAACAACGGTTATTCCATGCTTCTGACTACAGTCATCATTGTGGATGTGACGGGGTATCTCACTGGGGTTTCGATTGGCATTTCCCTAATGACTAAGGATGTCAAGCATTTTTTCATGTGCTTATTGGCCATTTCCAAAACTTCCTTGGAGAAATGTCTATTCAAGCCTTTGCCCATTTTTAAATTGGTTTCTTTTCTTAGCATTTTATGGATAAATGTGACATAAAGATAAACAAATATTAGAATTAGATACATGGGGTTTCTAATCCCAGGTCTCAATAATCTTGAATAAGTTCTTTAATAACAAAATATACTTTTCTACCTTTAAAAGAAAGATAATAATATGGGCCCCATGCGTTTGTTCGAGGATTAGAACAGATGTGTGTAGATGTGTGACACAGTCAATCAATGTTATAACATTATTACCTGAAGTGAACGTCTTATTTTCATTTATTTTTAAAATATTTTTATTTATTTATATTTAGAGAGAGGAAGGGAGGGAGAAATACAGGGGAACATCCATGTGTGAGAGATACATCGATCAGTTGCCTCCGCACACCCCCAGCTGGGGACCTGCCCTGAAACCCAGGCATGCGCCCTGACTGGGAATCCAACTGGCGACCCGTTGGCTCCCAGGCCAGCACTCAATCCAGTGAGCCACACCAGGCAGGGACGAATCTCTTATTTTTAAAATGCCATCTATTCATTCATTCATATATTGACCCAGGGTTTTTTTTTCCACCATTTTGAGAGATGTAAAAATCTTTCGATTACAGTTGGCATACAATATTGCATTAGTTTTGGGTATATAACATAGTGACTAGACATTTATATAACTTATGAAGTAATCACCCTGATAAGCCTAGTACCCATCTGACACCATTATAGTTATTACAATATTACTGACTATAGTCCCTGTGCTGTTCTTTACATTTCCATGACTGGTTTTATTTCAGGTAATGCAATCCCTTCTCCTTTTTCACCCAACCCCCTCTTCTCTGGAAACCATCAGTTTGTTCTCTGTATCTTTGAGTTTGTTTCTGGTTTGTTTGGTTTTTTGTTTTGGTTTTCAGATTCCACACATAAGTGAAATCATGTGGTATTTCCTTGTCTGACTTATTTCACTAACATAATATCCTCTAGTTCCATCCATTTTGTCACAAAAGGCAAGATTTCATTCTCTTTTTTTGGCTGAATAATATTTCCTTATATACATACCACATCTTTATTTGTTTATCAATAGACACTTAGGCTACTTTTATATTTTGGCTATTGTAAACAATGCTGCAATAAACTTAGGGGTGCATCTGTCTTTTCAAATTAGTTTTTTGATTTCTATAAAGTAAAACTTAGCCCTTTCTTCTTTGTTTTTGTTCTGATATTCATTTTTTTTTGCCTCCCACAAATGGCTGTTCTGCCCACCCTGTCCTCACTGTCTATAGCGTGGTTCAGGCTTTCCTCTTTGCCAGACTTATTCTCCTGAAAGGAAGTTCTGGTCATTTAACTCCCCTGAAGACCAGCATAAGACCTTCACTTAGTCTATAATTAAACAAAGTTAGCTGTGATGTAATGGTAATAATACTGAACTTGGATCTCATACCCTGGTTTCAAATATTAGCCCTGCCACTTATTAGCTAGGTAACCCTAGACAAGTCAATTAACATCTTTTCAGAGATTCTGTATCTGAAAAATGTGAATGAGTAATAACATACCATAGGTTTATGGTAAGAATGACATTATAATAAAAGCAATTTGTAAAATGCAAATCATTAAGCATGAGTATAATCTTTTAACAAATATGTGTTTATTCTTATATGTGCCAAGCATTGGCTATACACCAGTGGACAAATAGACCAGGCCCTCTGCCCTCAGGGAGCTCACAGTATAGAGAGGAATATGAGCAATTAGAAGAGATATTATAAGTTCTACATCTGAAGGAAACAACAGGCAATTGATGTAGCACATCGGAAGAACAGCTCATCAAAGCTAAAAGTGGAGGGAATGGTGAGGAAAGCTTTCTGAATGAAATGACATCTAAGATGACACCTAAACAATAGGTTGAATTGGCCAAATAAAAGGGTGGGGAAGTGTGTGGCAATGGCAAAGAGGTGTGAAAAGTATTCCGGGCAGTGGGAACAGCATGGGCAAAGGCCAGAAAAGGGAGGCAGACCATGGAGCTTTCTAGGAACAGAGAGGGATTCAGTTAGACTGCAGCACAAAGAGAGGGAGCAGGAGTTGGAAGGGATGGGAGTGATAACACAGAGATAGTGCAGGCAATTTCCAGCACAGGTCAAGCAAACAGAAGGTATCAGTGATTCAAACGGTGCACCCAGCATGGTGATAAGAAACAGGTGATCAATATTGGGAAGTTGCCCAAGTAGACAATCAACATCTGTCTCCTGGCCACTGTGTTACATTCACTGATGGGGCTCAGTCCCAAAGATGGGAGAGCGGCAAAAAACAGGGCAGAACCCAAGTAAAAACTGTTCACAACCCAATTTTACTTATAAACTGCATTGATTTTCAAGGCATTTCTATCTGGTACCTTTTTAAAAATCTTCATTGCATCTTTGTGAGCCAAGCAGGTATCATTACTTTTATCAGGGGTACAGTTAGTCACACCCATTAATAGAATAAAGGAAGCACAGTTAGTCCTGCCCATTCATTATTAGAGTGACAAGTGGAGGTGGGATAAATTATATAGAGTGTTTCCTTTAATCCTACATTTTAAATTTAACTTTAATCCAGGGAGGCTAGCTGCAAGACAAATGTAAAATGGGATATAGTGGGAAAATCATTAGATTGGAGATCAGAAAACTAAGATTCTAGTTGTAGCTCGGTCACAAAACTATTGGTTGACCTTCGGCAGGTCACTGTAAGCATTTCATGCCTCAGTTTTCTCTAGCCAGACAAGATTGTTGATTGCTAAGGACTCTTCTCACACTCAAATCCTATGACAGTAAGTACTGAGGGCAAAAGAAAGCTAGGATTCTAAATGTATTGGAGGATTTAAAACATTTATTTTTAGCTCCAATCTTAATTTTTATTTTGGTCTTCTGTCTGGTTTTTCCTTCCTCCTTGTAGTTCTGTAACTTCTTTTCCTACTGAAGATATTTAAGAAGCTGCCTTTTCATCACTTCAAAACTCTAAATATGCCCTTGAAACATGCAAAGAGGCTTTTGTGTACTTACAAATCGAGGTTATTATCGTACAAGTAAGTCACTTGAGTGCACTGCATTCCTCAGCTCGCTCCACTGAGAGCTTTATTAGGTTATATTGCCCTATCTTAGAAGGGGTAGTCGAATAGATAAGACTTTCCCACTTTAAAAAGTGAACTATCTGATGAAACAGGGTGCCTAATGCTCCAGAGTGTAAGCAAAAGGATTTTGGTGCTGCCCAAAAGACAGACACACTTCTCTAAGACAAGTAGGTGCTCCACTTAAAGTGACACAGTCAAGGACAAATGTTCTAAAATTAAACCAACCAGCTGCTTTCGCACAGATGCCCACCTGTCACTTGTGCTGTCTTCTCCTGTCCAGTCTTCTCTCTTCGTGAAACCAGAACTCCCACTCACTGAAACTCTTTAAAAGCCTGAAACTTCACATACTTTCCAAAAGGTTACCTATCCAGGAAAGCAGAAAGCCTTTTTCAAGAACATGTTAATATTAGGGTACCCATACTGACTTAAGGAATCTCTATACTCTTGGAGCTTTTCATCTCAAATAACTAAACCTTTAACTCAAGTGGTGGCAGTGTCTGGCTTCAGAAGTCAACTGACATAAAACCTTCCTTGTGAGTGAGGTGACAATGCAAAATAAACTTTGGGAACTTAATCCCAGTATATTTTAGGAACTTAAAAATGAGAGTTTTCAGTTTGGGGATAGCTTGATAAACAGTAGAAATGGAGACAAATATAATGGTTTCTATATTTAGGTCTTAGGTATGTCATCAACCTAACAATAAGCAGAACGGTTGTCAATGTATAGGAACAAGCTTCAACTGAATTCACCAGATGCTATTTGTAAACAACTAGTGAACGACCATATAAAACAAATGACTTTGTAATACAATTGGAAATATTTCTTGACATAGATGTTATTTTAACCAGGCTTAAATAGAGTAGGGAAGAAATATAATTATTCTTCTTATATAGAAGTGGTTTTTAGTATAAGGTGATATGTCTTTTTATTAGACTATGTTAAATTATTAAGTTCCAGGGATTCCTCTCTAAATGTGTTGTCATTCTTGCAGTTGGTATAAGTTTATTATACTCTATAACTATTCAAATTTGGCACTCAAAGAGTATTTTAATATTAATTAATAGTAAATCCATTTTTCTATAAGGTAACATTTTATTAGTTATGTGGGGTGTAGTATATGATTAGCATACAACTAAGATATTTTGTAAGATGATAAGTTACCTAGTATATTGTCTTAAGAACAAAATGCAGCCCTGGCTGATGTAGCTCAGTGGATTGAGCACAGGCCTACAAACGAAAAGGGCGCCAGTTCAATTCCCAGTCAGGGCACATGCCTGGGTTGCGGGCCAGGTCCCCAGTGAGGGACTCATGAGAGGCAACCACATATTGATCTTTCTCTCCCTCTCTTCCTCCTTCTTTTCCCCTCTCTCTAAAAATAAATAAATAAAATCTTTAAAAAAACAAAATGCACATTATATAAATAAAATTATATTTATAGTATTACTCTTATATCATAAAATAAAAATAAGCCTGTGTTATCATGATTCCATACTGAGTCGCTCCTTTAATATGTATTATTGAGAATCTCTAAGACAAGGTATTAGATAGGAATACAAAGATGCATCAAAGCATAAGATAAATAAGATTATTATAGCTATCATAAATTATTTAAAAGGTTATAGTGAGGGCTTACTTATCTTTTAAAAGATGCAAATTACTGAAAAAGAATTGAATAAGCATATAAAATTTAAATGTTTATTTTTTAAATTATTTTTCATATTTATTAGTTTGGTATGCCTAATAAGAAAACTCATTTGTTTTTCAAGCTTTTTTTTTCCTGCTAAATGTAACCACACATCTAAATTTATTATTATAAAACTTGCAATGTGTCATTTCTATGATATTTTTATACAAAAATAAGGACTTGGTCCAGTTGTAGTTTTATAGATAGTATGAGTTAAGCTGACTTGGTTTTTTAGATTTCAGCTGTCAGCCAAGATGCAGTAACAAGAACCAGACTAACCCTGCTGCCTGAAACAACTAAAAAATTGGACAGAATATATGAAACAACTGTTTTCAGGTATTGGACATTAGGTAGCAGGGAACAATGATCTCTGAGAGAATAGAAGTAAATGAAGTGAGTCCTATGATTGCCTCGGCTTCCTTCCTAGAGAGCATTTCCATACTGGAGTGCAGCGAGTAGGAGCCAAGGGGAAGCCTAATGTGTTTCCTGAATTAACAAGTTGGGAGTCTGGGAAGGCCAGGGAGGCTGGCGTTTGCAGGGCAGAGTACCAGAGAGGAGAGAGTTGCACTGGGAGAGACTTCCAGAGACCTACAGATGGTCCTCTTCAAGTCCTGAGTTGCGTACTGATCAATACATGCCTGTAAGAAAACTACCTGAGACCAGAGGGAAAAAAAAGGGACAAATTTTCAGAGCTCACTTAGGACTAGGACTGTAGTAAGCCAGAGTGGAAAACTTTATAGTTTAAAATTTTAATGCATCAATAGATTAATTAGCCCTATACTAAAGGATGCATTGGTTCCACCTAGCAAAACTTAAAAGCAAGCCTCAAAAGGATCAAGCTATTTCCAAGTAACTTAACTGTATCTCAGAACAAAGCTCAACAATGCAAAAATATTCAGCACTCAAAAAGGTAAAATTCCATGTCTTGTAGTCAGTCAAGCTATGCAAAAAAAGCAGGAAAATACAATCCATAATGAATAGAAACAGATCCAGAAATGGTAGAATTAGTAGTTCAGGACACTGATGCAGTTATTACAACTATTCCTATGTTCAAGAAAAAAAGAGGAAAGTTTTATCATATCAAGTACAGCATAGAAAATATGGCGAAAATCCGAACTGAATTTCTCTTGTTGAAAGATACAATTTCCAAGATGAAAAATATATTGAATGGTATCAGTAGATTAGACACTACAGAAGATTTGTGATGTTCAATATGTAGCAATAGAAATGATCCAATATGAAATGGTAAAAAAGAGAAAATAAATCAGTTTTGAATAAATAAACCAGTGAACTGTGGAATACCCTCGAGCAATCTAATACATGTGTAATTGGAGTCCACAAATGAGAAAAGTGAAAAGAGTGGAACAAAAATAATTAAGAAATAATGGCTAAGACATTTCTAAATTTGATTATAACTATTAATCCCCAAGTCTAAGAAATTCAACAAATCTTAAACACAATAAACAAGAAGAAAACTACCCCGACACACATTATAATCAGATTGTTTAACAACCAATAGTAAAGAGAAAATCTCAAAAGCAGCCAGAGGGGGAAAAAATAGCACATTATGTACACAGAAATATAAGACTCACAGCTTTATGGCAGAAACAGTGCAAGTTATCAGACAGTGGGGTGGCATCCTGAAAGGACTGACAGAAAAAAAAGGTCAACCTGAATTTTTTTCCCAGCAAAAATATTTTTCAAAAATGAAGATGACATACAGACTTTTGTAGTCATAGGGGAAAACTAAGGCAGTAGCAGTCCTGCATTATAGGAAATGTTAAAAGAAGTCATTCAGGTGGAAGAAAAATGATACCAGATGGACATCTGGACCCACACAAAGGAATGAGGATCACCAAAAAGGGAAAATATGTGGAGACATGTAAATGCTTTTTTCCTTGTTTTTAAAATCACTCTAATATCATTGACTTTTTATCTAATATAAGGTTATTGAATTTTCAGAGCAAAAATATTACCAATGTGTTGTGGAGTTTTTAATATATGTGGAAGTCAAATGCATGATAGTCGTAGTGCAAAGGTTGAGAGGGGGAAATGGGAGAAGGGTGCTGTCCTTACACTATATGTGAAAGATACACTGTGTTAAGTTAAAGATGTATATACTGTGAACCCTAGAGCAACCACTATTTAAAAAAATTAAACTAATAAACAAAAAAGTAAATAAAAGGGAACCCTAAAATATTCAATTCAACAGAAGACAGAAAAATATAACAGAATATAAAACAAAAAGCCAGGTGGTAGATTTAAATACAACCATATTAACAATCATATTAAATGTAAAAGGTCTAAACACTCCAATTAAAGGCATAGATTATCACCTTGAGCAAAATATTTGAAAAGATGTAACTATGCTGCCTATAAGAAATCCACTTTAAATATAAAGACATGTCTAAGTTAAAAGTAAAAGAATAGAAAAAGATATACCATGCTAACATTAATCAAAAGAAAGTTTTTGATAGTGGCTATATTATTATTAGACAAAGTAGATTTCAGATCAAAGAATATTACCAGGGATAAAGAGGGACATTTCCTACTGATAAAAGAGCCAATTCAGCAAGAGAATATGACAGTCCTAAATGTTTGTGTACCTAATAACAAGGCTTCAAAATACATAAACAAAGACTGCAAGAAGAAAGGGGTAAGTTGATAATTGTAGTTGGAGATCCCAATGCCTTTCTGTAATTGACAGAACAAGTACAGAAAAGCGATAAGGATACAGAAGATCAGAATAATATTGTCAACCCACTTGACTTAACTCATATGATGTTCCACCAACAACAGTAGAATACACAATCTTTTCGAGGGTACAAGGAGCATTTATTAAAATAGTCCATGTCCTGGGCCATAAAACAAGTACTAATAAATATAAAATAATTCAAACCATCTGAAGTATGTTCTCTGGCCACAAAGCAATTAAAATAGAAAACAATAACAGGAAGGTATCTGGGAAAGCCCCAAATATTTTAAAATTAAACAATATACTTTTGAATAACCTGTGTGTCAAAGAAGAAATCAAAAGGGGGATTAGAAATTAGTTTGAACTGAAATAAGAATGAAAACACAATGCATCAAAATTTATGGCAAGCAACTAAACAAGTACTGAGGGGAAAAATAGTTCTCAAATCAATCAACTATGGTTCCATTTTAAGAAACTAGTAAAAGAAGAGAAAATTAAACCCAAAGTAAACAGAAGAGAGAAAATAATAAAGATAAAAGCAAAAATAATATAGAAAAACAATAGAGAAAGCCATTGAAATGAAAAGCTGCCCTTTTTTTTGAGAACATGAAGATATATTTCAAAAACCATTAAAGAACAACAGCAGTTGTTTAATGATCCTGAAGCTTCCGTTTTTGGAAGATGAGAAACTAGACCAGAAATCATAGAAAAGATAAAGTATTTACATGAGTTTGGGTGCTTGCTCTTGCCTGCCTGACCTGTTTTCTTAAGAATGTGAAAGATTTTGTGTGCTACCGAAGAAAAAAAATCTATAAAGCCATTTGAAACTACCTGTTTTTATATAGGTATTTATACATATGTGTGTGTTCACATACTTATCAAGAGCATGGTAAGGACATCTTGCTTTTTCTATTTTTCTAAACCCTATTCCATATTTGGCTTCTCCTTTTTAAAAATGCTATTTGGAAAGATAATTCATTCATTTCTTGTGGGACATGCCTCGGGACACAGCTGTTAACCAGACAAACAAGATCCCTGCCCACTGAGCAGAGTCTAATGTGAGATACAGACAAGAAATGGGCAATAACAACGCACTCTTATAAAAGTGCTATCGTGCAAAGAACAAGTGCTGAGGGAGTCCACAGGATGGGTAATCAACTTGGATCTGAATATTCCTGAAACATTCCTCATCTAAAGAGACTTTTTTTTAATGTGATAACTAAGTTTCTTAAATTATAATGATTTAATAAAATTTTAGGCATGGAGCCCTGGCTGAGTAGACCAGTTGGTTAGAGCATCATCCCAATACACCAAGATTGTGGGTTTAGTCCCTGGTCGGGGCACATACAAGAGGCAACCAATGAATGCATAAATAAATGGAACAACAAATCAGTCTCCCTCTCTCTCTCTCTCTCTCCCTCATTAATAAATTTTAAAAATTTAAAAAAATTTAGCCCTGGCTGGTGTTGTTTAGTGGATTGAGCACCAGCCTGTGAACCAAAGTATTGCCGGTTTGATTCCCAGTTAGGGTACATGCCTGGGTTGCAGGCCAGGTCCCCAGTTGGGATGCGTGAGAGGCAACTACACATTGATGTTTCTCTCCCTCTCTTCTTCCTCCCTCCCCCTCTCTCTAAAGATAAATAAATAAAATCTTTATTTAAATTTTTTAGGTATGGAATAATATATAAGGTATCAGTTTGATACTGAAAAGTTCCTTGACTATTATGTAGCTAATATTTATTTAAATATGTTCACACTGTTAATACTCTGTTGAAATTTTCACCTCAGAGTATAAATAAGACATATAGAATGCTGTTTTTTTTCCTACTAATTTTCAGTATTATATAGAGTTTTTTAAGTATTCTAGAAAAGATGGAACATACAGATGATTCTGACCTGTTCAGAACTTTTTAAGGGTCTCTTTGTTATACTAGAGCATAAGAAACAGCAGAACATAAGCCAAGAATCTAAATCTTTAGGCAAAGTTTGATGGAATTCCAGGTTTAGAAAAGTGAGGCAAGATCAGGGAAATATGAAGATTCCAAAGATTAGGTGGGAAAAGGTCTATGACTCATTCAGAAGCTCAAATGTATTTCAAAATTATGCATTTCCTTTAACTCATTGATTTCACATTTGGAAATGTATCTTCAGAATATTATAAACTTCCACATTTTAGCTACAAGATTGTCATTGGTTACACTGAGAAGCTGGAAACAACCTAGATGCCTAACAATAGCAACATGGCTAAATAAATTACATCGTAGCCATACAATGGAATTCTAACCAGGTTTTTAAATAATGTAGCAGTCCTTCTCAAACTTTA
Organism: Trachops cirrhosus; assembly: GCA_028533065.1. Classification (NCBI taxonomy): domain Eukaryota; kingdom Metazoa; phylum Chordata; class Mammalia; order Chiroptera; family Phyllostomidae; genus Trachops; species Trachops cirrhosus. The sequence continues at coordinate 17,400,777 of CM052539.1, forward strand.
TTCAGCATCAGAATCTATTGGAAGGCTTTTTGAAGACACAAATTGCTGGGCTTCAGAGTTTCTGCTTCATCAGCTTGGTATAGGTCCCGAGAACTTGCATTTCTAACGAGTTCCCAGGTTGATACTGATGCTGTTGGTCTAGGGTGCCACTCTTTGAGAACCACTGATGTAGAGTTATTTTTGTTGACTAGGAACAGTATTCACAAGGCATTATTAAGTTTAAACAAAGCTGTTCACATTACATTATTTGTATATACATAAAAAGTTTAGATGGAAAAACATAATCCCTTTGGGATTATATGTCTTTAGGGAGGATTGCATTATAGATTCTTATTGTCTTCTACATTTTTCAGTGACAGATTTTTCTGTAATGAGCATAGTATTAATCACTAAAATATAATCAAAATTTTTTTAAAGGGAGGGAGAGAAACATCAATGTGTGGTTGCCCCTCACACACCCCCAACTGGGGACCTGGCCCGCAACCAAGGCATGTACCCTGACTGGGAATTGAACCAGCGACCTTTTGGTTCACAGGCCAGCTCTTAATCCACTGAGCCACACCAGCTGGGCCTCAAACTTTTCAAATAAGATCATGAAGTCCTGACCAATAGCACTAACACACTGGAAACATCAAAGTAGACTTGATCCTAGACCCCCTCTGTCTTTTTAACTATGTCTTGTTAGAAGTGTATCCTCAGAAGCAATCACAGAGAAACAGCGATGGGCCCACAGATACAGCCTGTTCCTGATGGGAACAAAAGTAGAAGAAGCTGGCATTCTATGAAGTGCTTCTACATCTTTTCTTACTTCATTTTAGTAGTGCCATACAGGCTTCTTCTGGGGATATTTGAAGAAAAACTGGGTGGAACCCAAAGGGCGACCTGCCAGAAGCTTGGAGCATCTGGATTGGCGCACTCTTTGTTTCCTGGTGCAGGGTAGATCCATTTCCCAGGGTATCAGATTAAGGCGTCTCCTCTCTGGAAAAAAGATTTCATGGTTTAAATTCCCGTTCACTTTTGTGTCTGTGGCACTCTGCTGTCTCCTTTCCAGCATGCAGCCTCAGGGGTCATGATGTCCCTTCCCTGCTGATATCAGCGTGCCAACTGTGGTGTCATGCTCACCAAGCACAGAGCTGCCATTCAGCTTCCAGTCTGGGGTCAGGAAGCAAAAGAGCTTCTAAGTTCCTACAAACCTTGACAGATCTTTCTCAAGCCTTGCATGAGAACAGTTTTCAGGGCGAGGCGGGTGAGGGCAAGGGAGCTAGAGAGAGCGGGATAAATGTCAAGGGTGAATATGTAACAGGAGCAGAGAGAGCGAACGGCTTCGTCACCAATGTTCAGGAAAAGGAAGGGTGGGTGACAGCGTAGAGAAGTACTCCACAGACTTTGCAATGGAGCACTTATTTGGTTAACTCTGGTCACCCTCTTCCACGTCCTTGCATTACTACGGTTGATAAACTAGGAGGTAGTCGCATCATGTATCTTGTTTAGAGCAAGGGTTCTTCATGAATGGCTAACAGAAGGCCAGTGTTTGGGATGTCATAGTGAAAACAAATCCCACAGGAAACTCACAATGGATTCTATGTTTTTTGTTTTTTAAATGATTCAAAATATAAAATCATGTTCTGATTTAAGCTATTGTTAAAAGAAAGAGACATTATTTCTATATTGACTTTCAAGTAAGTGACATTATTTGTTGGAAAATTTTATTCCATAATATGTTGCTTTCCACCACTCTGCGTGTGAATAAATGTGGTAGAGTATTGTTTGAGTTTAAGATAAAATGACTAGCTTTTGCAAGTTTGAAAATAGCTAGAAATGTAGATACTGGTATATTATGAACTATTTATAACTTTATAATGCAACTTCTTATCTCTCACCTTCTGGTGCTATAACATGAATTCAGTATGTGAATCTGTTTAGGACCCTATAAAAGGAAGTTAAGTTACTTGAAATTCTCACCTATTACTGGAATGCCAAGAACAATGTTATAATTAGTCAATTAATTTACCAAAAGTGTATTGAATGCCTATTCTGTGCCAGACACTGTCCTGGGATACATCAGTGATGCCTCTCTAGAAGTTTATATGCAAGACTGGGAAGAGAGTAAATCGTTAAACAACTACAAATCTAACATGTCAGGTAGTAATGAGCACTAAGAACAAAAACAAGGCAGGGCCATTATAAGGACTTTGTATTTTAAGAAAAATGGGAAGTCTTTGGGTGGGGGTGGAGAGAATCACTCTGGCTGCTGGATGGAGAATTGGCTATAGGAGGCCAAGCATCCGCTGAATTATCACCCCTCCCCCAAAGCTATAGTTCACCGAGGAACGTTCGGTACCAGTAGACCTGGAGATGTGATGCTACACAGTTGATTCTTACCTTTCATACTCCTGATGTGAAACTAGTTTCTAAAATGAAATTTTTATCTCTATTCCTTAAAGAAGTGTCTTTCTGGAAAGTTACTTTTAGATGCATTCTCTCTAAATGGGAGTTCATCTAAAGTCTATATTTTTTTAACAACTTACTTTTAAGCTACAGTTGATGAACAACATGGGTTTGAACATCACAGGTCCACTTATATGGAGATTTTTTCAATAAATACTGTAAATGTATTTTCTCTTCCTTATGCTTTTCTTAATAAATAGCATTTTCTTCTCTAGCCTACATATAGTAAGAATACAGTACATAATACATGTAACATACAAAATATGTGTTAATTGACTGTTTATGTTATTGGTAGATCTTCCAGTCAACTGTAGGCTATTAGTAGTTGAGTTCGGGGAGAGTCAAAAGCTATATGTAGATTTTTGACTGTGCAGGAGATCGGTGCTCCTAAATCCGACCTTGTTCAAGGGTCAACTGTGTTTGGTTTTCAAAATATTTCTGTATATGTCAACTATAAATCAGTTGAAAATAAAAAATATTTCTGGGTTTTTTTGTGTGTGAATAGAATTCTAAAATATTTTTAAAAAGCCAAGAGATACTTAAGAATTTCTCAGGAAAAATTTGTTTCTCTTATTCCATAAATTATTGAGATTGCTTAAGGTTTTTTCTGTTTTCTTTTTTAATTTGGATAATAAGGTATAAGTAAGTGTTGGCCTCCTTAAAATATGTTTCATGTTATATTTTGGAATTCCTTTCTTACATTCGTTAGTTTCCACTGGCAGTGATTTCCACTTCCATCAACCTCTACTTCCCCAAAGTAACACTAGAGAATTTTGCACCACCCACCCTGGGCCTCCTTTTATTTCCCACGTGACGTACCTGACCCACATGCCCAAAGTCTGCCCCTTCTGAGCCTCCTCCCTCTGGTTTCCTCTTCAGAACTAAAGTTTTTAATTGCCTTCAGAGTTCATCAATAACTAAACAGTAAAGATAGTCTCATTACTTAATTATGCTTTGCATTTAACCAAAAGTGCTATTAACTGATTTAATCAGTCACTTTACTGACCACATCTTGGCTTATGTGACTTTTGATTAATTTCAGATATCAAATCTACCCTCAAATGATTGTATGTTTACTGCCAGTAAGGATATTCCAAAAACAGTGCCACAAACTTGGAAGGCAGATACAGAAAAGGAGCACCAGGAGTATTGGTAGCAACAGGGACCCCATTAAATAACTGACTAGTCTTTGAAAGGGTCACACCTCATTTAGAAGTGTAAGTGCCCGGATCTTGATTTTGCCGTCACTACCTACTGGTCGTCCTATTTCTATTCTTCACCCTTTATAACCCATTCTCACAGAAGCAAGAGTTATCTTTGTGGGTGCATGTTTGGTGTTCTATTGTCTTTGTTGTTTTTTTTTAATTATTGTGCAGTTACAGTTGTCCCACCTTTTCCCCTGTTGCTCTCCCCTGCCCCATTTCCCCTCCCACTCCCACAGTCAATACCCCCCCATTGTCTGTGCCCATGAGTCCTCTATTCCTGTTCCTTGACCCTTCTTTCTCCACCCTGTTACTCCCTCCCCTTCCCCTCTAATTACTGTCAGTTCATTCTTTATTTCCCTGTCTCTGGTTCTGTTTTGCTCATTTGTTTGTTCTGTTGATTAGGTTCCACTTATGTAAATCAAATTATATCACTTCTCTGCCTACAGGCTTGTAGTGACTTCCACTTAGAGTAGCTCGGTGTTGGCCTTTAAAGGGCTGCATTCGGAATCTGTCCTGCACTGCCTCTGTCCTCCTCTCCAAACACAGTCCCCTTATCCCCTGGACTCCAGGCACACTGGCCTTGTAGTCCCTTCTTGAATAAGCCAAGTTCGATTCCACTTCAAAGCCTTTAAACTTGCTGTTCCTTCTGCCTGGAATGCTCTTCCCCCTCGATCTTTGCGTGGCTGCCTTCACCCCAACAGTCAGTTCTCTGCTGGTGACTCAATGTATACGTCTGCATCCAAACAGGAAGCACATCTGTTCCTGGAGTAATGGGGCAGCTCTTCCCCCAGCGTGACCAGGGGCTAAGACCTCTTGTGAACGTGTCACTTACAGATAACAAGCGGTGTCCATCAAACCAGAACAATACGGGGCAAACAACCCAGGGTTTGCACACAGTCCTATATACTCATGGTATTTTCTTTTTCTTTGCAGGTTATTTTCAGAGCTTTGTCACCCCCGTATGATATGGAGAACCCTTACAGTGCCAAAGTGCAGGAGCAGCTGAAGATCACTAACCTTCGTGTGCAGCTGCTAAAACAGCAGTCTTGTCCCTGTCAGAGAAATGACCTGAACGCAAAGCCGCGACACTTTACACACTACGCAATCTATGATTTCATCGTCAAGGGCAGCTGCTTCTGCAATGGCCATGCTGATCAATGCGTGCCTGTCGATGGCTTCAGGCCTGTCAAGGGCCCAGGAACATTCCACGTGGTATGTAAAATGCGTTCTCATCAATGGAAACCAAACCACATTACCTCCAGCTTTGGGCCCTGGTAGTCTAAGTTCCCTTTGGGTTGGTCTGTGTTTGTAGAGTGCTCTTATTTCTTCCTCTGCTGCTGATTCACTTCTCCAACTCCATGTCCATCCTATAAAGTATGTATTGACTTGTTTTTTAGTCTTCAATTTTAGAATTATAAATAGTCAAGCATGATAACAAGATTCCTTGGACAGCATCCATGCCAGTTTTTAGTACCGTGTCCTTCAGATATGAAGTGTAAGGTGAGCAGTAGGAGAGGTTGGCATAATCATATTAGTGGCATTATCACACAGAAGCCAGCTTTGACAATAAATGGGGACCATTGTTGAGTGGATTTTATAGTGGAAAAAATAAGAACCTTGCTTTAATCCCTGGTATCTTTTGCTGTTCAGTCAATTGAATTGAATAGAGTATGAATGAATATTATTAGATTGAATAATAATTCTCCTCTGTGAAGAGTGGACTCATTCCATCTCTTCCTAAGGCAGAGTTAGGCTCTCTTCCCTCTAGGTTCACACATCTCCTTGTGCTTTCCTCAGAAGTTTTACTGCCATGCATCTTCTAGGAGATCACCACCTCCCTGAGGACAGGGACTGTGATCTTTGCGACCTCAGGACCCAGTGTGTCTCCTGAGCCAGAAGTAGGTCTTCGGTAGGTGTGTTTGACTGAATGATGGCAAAATAGGAGCACAGAATTGATGAAAATTACTGTCATTGTTTGATCTCGCCTCACTTTCTTCCAACCTACTAGTTTCTAGACACTAATGGATCTTTGAACAAATACTGCTTCAAATAAAAGATGAGATGATTTGTTATATCTAAGTTAATTGAGTTTGTATATGATTCAAATAGAAAGTAACCCAAATATTCTTGAGATATGTCAACCTACTGGACTGTAGTTTGTGTGAGTCAGAGTGCTAGAAATTTCTGCCGTTATATTTAAGTGAACTAGTGAAAGGAGAACCCATAGGCTACAATGGACTTAATGTTTATCTTCCCCCAAAATTCATATGTTGAAACCCTAATTCCAATGTGATGGTATATGAAGGTGAGGCCTTTGGGAGGTAATTAGATCATGAGAGTGGAATCCTCTTAAATGGGATTTGTGTCCTTATAAGAAGAGGCCAGCTAGCTAGCTAGCTCTCTTTTTGCCATGTAAGGACACAGTGACAAGTTGATAGTCTGCTACCTAGAAGAGATCCTCACCAGAACCTGATCATGCTGGCACCCTGATCTTTGGCTTTTAGCCTCCAGAACTGTGAGAAATAAATTTCTGTTGCTTATAAGCCACTCAGTCCATAGTATAGCAGCCTGAACTAAGATGCTGGTCTTTGTTTCTTCAACTGTCTCCTAGAATCCAAGCCTTATAGGGTCGCTTCAGGATAGAGTCCTGAGCAGAAGGGCATACACAAGCAGGCCCCTATAATATGTCCCAGAGTCAGCCACCTGTGGAGTGAATGACCTATGAGACAATCTGAATGGCTCTGATCAACCAAGTTAAATTACCAGAGTTCTCATGAGCCTTACAAAACTTTCAGGTGTATGCATTTAAAAGCCATAGTTTCTTTATTTTTTTTTTAAAAGTAAGTCCTCTGATGTAAACTTTCCATGAGATAGCAACACTCTCTAAGGCTAAAAAGAAAGTTCTAGGCATTTCTATTATATTCTCTGGGTATATGCAACTACACCGTCCTGGATGAGAACCATTCTCGGTGGGCATCTGCTTCTCATCCAACAACAACAATCCCAGTATTGTCTCCCGTGGCTGGGACAAGCTGGGCAAAGTATGGAACCTGTCAAAGCTGCAAGCTGAAGACATCAGACACACGGGCTACCTAAACACTGTGAATGTCTCTCCATATAGATCTCTATATGCTTCTGGAGGCAAGATGGCCAGGCCATGCTCTGGAACCTCAACAAAGGCAAGCACCTTTATACTCTGGATAATGAGGCTTCATCATCACCCTGTGCTTCAGCTCCAACCACTACTGGCTCTGTGCTGCCATGGGCTCCAGCATTAAGATCTGGGATTTGAGGGGATTTGAAGTTCATTGTAGAGGAACTGAAGCAAGAAGTTATCAGCCCCGGCAGCAAGGCAGAGCCACCCCAGTGCACCTCTTTGGCCTGGTCTGCTGATGGCCAGACTCTGCCGGCTCTATGAATAGCCTGGTACAGGTGTGGCAGGTGACCATCACCACCCAATATATTCTAGAGTGAGGATTTAAACATTTTTTAAAAACTGCCTTTATGACTTAAGAAGAAAATAAATTCTATTAATTCTGCCAAATTCAACAAGGGATAATTACACAAACTTCCCAGAGATTTTTGCATAAGTCTTCAAATACAATTATTTTATACAATCTTCTGCCAGTAAGAAAATTGTTAACGATGTGCCTATACCCCTGTGTCTGTGCCTGCTGGCTCTCTCCTCTATCCTACCATTACACCCTGCTCTCTTACTGCCCACCATAGCTCTGACACCCTCCAGCTGCATCCTGTCTGGGATCACTGCCACCTTCCACCCAGGTCTTTCTGCCTTGGCCTTTGCCACAGCCAACCCCTGGTGAGCTCCTGTGGAGATCCCATCCTCGGAGCTAGAAAAACATATATGAGAGACAACAACATCAAGAAGGTGTTATCTGGAAGGTGGTGCCGACGAGGATGATAATGAAAAGCCTTACCTGCACTCTGGTGTCCAGATTGCTGCAAAAAATCTGGGCAAAAAACACCTGCCCATTGCTGAAATGGCTGAATTTTGCAAGACATGTGCAGAATTAGCCCTGGGTGTGAATGGAAGTGTTGGAAAGTGACCAGTATGTCACTATGCATATTATTTCTGGAATTCGAGACTTAAGGATTGGAGCCAGATATCTACGAAGAGGTTTTAAGTTCAGTGGAGATGTCTTTCTGCCCAAACCATCCTGCAGAAGTTATACATCCACTTCAGGGACACTGGCATGCAGCTACGTGGTTATATATACTATGACACCACGATTTGTGGCTGTCATTTGTGGCTGTCAAAAGAATCTCTCTGCATTCTTTGAACTATCAAGGCTTTGCCAGTTGTGATGGTAAAAAGGATGCCTGAGCTATGTGCCACTTCACTGAAGAGGGCATTCATGTTTTTCTCTGCCAATTCTATACCAAGAACATGTACTTATACGGTGAGCATGTGGGAGCCTTCACTGCCGTCTGCACAGACACTGATGAAGCCAAAAGAGTGGAATTACAGTTCAAGGTCTTGATCCATCCTATGTGATCCAATCCTCTTCTTAGTTGGATCCAAGACTACCTCAACCATTCCGACCATCCTGGATTTTTGAAAACAGTGATTGCAAGAAGTTAAAGTCATGGCCAACCTCATCATCAGCATGCGTACTCAGCTGGTCTCCAGCCTCAAGAAGGACTTCTCCCACAACCAGCAGCACAGTCCTACCAGATTGGCATGTTTTATTTCACGGGGCTACCAACGAGTTCTCCATCTACATGGCAAAGGTCAGCCACATCTCTGTGGCAGGGGTCACCTCAGACAACGGGGCTGCCTTGCTCATTTACTTGGACACCAAATGGTTTCCCTGGTGAGAAGGAACAGAGACATTCTTCTTTGTCTTCAGCCCCTGCTATTGTAAGATTCACATGGAGGATGAGGGAGGGTGAGTGGATCATTTCTTTTAACCACATTGCCAACTGAACCTGTTTCATGGAAAAGGGCATGTAGAAAAATGGGGCAGAGGCATCCGTGGCTGATGTCTGGGACTTTTTGGCTCTAAACCAAACTCTTCCTTGTCCTTTTATCTCTAGCTTTTCCAAAAGAGCTTACACATGCAAAAAAATCACAGCACCCACACACCTGCCAATCACACCATTGCAATACTGCAGGAGCTTTAACTTAGGCACCTTATGGTGTTGAGGGTTTCCTCTGTGGGTCCATAGTGAGAAATAACCCACATTAGAGGCTTCATGAGAAGACCTAGTTCTAACAGTAACATCTGTTACTGCCCTCCCATGACTGAGCAATCGTATCAACAGACAATGTGATAGAAGTCGTGTTTTATGAAATCCAGCATATCTGCTGCCACTGCAGAAGGAAAACATAAGATGCTGTTTCTTGTCTTATTTGAGAAACAAGAAAACAGGCTTTCCTTTTTAATAATTGCAGGCATTTTAATGTTCCTCTCTCTTCCCTTAGGCACATAGGTTTATATATATATATAACTGGCCTAGATTTCCATCCTGCTGTACTGCTTGACTGACCATCAAACCCATCCTCTCAGGATTTACTTATTTGAAGACCGAAGAACATACCTTACTGCTCATCCCATACCCTCCTCACTTTCCTTGGCAAAGAATAGTGGAGAGTCAGCAGCTGTGCTTTATTTTAGCCTCCTCTCCAGCGATCAGTTGTTTCCTGTTGGGTGTTTGCCTCTGCCCGCTTGGACCTCATACTTTGGTTCATTGTGGTTGTGCAGTCACTCATCCCTCATAGTGAGTCAGGCAGTGCAGCACAGTGTCAGGAAAGAGGTTATTCTGGGCTTTGGTTTACTGTGTGTGCTACCAGCTGGGCTCAGGCGTCACCCTTTGGAAAGATGACCACCATCTGCTCCAATCATGTAGACTTACTGTAGCCTGGTTTCTCAGTTACAATGAAGATACTGTAGGAACCCCATCCCTTAAAAAAAAAAGAAGAGGGATTAAGGAGAGAGAGAGAGAAGACGATCAACCTATAAAGAAGATCTGGCCCTGGCTGGTGTGGCTCGGTGAATTAAGCACCAGCCTGTGAACCAAAGAGTTGCTGGTTCAATTCCCAGTCAGGGCACATGCCTGGGTTGCGGGCCGGTCCCTAGTTAGGGGTGTGTGAGAGGCAACCACACATTGATGTTTCTCTCCCTCTCTTTCTCCCTCCCTTCTCCTCTGTCTAAAAATAAATAAAAAAATATTTTTTTAATTTCTTAAAAAAATAAAGATCTGGATAACCAAGTAAAGGGGATTATAGAGTAAAGGTTTTTCCATTTCAAAAAGATGTTAGAATGAGAAGTCTCTCTTCTAGAAGACCCTGTGGAATGGGAGAGGGGAAACCTCTTTTCTTTATTAATCTCAGGCTGCTTTGAAATCAGAAGCAATTTCCTTTCAAAATAATACTAGTTTTGTGACTTCCTGCTCCCCAGCTTTCATACTTATTTCAACTTCTGCAGCAGTAGTGATAGCCTCTACTGCTGTAACTATATCATGTGCCAAAACCAGGCAAGACCAAGTCCAAGTCAAACCTGGAGCCAGAGCCAGGTAGAGGTAAAAAACAGGCTATGTGGTCAAGGCTATATTGGCTTCCAGGGATCCAGTGCCCTGACTCCTTGCTGTCTCTATTTAAAAAAGAGAGAGAGAGAGGAAGAAAGAGAAAGAAAGGAAGCCATAAGCAATTGGACTAGCAGAGGCTTATGGCTGGAAATATGAATGGTTCTGATTTCAGACTTTTCCCCTCCCTAAGCTTAGGTGCATTTTACTTTCACATATTTTTTCCCCTGGATTATAAAGAGCTGGATTGAATTTGGGTATGGTTGCCCCTTTTGAATATGATATTCTCATTCCTATGATTGCTTAGCTGAGCAAATTGCACATTGAAAGCATAGTCTTTTGCTTCATGAAAAATATGCTCATAAGGTCAGTTGTCCTCCCACTGTTGTGTATCTGTGAACACCATTCATTACAGGTATGTGGAAATAAATAGTCGGATTTGTAAATTGTGCCTGCAGACTGGAAGGTAGCCTCTTAAGAAATGCTCTTCTTTCACTAGTTAGCTTGCCCTGGGTGTGTGTGTATAAATAAAACTTGATTTAGCAGTTTTCCTTTTTCCATTTTTTAAAATTTTATTCAATTACAGTTATCCCCATTGCTCCCCTGTTACTCTCCCCACATACAGAAGGCCCATAAACGTATGAAAGGATGCTCAGCATCATTAGCCATCAGAGAGATGCAAATTAAAACCACAATGAGATACCATTTCACACTGGTCAGAATGGCCATCGTAAACAAATTGGCAGTTTTTTTCATAGCAGTCATTCTCAAAGAGTTGGTCCCTGAACCAGCAGCATCAGCATTACCTGGGAACTTGTTAGAATGACAAATTCTCAGGCCCTAACCCTGAACGACTGAGTCAGAAACTCCCACGGTGGGGCCCAGGAACCTGTGTTTATCAGACTCTCTTGGTGATTGCAATGCTTGCTAAAGTTTGAAAGCTGCTGCTGCATAGACCGCTACACCTGATATTGCTGTGAGGGTGACTAATTAATTGAAATCTGATTTTATGTGCTAGAATATTTGATGGCTGATGGTAGACAATTAAGGAAGTTAATGGCACTGATACTTTGTTTCTTAAGCTGTATAAGATTTTAGGGTCAGGTTCTTTCTTTAGGAGAAGGAAGTAGGAAAAGATATAAAGTGAGATATAAGTCGGTAGCTTCACTTACCTTAAAACACTTTTGTGTCTTTTTATTTTTTATCCTTGCCCAAAGATGTATCTTTTTAAAATTGATTTTAGAGAGAGAAGAAGGGAGAGAGAGAAACATCCATGTGAGAGAGAAACATCGATGGGTTGCCTCTTGTACAAGCCCCCACCAGGGGCAACGCCCGCAGCCCAGGCACGTGCCCGGACCGGGGATCGAACCTGAAACCTCTATGCGCATGGATGGCATCCCAACCAACTGACCATACCAGCCATGGCACACTCCTGGATCTTCTAAAGTAGTATCACCCTTTCCATGTTTGTCCTTCTCAGATCTATTTCATTTATCTTTGGCTAGTTCAGTTTTTGTTCCTTTCACTGGAAGGCAGAACAGTGATTGATACCCTAACATTGGAGTCAAATAGACCTGGATTTGACTCACCACACCATTTATTAAGTTAGTCTCACTGAACCTCAGTTTCCTAAGAAAATGAGGCTAATATCTATGTTATATAGTTATTACGAAAATTAAAAAATGGCATACTTTGGCATAATTAAAAAATGGCCTAGGATATGATAGATACTACTTGCGGTTACTACTGTTACTAAATTGTGTTATATCAGCCACTTCCACGTCTTCTCCCACATACTTTTCTACCCCAGTAATGACAAAAATAAATGATATCTTGTTTGACATGTATATAGGGGTAGAGGTTTTGTGGCAAAAAAAAAAACTACACTTTTTCTCCACCCTTCTGGGATCCCAGAAATTATGTGAAGAGATTTCAAGCTTTTTTTTCTTTGCAGCTGGAGAGGATTTCTTTAGTTCTTTTTTTCCTAGCAGCTGGTGATTTTACAGCTGTTGAATGGTGGGTGATAATAAGAAGGAACATGGAAAGTTTCATTGTTTTACCAAAGTGTCATCCACTAGATAACACAGAAGCCTTAGAACACCATGAGCAATTGTTTAAATGTCTTGAGTTACACTTGTTAAGGTAGTTTTTTTCTTTTGCAACCATAGACTCATTATAAAAGAGTATCAATATTTTGATGTGTTCAAATCTAAAAGTAATATTGAAACCTGTAGAACCATGTAGTGGGGTTTGAGGAAAATGTTACATAGCTGCCTAGCTGTGTGAGGCAGGATTTAGAATCATTCATACAGCTTCCTGACAGAAGTTTTACTCATCTGAACCTGAGTACATTTATTTGGGTATTTATGTTTGCACATCTTATGTGTCATGTTTTGTAAATTCAGTGTAGGTTTAAGATCATTGTTTTTATCTCCTCTTTGAAAATTCTTTATTGTATTGTGAATAAGCAAAAAAGTAATAATTAGAAGGCTCTGGACTCTTCAAGATGTTAAGGAAAAGAACAGAGGGATTAAAAACAATCAGTAAAGGCCCTGGCTTGGTGTCTTAGTAGGTTGGAGTATCATCCCATACAGCAGAAAGTTGTAGGTTCCTTTCCCAGTCAGAGGACATACCTAGGCTGTGGGTTTGGTCCACACGGGAGGCAACCTATCAACATTTCTCTCACACATCAATGTTTCTCTTTCTTTCTAAAATCAATAAACATATCCTCTAGTGAGGGTAAAAAAAACCAACAAAGTCATTAAATGAGAACATTACATCAGGATTTTAAAATATTTTTATGTAATAAAACATACTTTTATGTTTGAAAGTGAACACCTGTGTATTAGTTTTAGGTCTTCTTATGAGAGAAAAAAACTATCATGGATTATAAATACTATATCAATAGTTACTACTTATCAAATGTTTATTGTGTACCGAGTCTAGTGCTGTTGGGCTATAAATGTTGTTAAGTTTAATATTCACAACAACTAGATGATACATCATCATCACTTTCTTTCATAGATGAGGAAGTGAGGCTCAGAAATGTCATCTGACTTCTCAAAAGTTTAGAAAGGGTAGCGCCACAGTTTAAACTCACCTGCCAGACACTGAGGCCCATTCTCTTTTTGCTGTTGTTGTGCTGTTAAAGATTTGGATCTAACCAGAGCTGACATTGTGCCAAGAACAGGGAAAAAAGGCGGGATAAAGGACAGGAAGGGCAAGGGAGATGGGGATGGGCCCGAGGGATTGATTATCACGATGGACTGTAGAATCTAAACTGAGCAAGGAGGAAAGTGAGGACACGAGAGAGCACAGACTATTCCCACCACTAAAGGTCTGCTGTTTTATATTTTATAAAGCCCTTTCTCGTGTATTACTCACTAGATCCTTACTACAACACTGGAAGTACGTATTTTTATTTCAAGTCTGTGGGTAGATTAATTTACTTGCTTGAAGTCACACTCAAAATCTTTATTACTGTACCCCACCTTCACTCATAATAGGCTACCAAGAAAAAACCCTTATTAAACAGACTCTTTTTTATAGGGATAGGTAATCTGTCCGAGTCATCTACATTTTAATATGGAACCAGAAATTGTCGTTGATTCTCTTCTCTTCCATTCAGTAACTAGTGAAAAGGCTCAAAGAGAAGAAAGAAGAAAGAGTCACAGCAGTAAGTTTGGATAATCTACAAAGTAAATACTCTTTAGGAGTGACTATCTTTGGGGGGATAGACGTCATCTTTGATGGGTATTTTTGGATTTATTAGAGAGAGGGATTTCTGGCCCACAATGCTACTTTCATCTCTAGCACTAGATAATGTTCACTGTGAATGAAAGACAGAAGCAATCACAGTTACTTCATCTCATCACATCGGATCTGGAGGAATGGGTAATCCTACCATGAAGGGGGGCACAGTGGTGTATTCCTAACGTTAACAAAACATAAGGCCTGCCAGTGTGATACTTTTAGTGTGAGACTGTTCTCGATCCATTTCAAGTTCTTAACCTTCTTATTTCGATGTTCCTGTGCGAGCATGGTATAGTTTTGCCAGTAGTCCCTTGGCAATGAATAACTACAGATACCATACAAGGTGAACAGAATGTTGTTATACTTCATTTACTACCTTGTGTTTCCTAGTAGAAGGGCAAGCCAGTAAAATATGTTCATGGTTGGAAATTACTAGTGTTTTCACTGTAAACCTTCCAGTTAATCTGGCCGCATTTTCTGTCTGGATAGTAAGACATGCTCTCTTTCAATGATGAGAGTTGTCTGAGGTTACTTTCTTATTGGATGTTCAGGAAACCGGAAGACTTTAGAACTAGAGGCATTACAAAATAGTTTTTACACTCATTAAAGAATTCCCATGGGGTTCCTTTTAAGAGTTCCCCCAGAACATTTAAATATTTATTTACAGGTTTTTGACTATTTCACAGATAGGTTAAAGTATAAAAATACCTGAAAGCTAAAATGTTGGTGTCAGAGCTGACATCTCTGAAGGTAAATATAAACCAATAGGAAAGTAAGGTTGATTCTCCTAATATGATATTCATAGATTCAACATTTCATGAACATGCTTTGCCGAATGTGAAACACATGTATATTTAGGTCAAAATTGGGGCATCACAGAGGTACAAAAATGAATTTCTTTAATAGGTTCAAGCTGCTAGTTTTATAAATTTGGGAAATGACAAGTTAAATTTGATGTTTTTCTAACTGTAAAGTGCTCCTTAGATATCTCACTTGGCAAATTTTTTAATACACATTTCCTATTCGGTGTAGCAGTTTGGGGTCCGTCCTATGGATAGTTGGGAGCCTGGAGTCTGGGCTCCGGGTCAGGAAAGCCTAGTTTCCCTGTTTAACTGCTGATATGATGTGCTGCAGGGGGAAGCGTCACAGAAAGAGAAGAGCTGAGGTTACAGATCGATATCTGACTTCTGGTTCACAGCCCCAGCTATCACATCTCTACGGTATTTCATTTGTGTCTTGCCAATTTTGCAAGAGCTGGAAATGTACTTCAATTTTTCCTAAAACAATTACATTCAGTAGGAGATAACCTGTAATTTAAATCCTTAGTCCTTCTTATGAGGAGAAATTTTTAGTGACCAAACCCATAAGGTTAAAATACAAATGTACACACATACACATACCATATACATATATATAATTATTCCACTAGACAGAAAATTCACAACCACTTTGAATAGTAAGAAAAACAAAGTCTGTTAATCTTAGCATTCAAAACCTTAATATTATAATTGGAACTATGGTTGTATTAAGTCTTAGCAGTATAAATATTTTAATGGAATGAAACAGTACATGTGTAGGGGTATAGAGGGACTGTAGTATTGATTAACTCATTATAAGATTTTTTTTTAGTCATATAGAATCTGGCATCTTTTTAACTTTTCTCTCTAGCTCTTTAGATAGAAAGAAAAAATAAAATCATGGTTCAGAAACTAAAATATATTTACTTTAAGAGAGCTCACATACTAGAAACAGAAAAAAGATTACATGTTCCACTATTAAATATGATATATATACATATATGTATTTTGTAAGAGTAAACACTGATCGTGTGTCCTTTGTCTTTTATTTTTGCATCTCTGAAGGCACCACTACCAGGCATGTAATTTAGCTGGCTGTTGGCTCGCAGAATTTCCGAAGGGCAGTGGTTTCATTGTCTCCCATATAAGGCCCCGGTAGTCATTAAAATTAAAGAGTACGTGGGATTCTAGTACTTCTTTCCTTTTTTAAAGATTTTATTTATTTTAGAGAGGGGGGGATGAGAGAGAAAGAAAGGGAGAGAAACTTTGATATGAGAGAAAGGCATCAATCGTGTGCCCTGTGTGGGAATCGAACCAGTGACTTTTTGCTTTATAAGGTAAGGCCCAGCTAACTAAGCCATCCCAGTCAGGGCTGGGATCCTAGTATCGCCATATGCCAAATAGAGGCTAAAGATGGTAGTTTGCAGCCTATTAATCTTCTAATTCTTATTTGTAATTTAAGTCAATTCTTAAATATAATAAAAAGGGAATTTAACACTGTTGGATTACACTTTGCCACCTAATTTCATTAACAATTTGCAAAGCAAGGATTACAGCTTTTTTGTCAAACAATCCTCTATCCTTCCAGAGCCCCCTATACATCCCTCAACTGAAACATTTACCTAACTGTATTAGAATTATTTGCTTACATATCTAACTTTTCCTATCTACTAAGCTGTCCGATTCTTTAATGGCAAATACTGGGTCATTCACTATGCACAACATAAAAAAGGTTCAAAAACTCCTGGGCAGTATATAAAAAAATTAATGACATTTTAAAAATAAGAGATAATGTTATTCCCTTGAGATAATAAATGTTAATAACATTAATAATAATGATTGTTCTTGATTGCATCACACATCTACATACATTTTCTGTTTTAATTCTCAAACTCATGGGGCCAGTATCATTATGTTTATTTTATAGGTTGGAAAATATATCTTGTTATTAAGGAACTTATTCAAGATTATTGAGAGAAGGGATTAGAAATCCTATGTATCTATTTCCAAAATTTATTTTCTTCATGTCACATTTATCCACATAATGCTAAGAAAAGAACCCAATTTAAAATGGACAAAAGTTTAAATGGACATTTCTCCAAATTAGATATGCAAATGGCCAATAAGCACATGAAAAGATGTCCTTAGTCATTGCTGACATCCTTAGTCTTAGAGAAATGCAAATCAAAACCACAATGACACCACTTCACATCCACTAGGATGAGTATACTCAGAAAGACGTAATACAGCTGTTGGCCAGCATGTGAAGAAATCAGAAGCTTCATACTTTGCTGGTGGGAATGTAAATGGTGCTGCTGCTGTGGAAAACAGTCTGACAGTTTCTAAAAAAGTTTAATGTAGTTACCTTATGAGCCAGCAATTCTCCTCAGTACATATCCAAGTGAATTGAAAACCTATGTCCACACAAAATCTGGTACATGAATGTCCAGAGCAGCATTCTTCATAGTAACCCCAAAGTGGAAGCAACCCAATGTCCATCAACAGATGAGTTGAATGAACAATATGTGGTACCCCCAATACAATGCGATACTGTCCCACCATAAAAAGGAATGAAGTACTGATATACTCTACAATGTGAATGAACCCTGAAAACATTATGCTAAATAAAGAAGAAAAATACAAAAGACCACAGATTGTATTATTTCTTTTACATAAAAGTCCAAAATAGGGAAATCCATAAAGACAAAGTAGGTTATAGTTTCCAGGAGCAGGAACTCAGAGGAATGGCGAGTGGCTGCTTAATGGACACCAGGTTTCTTTGGGGGTCAATGAAAATGCTCTAGAATTAGATGGTGGCAATGACTGCACAATTTTTTAAATATACTAAACCCCTCTGGATTATATGCTTTAAAATGGATAAAATAATTAATTTTATGTTATGTATACATAATCTCAATAAGAAAAAATCCATACCTAAAAAAACCAAGCAAACAAAAATAAACCCCATGGCTGATTATATAGGACTTTCATAGTATGAATATATTTCTTTTCTAGTCCCAGTCATCAAGCTGACCATTTTAAAAAGCAATAGCCTTGGGTAGATGGGTACTGGAGAAAAGCAATTCTTTCACCAGCAGTGGCTGTGGCTGTTGTTTTATCATCGCACAGATGATCATGGGTTTGTTAATGACTGCATTCTGATGAGTTGCCAAACAATCATAAGTTTTTAATAAATCATTGTTGATCTTTCATATGAGCATACTCATTAATGAAGACTACGTTTTATAAGGTTCACCTAGAAACAAGCAATTTTTCAATATAAAGAGAAGCATGTGAATGAATTAAGTCAACAATGACAGACTATGGAAGAAAACATGCCCTAGCAACTGGCTTCTTGTACTACAATCAGGGGCTCATTTATCTTAAACAAGTCAACTTTTGTAACACTCTCTGCACTGTATAGAATACTGAGTGACAGCCAAACAGAGCTGTCAAGAAAAAGGAAAAAGTAGAAAATGTGAACTAGAATGAATTAAAAAAAAAACGTTGTAAGAGAATGCAAAATAGCCTGTGACAAGGAATTTTCCTTTAAAATAACGAGGAGCTATGTGAGCACATTGAGCAAGTGAATGTCAATGGGGTGAAAAGTACTTAATAATCCCCCATAGCATTTCTAATAGAATTTACCTGGCCCCCAACTAATTGTAAAAACCCATCTAAATCTTAAAAGACGTTGAACAAAACCCCACAAAACATTCCTTCATTCTGGAATCAAAGGCTGCTTGACAGATTACAAAATGAGTTCTACTAGTTTTTGCCTTTATTCATTTTCCCAGGTTCTTGCCCATAGTTGTTGTGTTAATAGTTTTAACAGCATATTAGAAGTTCTATAGTGTTAATAATACTTCTGCTTTTTTCTGAAATTATTTAAGTTAAATAGGTACTAAGAAATTGACATTGGTAGGCTGCCCTTTTCCCTCAATGAGATTTTAAGAAGTTATTTTAGGTGTGGGAAGGAAAAAATCCTCCTGATGACATCACTGTTCTAAGATGGAACCTCTAATATTTTAGGACTCTCTTGGGAGTTCTGCTCCCTGTTCTGCCACTGATTTGCATGCTGACCTTAGAAAAGTTTAAGTATAAAAAGATAAGTGTAAAATGAAATTATGAAAAGACTTAACTGAGATCAGATGAAGTGCAGACGTGGAGTGGATGGAATGGCTATTAGTGATGGTTCTAGTTACTCAACACAGTGACCAGGTAGCAATCTTGTTTGAAAGAAATTCCATATTACTTAGCTGTATACTGAGATAGTTGCTTATATAGTATTACAAGAAACTCAAAGTCTGTCTATACACAAGAACTGCAGCAAGAGTATAATGATATTTGCCAATCTTCTCTTGCTTTATATCTTGCAGCTGAAGAAATTGTGGCTTTTATAGAGGAGAAAAGAAGCTAATTTAGTATTTTAAGTCAAGGAAGTCTAGATACACTGAAAGAAACATCTTAAAATCAGAATGTCTTACTTTATTGCCATTGTATACAAGCAAATCTGAAACCAAATGATGCATTTAACCTAGGATGACTCATAGAATTCAGCCAAATACATGTATGTGTTGGATAGACATCACTTTTAAAAGCCCAGTAATCAGAAATAATTCTTAAAGCCCATTGGAAACAAAGAATAAATAAGAAACAGTTCTATGCAATGAAGTAAAAGTAGAAAACAATTTTATAACTTGGAAATAGTATGATCATATCTGAATGTAATCTTCATAAGCCTCCTGGGCATTACAATTTTCAGTTCAATGCTATTTGCATTTTTATGGCAGAAATATTTTTTACATTCATCAGAGGAAAGATAAAGTGCCTAATGTACAGAAAAGAGGAAGCTAGTAGAATTAATCTTATGAAAATATAAGACATTCAAAACCCATTTAGCTTTATAATGCATGTTGAAATTCTGCTTTTAGAAGTATATCTTCAAGTAGTCTTGATAGAAGAACCATAGTGGAAGATAAGAAATGGCAGTGTTTAAAAAGATATGTTTTTAAAGAGTATCATAACTCTCACACAGATAAAAAAGAAACACGTGTCAACAATTTTACTTAACTCATTGTTAATGATGGACCAGTAGGACATTATAAAGTGTTCAAAGGAAAATTCAAAGAACCATACATACATAGGCAAATAAAAAATGCAGAAATATGTTTACAAATTGATGCAAAACAGGTCAGTATGAAAGGCAATAATCAATTACATTCTTACCAGACACAACTGATTTGCATTTCTACAGACAAGAATTATTTGCATTAATATTAATTTTCTACCACTTGGAGAGTCATGCAATAGTTCCATGATGATAACAGGTAGGGATAACCCAGAAGAATATGCTAGACAGAACACTGTAATCTTTGAGGTAGGGGAGGATTTCAAAGTCTTTTATAACTTTTCCCAAAAGAAAGAATATTATGCATTAATTAGGGAAACATGCAAAGAAAGGATATTCTGATAATGTGGTTTCCAAAAAGATGTTACATTTGAACTTTTACGCACGTGGTTATAATAAAAATAATCTCTAACCCTGAACTCACAAAAAGAGAAAGACATGCTTTGTCCTGGGAGATCATTACTCTGAAGGGTAATAGAATCCTACCTAAAATTACTCAAGAACCTAAAATTTAAACTAAAGTGCTCACTAAGAAAAAACATACTGTTGGGCCAACTGTAGATTTTAAAACACTGGGAATATTTTAAAACCTTCTTTTACTTAGCTTTAAAAAGTGAGGTTATTTTATTAACAATACTTTTAAACTCAAAACTGTACAATTTCTTTGAAAGGCCCGAGTGATGTTTTCCTCTCCCATGGAGCAGTTTCTGCTTTCCTTTCTGCTAATGGGTTGGCTTGGAGTAGGGAGGGTGTTGCTTTTGTTATATTATGTTCTGATTTTGACTACTTGTCTAATGTTCACAAAGGGGCCCACAGTGAATATTGAAAGATAAACCACAAAACTTGATTTGAGTTCTTAGTTCTAGTTGTAATACTTCAAAACAAAGGTCTTTAAGCAATTTGGGAATTAAGACCCATACTTTGGATTAGGCAGATTTGGTAGCATTTGGAAACTTTGTATGTATGTATGCCTGCTTCTTTATTGGTGCATAATGCCACAGATAAACTGTCATTTAGATATATAAATAAAAGCTTTGGGGCATACAAAATTTTATATATGAAAAAATGGAAATAAACCAGTAACCCAAATCTAAAAAGTTACCTAAATTACTAGGTTATGTTCAATGTTCTCACCATGCTCCATAACCTAAATGAAAACTGATTGTAAAAGCAGTTTAACTACTGTTACCAACCATACCAGATCATATCTAACAGGGAGAGTAAATAACATAAAGGCCCAGCTGTGCGCAAAGAACAAATCTCTAATTAGAGTTCATTTACATTCCTGTTATCATCTCCTTTTGTAAATGTCTTCACTGGTGTTTCTGATAAAGTAGGGCTTGCAGTGACCCAGAAATGTGCCAGGAGGCATCTGAGTGGTCGGTGCACAGGTAGGTTTTACACTGAACCAATGAGAATCTAAAAGGATTCTCTGTCCCTACATGCCCCGAACTGATTCATGCCAGGTTGGGAAATGGGGACCAGTCTTTCTGTATTCACCTATCCCCAGATCTCCTAGGCTTCCCCCAGAGGAATGGGACTGATAATCTACTCAAGAACACAATACTCTTGAAAGAAATGGCTCACTGTGAGTCCAAACCAGACTTTATCCTGAAGAGCTCTTTAAGGACAAATTGGTTTGGAACCAATTTTATTTAGGCAAGGCCCTGAAGAGCCTTGGCCAAAGGGGATCCCTCAAAAATCTTATACCCCAAGGTCTTATAAGAGCACAGTTTAGCGGTTAAGATGGTGGCTTGAGGCAGACTGTTAGAATTCAAATAGCTCCATCAGTTTTCAGCTTTGTGATCTTAGGCAAATTAGTTAAGATCTTCCCCTAAGACATTCCCTTTCCCTCCAACAAGAAGTCACTTCCTTGTCTAGGTAACTCAAGTCCAATTCTATTATTGAGAACCGATGGCAATAATCCTTACCATATGTTTGTTGCTAATATCAATAATGCAAGGATTATCCCCTTCTGAGTGGAAGTGCATTCTTGTAGGGAGCGCCTGGACCTAAAAATGCCATTCAGGTGCTAAAGGGATAAATCTCTACAAGAATAATTTCAGGCACCTGCTAGCTGCGAAGAGAGAAATCTCAACGTACTGGCCAATTTTAATTCTTTAATCATAATTGCTACTGCTCTATATCTGTTTCTATCTTATTGCCCATGCTTTGTGACAAGTGTTTTCTCGAGGGTTCAAGGGCAGACCAATGAATAGATGGCAGAGTTTTTCAATTGCTTGCGTCCTTGTTATATATATTATTGGACAAAGCTTCGGACTGCTCAGCCTTCAACCTGTTTTGCCCCATTCTGACAGTGTGTTTCAAGCCCTGTTTTCCACCAAACTCAATGATTATGCTTCATATTCACCAATGGGCTCCCTCTTCTTCTGTTCAATTGAAACATGCAGACCTTTAATGGGGGAAAGGAATATTTTGTTAATGAAAAGACATGTTTTTCTTGCCGTACTTTCTATTCAAAGGTTTGTGCTCTAGCATTGTTGCACATGTTTTTGTCCTGCGTAAGGGAGCAGGTTCTAACAGGCTAGCTTGTTATTAGAATTTATCTCTTTTCATGCTTAAGAAGTTTATTCTTTTAAAAGTTAATCCCTTTCTCTAAAAGGGACATACTATCTCCTTACAAATTAATCAGCTTTTGCCTTCACATTCTGTCTTAAATTTCTGCAGAGCATCGTTCTACTTCTAAATTATTGGTCATAGCTAAATGCAGCTGCCTTTAAGAAAGCATTTTCCTTTGGCTCATAGAGTAAGGACTATTTGTATCCTCTTTTCAGAAACATTTTTTAAAGTTCCAATGATGGTATGAAATAAGGTTCTTTTTACTTTATATATATTTTTTATTTTTTAATTATAGTTGACACACAATATTACATTAATATCAGGTGTCCAACCCAGTTAGATGGTAAAGAATTAAAATCGTGTGTACATAAGCAATAATGGTACAACGACACAGGGAGTTACCCTATTTATGAAATTCAAGACTTTCTAAATACTTAGATGTAAAATCTTCCTTTACCCCACAAATTTTCATCAGAATTTTTAGTTGGACATAATTACTAGTTATTCCTTTCTTCCTTGGAATGCAATTGAGAAGCAAATTTTATCACACATTCCTAAAAGAATTCAGTCAATGTACCACCTCCAGAGCTCTAACCAGATTAATGTTTTTTTCCTCTGGTAATTCCATTACAGTGAATGTCTGTGGTGAGCATCCCTCGATGGTGAAGTATACCTCTGTTTGGAAGACAGGAGCTAGAATATTCAGTCTATTATTTCTTTAATCACAAGCAATGAAAAAAATGCAGTATATAAGGAAGAAAACAGAAAAATCAGAAAGAATAGAACTTAGTTTAGGTACAGTCAGTATTGACAAATGCAAGTCTGTCTTCAGAAACTATCTATTAACATTTTTTTTCATTTATGTCACAAACAGTGCCTGCAAGAAAGAGGAGATATTGTCCTATCTCTCTCGTATGAGTTTTGGATGGTCTGGAAATGTTCTGCATTGGTAAGATGGTAACAGGACTCAGAGTCAGAACATTTAAGTCATCTCTGGTAGCTCAGAAAGGATTATGGGTAGTTGCCTACAACCAAGCAGTATTCACAGAGAAGGAAACCTTCAAATCATAGAACCTTAAGATTTGAAGGACCCTAAAAATTGTCTAAGCCAATCTTCCATTTAATGTTTAGATATTCTACAACATCTTGATAAGTGATTTTTCAACCCATTTGCCTGACACTGTCGGTGACCAGATTTTCACAACTCCATAAGTGCTGACTACTGGAAGGCCTTCTGCTCCCAAAGGAACAGCAGTAAAAAAGCAGCTTTTCTAGGCAAGACTGTGTATCTCCCAATGATGTAATGTATCTTTCGAAGACAGTAATTTCCTCACTTTGCTCCCCACCTAGATTCCTGTGTCTGTACCCTCAAATATTCAATATAAAGAAATGGTATATTTCTTTTCTTTACTTATTTGGCTATAATATATCTGTCACCAAAGTGTACAGCTATTAATGAGCATGCTGTTCCAATAATTCTTTAAATTATTGGTTCAAAATTTGTATGAGTCCCTCCCTGTAAGATAAATATGCTAAAAATGATTTGCAAGTAGGTTAATATTAGTAACAAATAAATAATATTAGATATAAGGAGGAAAAAAGTTTATATCAACAGAATAAAGCACTTTTAGTATAATAGAGTGGCTATAAAACTCACAGAATACCCCAAATGACAAGGTGTACCTCTTAGATAACTAGGAGTTATGGATTTGTTGTTAGATTTCTCATTTTCTAATTAGACAGCCAGACACCACTCCTCTTCACATAAGCCTTAAGTACATAATCCCATTTTCTTGCTTTTTTTCTAGTTTGTATTTGTGTACCAAACAAGAGCTATTAAAGTTCCCTTTATTTGTTTTTTTTCAATGAAGACCTAGTTTTACTTGCACATTTTTCACGAGCATCAAATAGTGGGTGATCTTTCAAGCTTGAACAGTAACAGTTGTATCGCTGAGGAAGGATTTCTTGTTTCAAATGATCTAGGTAATAATTTACAGCTATTTTGGGTAATACTGAAAATGACAGCTCCTTGCATCTTTTTGTGTGCAGAAAAATTTGCTGGGCTGGCATCTTTCAGACCCTGGGAGGTTCATCCCAATTCTCAGCATGTGGGAAACAAGGGAATGCTCTGAAATCCTTACTTCAGAGGGAACTGACCTGTCCACATTATCTTGTGATACGTGTGAATGTTTGATGAGATTTTCCTAAATGTCTATGGCCTCCTAAGGCCTGGAATTTGCGTCTAGGGCTAACTTATGAGTCTGGTGAAATTACTTACAGGCTGTGGGAATTCTAAGACCAAACCTAAAAAACTGACCTATAATGATAGTTTAGCTCCTCTAGCAGTACTTTGTAGCATCTACCTGTATGTAGTACTCTATACATGGTTCTTAAAAGGTCTAAAGGATGCCTAAAGGCAGTAAATAAGAATTAACAACCTTTTAAAATTCTAAACATTACCAGAAGATACACATGGGTACCACTGGCTGTTGGAAAGTATAAGCTGAGGTATAAAAACAAAGTGTGTGTGTATGTATATACACACATACACATACATATATGGATAAGCAATAATGAAGAAGGGGAAGAAAGACAATAACAGACTATATATTGGTGGGGAATTATATCACTTTATTATTTTTAACTTCTATTAAGTCTTTTTTGTTTTCTTTTTAAATTTTATTTTTCAATTACAGTTTACATTCAATATTATTTTGTATTAGTTTCAGGTATACAGCATAGTGGTTAGACAATCATGTACTTTACAAAGTGGTCCCTCTGATATTTCAAGTCCCCACCTGGCACCATACCTATTTATTATAATATTATTGACGATATTTCCTATGCTGTACTTTACATCCCCAGGACTATTTTGTAACTACCAATTTGTACTTCTTAATCCCTTCACCTTTTCACTCCGTCCCCCACCCTGCCCCACCCCTGCCTCCGGCCTCCTGTACCACACCTAGCTTCATTTTGTTTCCTGTGCCTGGTTACTTTCTTCCCTTCTGTCAGAAATACTGTCCATCTTCAAAGACAAGCTCAAAATCTAACCTGTCTCATAAAGCCCTCCAGAACTGCCAACCTATGGTGATTTTTGCCACTTTTGAATTCCAACGTCATTTTGTTTCTTAGGGACTTACTTATTGCTGGTTATCTGTAATATTTTTCTATGCAAATCTTTTTTCTCCTTCTATAATATACTTTTCTTAAAAACAAATTGTATTTTATAATGCTTTGTGGACCAAACATTGCCTAACATAGTGCCTACTCAGTAAATAATTTTTGACTGGTTGATATGATTTATTACCTTTATGCTGAGTTACATTTAATACTGTTTCTGAAGAAAAAAGAAACATCTCGTAGATGCAAATTTGGGAACCTCATTCTGAGCTCCTTGACAGAACTTTCATTTGTGCAGTCATGGCATCACGTGTCAGTAAGTGCAACTCGGTTCTGGAATTCATGGCAATCTTTAGTCATTGGGAAGTTTTCAAGATGATCCAAAGTATTATTTTATAGAAATTTAGTGAGATAATACAAAAATATTAAAATTCTCATAAAGGCCTCAGAGCCCAGAGAATTCTACTCCAGTATCCCTCCCTCTGAGAAATACTATTTTAATAAACCCTCAACTACTATGAACTGTGGATTAAAGGAAAATGCCCAGTAGTTATGACAAAATGTATTCAAAGTCTTAAAAATATGCATATTTTGCCATTTAATTTTACTTCTAGAAGACACATTTTAACAATTAAAGATGTACACAAATACCTCCAACGATAGTCATTATAGCATTAAAATATAATACGTAAAAATATCCAAAAAATAGGTGAATGAATGTCATATGGCTGAAGCCAACTAATGAGATAAGATTGTGGAAAGAATGTTCTTTCCTAGCATCGTCTGTGCTCGTAGCTCTTACTTATTTTTGTTTTTAGGTCCATGGGAAATGTATGTGTAAACACAACACAGCAGGCACCCACTGTCAACATTGTGCACCATTATACAATGACCGCCCCTGGCAGGCAGCTGATGGCAAAACAGGATCTCCTAATGAGTGCACGAGTAAGTACCAAGCCCACAAGACTCAAAGCCTTCTGAATAAAGTAAACCTATCTGTGGATTCCTTGCTGCCTCTGGAAACATGATATAAAGTGGTGGGTGACAGACACAGTAATCTACACAAACAGCCCCTATCACTGCCCACTGTGACCTCAGCCATTGGAAACAGTCGCTGCTTGCCAAGTTGCCAATGTGACTCTTTTACCAAGAATGAGTTGCCTATTTGTCTGGCCACTTTTCAGGACCAAAGAACCCTTCTTCATAATTTGACGTCATAAAAACATGGCTAGACACAAAAGCAACTAGCATTATGGTGTACAATTACTCTTGTAGCTGAATTAATGAATTCATAATCATGAAAATAACTATTTTGAACATATTTTTCAAACAACCCTATAATGTAGGTGGTGTTAATCCCATTTTAGAGAACAGGAAATTGAGGCTTAGTAAGATTAAGTAAATTACCAAAATTAGTAAATAATAGAGTTAGGACTTGGTTCCAAGTCCTCAAACTCCAAATGAAGTACTTTTTTCCCCATAATACCATAATATCACTTGAAAGGACAAATCAAATTTGAAATTGTGCTAGTTAGTCAATAAGGAGATTGCATTACCAGGGTTAACTTTGGGTTTAAGGTTTGAAATTAGACAGGAGGATAAAAAATATGGGAATATGAACCATTTCTTTTACAATTCAAAATGTTCAGAGAAATTCACATGCCCATAACAATGTTTATACACACAAACTTCAATTTTACTAGGCTTTACAGGCAAACACTGTGGGTAAATTTGTGAGAAGTCTCTTCTCATACATAATTTGGAATCATAACTAATTTATCTTAGTTTCTAGGAAATGTAAAGGATTTCCTCTAAGCATAAATCTTAAATTATCTTATACTATGCTTTTTCAAGATTTTGAATCTGGTCAAAATATCATAACACATCAAGGAAATAATGAAAAACAATAGCACAAACATTCTCAAACATAGTTGACCTCCACAAAAAAAGTCTGGAATCTTATTCTAAATCACTCATCAAGAGAATCTAAAGAATTTCTCCCAAATTCCTAGAATGCCATTGTGGCCCTTTCCAGAGAAACCAGCTGCATATCTAAGCACATATAGAACACAGAGACTTGTCACTTGGTGCTATTGACTGTTAATCTTAGAAATGCCTTTGAGAAACTGGTTACATAAGAAACACTCCTGGTATCTTCTGTAAGAAAATAGAGGCTTCTATCAGAGAATACTTTGAACTCGCCAGTGCAAAAATAGCTGATGAACAGAAAAATAAATCAATCTACCTGCCAAGTTACTAACTATTGTCAACCAGAAGCTTCCTTCTAGACTCCTTAGTGAGCCTAAATTCAGGCCTGTATCTGCAATACGAATTATCATTTTCAAGTAACGCTTGACAATGTAGGGTTTTCTAAGTAAGGCCATGGGACCCACAGTGATAGCAGTGGTCCTTGGAAAGTAGCAGGAATGGAAATGGTGATGTGTTACCATTAAAGAGAGAAAAAATTGGTGGCCACTCAAATAGTCCTTCCAAAATAAGTGTGAACTCCAGTTGCTAACTGTAACTGGAGGTAACTGTAATATCTCTACATAAGTAGATAAATCTACATTTGGTTGATCAAACTTACTTTTTAATTAAAAATGTAATATGTCAATTACCTGTATATCTCAAAAATCAATAGAGAAACACTAAAAGTGTACACACAAAAAATAACTTTAAAGAAAATAGTAACCTATTGAAGGTGAGAGGAAACAGGGTGAATGGGGATGGGAGACTAGAGTCTTCAGTGTACACCTTTTTATATTGTTTTGATTCTTGTGCCCTGTGAAAATGTACACTATTCAAAACGCCAAAACTGAACTTAAAAAATTTTAACTGAATATTAGAAAACTGACTACTTTATATTTTTAATTATTTGTTTTTCATCCGTGCTTCCTCTTTCAGCCTGCAAGTGCAATGGGCACGCCGATACCTGTCACTTTGACATCAACGTGTGGGAGGCATCGGGGAATCGCAGCGGTGGTGTGTGCAGTGACTGTCAGCACAACACGGAAGGTCAGCACTGCCAGCGATGTAAGCCAGGCTTCTACCGGGACCTCCGGAGACCCTTCTCTGCTCCAGATGCTTGCAAATGTAAGTGAACTCATGGTTACCTAAAAAAAAAAAGCGGGGGGGGGGGTGATTTGTACAACAGAGATGTTTTCATCCTTCATTTGCGGGCCCAAGGAAGAGATGTCATGAACTTCCACAGAATACACTCGCCCACATCAGTTTATTTCTTGATTGATAAGGTGCAAGAATTTTCAACTCGTTAGGTAAAAACAGTGTAATATTCATAAAAGTAATTCTCCTTTTTCACTCTCCATGAATTAAAATTACTTCCTGCAGCACCACATTTTGGAAAACAAAATGACTAGTATAAAAGAAAGAATGATAAAGAGGGAGATATACTTAAAATTATCTAAGACAAAATATATGAGTAGAGTGTAGATAATAAATGGACTGAAATTAATGAAATAAAGAATGGTTACCTGCATGTGGGTCATTCTAGCTTTCATAGCCAGAGTGAACTTGAACACTTGTTTCGGTTTCAATATGAATGTGCTTGGGTTGACATTGCTCTAATGTACCCCCGCATCATAAACAAATTTAGAACATAATAAATCCCTACCCTCCCCCCAAATACTAAATTCATATAGAATGGATTCTGCTTTTTTCTGTTGGTATAACTCCAAAATATTTATTTGAAAAAAAAAGTAGAATTTTAAAATATCTGTCCAATTATCTTCTGAAATGTGACTGTACAGAGTACACACAAAAGTTAAGTCAATGTCCAATGTGGGTGAATAGCTTGGTGAACTACATGAGTATTTACATGTCTCTTAACTCAGAAATTATTACAGGGCAAAACCACTCAAGACTGTTAATGGAGATTGATGAACATGCCCTTCCTTCCCCTACCAAGGACTCCATGTTCTAGCTCAAAACAGTGACAGGAAGGGAGCAATACAATGGGAAACAATCATTTCAAATCTTGTTTTTTTTTTAATTTAAAGGAACAAATCTATTGCTCTTGAAAAATACACATTTTTAATATTAGCCAGGAGATATCTACATGAAAATGTGAGCGGGCTTATTTGTTACAAACTTTCTGTCTTAAATCCTGGAAGATAGATTGTGGCACAGCTTACTTTCAACGTTAAGCCGCAAATTTGGATGTCGTATTTCTCAGGGTTCTATTTTACTCCTGCTCCTGTGTATACTCAGACTTGAAGCTAGAAACTAATAATAATAATAATTCATATTGCCAATCTCTTCTAGTTAACAAATACTTAGATGCACCAAGTAGGGAATTATGAAAATAACTGATACCAATTTAATCCTTCTAGCATAGTTTGTAGGAGGTAGATGTGTCTCCTTTTCTTCTCCAGGCAGCCCCCTGACTGACTGGTAGACTGCCCAAGGAAGGCCTCTATCTCTGTTCACGCTGTGACTCTTTCAGCGTACGTCTGGGGCAGAGATGCCCGCGTCTGTTCGCTTCCCTAGCATGGTTTTTCTTATTAGCACCTTTCTGGTTCTTCTTTTCCCTTTTCTGAGCCAGGGGTAGATCCCAACACTTATTAGCACATTCAACTCTTTTCTCTACCTAAATATTCTCCATAATATATTATTTAATTGGCAGTGTTTTTGGCAACATTTTCACTATTATTTAGCAACATTTTCATATCATTAACTATCTCTTTGGCAGATCTACCCCTGTGTCACCTCTAGAGTTATTAATGCTGGTAATAAAATTTTGACAAGTTAATGTACTTAATATTTACTAAGTACCTATAATGTATCAGATTTCATGCTAGGTAGGATGTTGCTATAGTCACAACTTTTTTCCTCGTTAGTTCCCACTTTACTTTTATGAGGGAGAGAGTATCAAGAAAACAAGTTGATATTTTAAAAAATTTTAACTATCTCAGTGTGTGGTTCCATCAACAACATGTACAATGTTATTCAAAATAACAATTTTATTACATTTGTTTTACCGTGCTCACCAAGGCAGAAAAGTACCCTGCTACTCAGTGTGTGGTCCAGAGACCAGTCCCACTGGCATCATCTGATTAGAAAACTCAGAACTTCTGGCCCAGACCTACTGAGTCAGATGTGCACGTTAACAAAATTCCCAAGTGACTGTGTCATATGGAAGTCTGACAATGCTGCAGGATGTTTTTCAATAACAGTTAAATGCATTTTAGCACTTGCTGTAAAGGTTGATTTTTAAAAATTAACCAGAACATCCTATCATTCCCTGAGCATTCAATTAACCAAGGTTTGCATCTCTACCTGTGCATATAGACTTAGAATTTTTAAAAATTGAATAACATCAAGATTTCCTAAGGGAAAAGAAATGGAAATCTGGACAAATGTGTTTCTGTACTATAGCACTTTCCAAAGTTTGATCCATGGAACACTAATTCCATGAGATGCTAATAAGAATTAGTATAAGGGGAAATTTTTCTATGGCCTGAAAATTCAGGAAATGGTAAATTAATGAAAGGTTTCTTTACTTCAGGATTTCTCAGAGCCTTCTATATGCTAATGTTCATTACAAACTTCCCACACAGCTCTGAGGTACATCTCTCAAATTTAACCAGAGAATGCTTTTCTTTTTTTTTTTTAATTTTTTTTGAATAAAACAGAGAATGCTTTTCTTGCAGAGCATCGTGTGGGACCAGTGTCACTACAGAACACACTGGGAAATGTTGCTATTGTATTGTGGCCATATCTATGTGAAAACTTCACTTGGGAAGCCATGTTCTAGAAGATTCCTTTTTACTGTTCCTTTTTTCCAAGTGCTAGATCCCACAACTGTGTATCAAGGAAATAATAAATCTTATATTTCTATCAGTGAAATAATTACAAACATAATATTAATTAAGCCTAGACAGCTACAACCACATATCAGCAATGATATATGAAAACATGTCTGTCCATTATTTCCTAGTTTATGTCTTCTCAGCAGCCCACACAAAGTTTACGAGAAGCATATAAATTACGTACTCAGTTTAGATCAGGAGACGTTTATTGAGTGTCTTTTCTGTGACAGGTACTGTGGTAAGCACCAGTCTGTAAAGATAAAAGGTCTTCCGTAAAAGATCTTACACTCTAGATGAGGAGAAATTTAAAGTGACAGGCCATTTCGATACACTGTGGTGATGGCGATGATATAATAGTAATAGCTGACATTTATTGAGTTCCTACTATTTTCCATTCACCATTTAAAGGGCTATATATGCATTGATTGATTCATTTAACTTTCACAAAAGCACCTTGATGTGGGTTCTACTGTTATGGAGGAAAGTGCAATGAAAGAGATATGTCGAGTACCTGAGGGAGAGTGTGCGGTGGGATGAAGGCAGTTAAGGGGAGACCTCCTTGATAAGATGCTTCTGACACTTTGGTGGCTGTTTTATTTTTTCATCTAAAGGACCGAAACAAAATTTGACCTACTTTCTTTTTATTTTATTTAAAGATTTTATTTATTTATTTTTAAAGAGAGGGGAAGGGAGGGAGAAAAAGAAGGAGAGAAACATTGATATGCAAGAGATATATTGATCAGCTGCATCTCACACACCCCAAACTGGGGACCTGGCTTGCTTGGCCTGCAACCCAGGCATGTGCCCTGACTGGGAAACAAACTGGCGACCTTTCAGTTCACGGGTCCACACTCCATCCACTGAGCCACACCAGCCAGGGCTGCCCTACTTTCTAATCAATGATTGCCTTCATTCCCTTTAAGGAGTTGATCTAGAAAATGGAATGAATTGATGTTATTCAATCTACTACACATTCAATAGAATACTTACCTAGGCACATTCATTCATTCAACAAATATTAGTGACACTAATCTTGACACTGTTCACAGTTAGGCAGCTCACTGCCACATAAACCAAGGATTTATTGGCCTCATTCATGTTCCAGGCTATATTTTCCCTCCCACTATCCTGATAAGCACTATGCTATTGTCCTTATGTGTACACTTAATTGATGGTCACAAATTTATTAAACCTAAATTTAAGAAAAGGTCATGAACCAAATCTACTAGCCAATAAATTTATTCCTGTGAGCAATTAAACCATCTCTGTTCTCACTTCCTCTTTATTTCAACTGTAAATGGAGTCAACTGTGAGGCCCAAATAATCAACTACACATTTCCATTGCTAAGAAATCACTTCTGAGGATTCCAAAGATGTTGTTTGTTTTTTTAAGACTACTGGAGATCATTGAAACTAAATTTATTTCTACAACTCAGAGGAAGAATTTTGGAAGGACAGTGCATTTAAGGTCTGTGCACACAAGGGACTATGTGAAACCTCCTCAGCTGAATCTAAGGCCAAGAGCAGAAATCAAGACTAAAACTGGCTAATCACTAAGGTACAGAAATAAAATGGACAATATAATTATCACTATGTACGTTAGTACTTAGGTACATAGTGCTTAGCTACTAAGTATCACTCAGGTACTTTGAGGAATACTGTGTCTTTTCTAAAGAGAAGTCAGTCTTTTTTAGAGTAACTTATTTGAAATCTCTGAAGTCACTATGTGCCTTTGGTATCCTATAACCTAAGTAGATTTTCCTTTAGCAGGCACATTATAAATGTGAGAATAACCCTAATAGAGAGTGGCATGTTGACTCTCTAAGGAGGGGGAAAAAAGCCCTGATTTGTAGCATTGGCCAATTTTTGTGGTTTAAACATTCCCACCATGCCAGTTTCAAGCTACCCGATCACTGTTTTTTTTTTTTTTTTATCAAGAATACAATGACCCAGATAGACTCTAAACCAGAAGTGGAGTGGTTTCTCTCCTTTGAACGAAGTCTTGCCCTCAGAGTCCCTTCTCTGACCTAAGCGTTTCTCTCTTGTTAAAACTGCATGTGGAGCAGACTCACGTGAGAGCTCTTACTGAAAACATGAAATCTCAGAGCCCTGACCCTGATCTTCCAAATCAGAATCTCCAACAGGGATGGGGGCCGAAATCTGTATTTCTTAAAGCATCATTGGAGATCCTGATTCAGCTCTCTGGTTTCCTGACTAGCATGTGAAAACCACCACACATATCATTCTTGTTTCCAGTGTGAGCTCTATGTATTTTCATCTTTGATGAAAGATTTTGAACTAATAATCATCCATAATTTAACCTACTCACTGAATTAGCCATAACTTACAGAAAATCCTAAGGGATTACTAAAGCTCTGGCTAGGACATGTTTTTTTTCTGACACAATGAAAGATATGAATGCTGGTAAGAATGACCCGCTTAAGAATGCCTAACATAGAACCTCCGCTTTTCTCCAAGAAATTTCTGGCAGAATTCTAAGACGTCTATTTTTCATGTAACAATGTCAAAATAAACACCTAGCAATTCCATTCAGAAAATGCCCTCTTATTTATAGTATATAAATGTATTTACCATAAATATCTCATACTTTTAAGTGAATTATTATAATACAACTGTAATTTGTAATAAAATTAGTTTACTACTACATTGACAGTTTACTTTTACTTCCATATTTTCATAATTCAAAACATAGCATTTAACTATAAGTATGTTATTGTGTTTGATTTACATAATCATTGAATCTAGTTCTTCATAAAGTGCCTCTTCCCTTCCCCTCCATAACATTTAACAAAAGATATGTTAAATGTTAGACAGATGGGAAATTGATTGGATATGGAATATTAACAGCTATTCCATGACATCAAATTTCCTACAGAAAATTTTCCTTACTTTTATAGAATACATGGTTTGAAACAGATGTTCGAAGAAAATGCTTTATAAAACAGTATTAGTTCTCTATTTAGGAAACAGCCAGTTAGTGACCATACAATAAATTTATTGACCTTTATGTCAAGACATATTTTATAGTCTCTCTCTATAGTTAAAGAAAAGTCAGCAAATAGAAAAGAAAGCAGGACTCATTCCTTGTCAAAGTAAACAACCTCTTGCAAACCTGACGTGCCCTTCCTTCCTGGCTGGTGGGCCAAAGTAAATGCAGTTGATTGCCTTTTAGTAGAGAGTGAATAAAAATAACTTCGGTCCCTCTGCCTTAAAACCCAAACCAAGTGTTTACCAAGATAATGTCTGGTTACTTGGTTACTGTTACCCTAACTAGCCAGCTCTCTTTGTAAAGAAAGAGTGGTAACATCCATCCAAGTTTTTTTTCTTCTTTCTGGCTTCGGTGGGATCTGCTTAGCTGATGGAAATAAAAGTGCTTTGGATGGGTGACTATTTTGCCACAGATATGACCTTCTCATGATGCTCCCAAGAATAATCTTTATGTTTGTCTGTATGCTCATACCTTTATTTAACAATCATTCCATTCTACCTCTACAAGGATTTTTCTTTCCCTTCAAATTGTCTTAGAAGTAAAAATTTTAAATTAATAAAATCCGTAACACCTAACCACAATGACACATTCAGGAACCCATAAGCACCTTCCATTTTTCAGTCTGGTGCCTATGTTCTGGTCTGCCTCAGAAAAGGATTTTTCTCAAGGGTCATAGACATTTCTTTCAGTAATGAGCTTTCCCTTTCAAATTGTAGTTTTAGGGAGCCACATGAATCCATTTTATGTCATATAAACACATAGATATCTTTGTTTTATATTGAAAGTAACTGTGAATGATTTCAGCATAGAATCAATATGAAGCAACTGTTTTTGAAAAGCAAACTTTAAATAGACCAGTGACTCAGCAACAATAGTTGGAATACTCTAATCTCAGTTTTTTAAAGTCTAATATATAAAACAAGAGAGTTAAGAAGTGAAAAAGACAAAGAAAATACATATAACATAATGTAATAACCAGAGTAGGACTATCCTTTTAAAATATTAATAATATATATTAAAACTCACCCAAAAAGAAGAAATTTTATGTATTGATGTATAATAAAAGTCAGATTGGGGAAGAGAAGTAGGAGGGGTTATGAAATTCTTTTTTTTTTTTTCTTTTCTTTCTAATGTATTTTATTGATTATGCTATTACAGTTGTCCCATTACCCCCCATTCATTCCCCTCCACCCTGAACACCCTCTCCCATCCACATTCCCCGCTTTAGTTCATGTCCATGTGCCATAAGTTCTTTAGCTTCTACATTTCCCCTACTGTTCTTGCCCTCCCCCATCTATTTTCTATCTACCTTCATTGCTACTTATTCTTCGTACCTTCCCCCCCTCTCTCTTCCTCCTACTCCCCTGATGTTAATCCTCCATGTGATCTCCATTTCTGTGGTTCTGTTCCTGTTCTAGTTGTTTGCTTAGTTTCTTCTTGTTTTTGTTTTAGGTGCAATTGTTAATAATTGTGAGTTTGCTATCATTTTACTATATGTGTTTTTTATCTTCTTTTTCTTAGATAAGTCCCTTTAACATTTCATAAAAGAAGGGCTTGGTGATGATGAACTCCTTTAACTTGACCTTATCTGGGAAACACTTTATTTGCCCTTCCATTCTAAATGATAGCTTTGCTGGATAGAGCAATCTTGGATGTAGGTCCTTGCCTTTCATGACTTGGAATACATCTTTCCAGTCCCTTCT
>CM052539.1:17437400-17466912 GCA_028533065.1 Trachops cirrhosus
TTTATTATTTGTTCAAATAAGTTTTCCACTTGTTGCTCTTCCCCTTCCCCTTCTGGTACTCCTATCATTCGGATGTTGGAACGTGTAAAGATGTCCCCGAGGTTCCTAAGCCTCTCCTCATTTTTTTGAATTGTTCTTTCTTCATTCTTTTCTAGTTGTATATTTTTTTCTTCCTTCTGGTCCACTCCATTGATGTGAGACCCATTTTTCATTCCATCACTATTGGTTCCGTATGCATTTTTCTTCATTTCACTTATTGTAGCCTGCATTTTTTCATCTAATTTGCGACCAAAATCAACCAGTTCTGTGAGAATCCTGATCACCAGTGCTTTGAACTGTGCATCTGATAGGTTGGCTATCTCTTGGTCACTTAAAAGGATGGGTTCTGGGGCTTTCAATTATTCTTCTGTTTGGGCCATCTCTTTGCTGTTTTTTTTTTTTTTTTTTTTGGTCTTGTCGAGCTCCTGTAGTGAGGGGCGGGGCCTTAAGTGTTCACCAGGGCGGGGGCACCCCAGTCGCTGGGTTGTGATGCTGTATGTGGGGGTGAGCGGCGCTTGCTCCGCTCACTGTAGGACCCTAGACCCCGCCGCCACTTTCTGTGAGCCAACTGGGCCCCTCTGGCGCCAGTTCTGGTGTGGGTGGGCCTGTGCACAAGGTGGGACCTTCCTCCTCAGTCAGTACCCCAAAGCTCTATTTCCCGGTGCTGGGACCCTGAGCTGGGCGCAGTGCCTTGCTTCACAATGGCTGCCTCAATGGGTCTGCCAGTTGCCAACCCATGGCTGGGGCCCACCAGCCACCGCCGCTTGTGTGCCCAGGGTCTGCCTGCTGCAGTCCTGCGCTCCTCCCGGGTTGCTCTGCTCTCTGCTCCACATCCCTCGCAGGGCCCAACTCTGCCCCTCCTACCTGTCTGGATGAACGTGTCTATTTTTAAATCCTTGGGTGTCCGACTTCCATACACTTCAATTTTCCGTCAGTTTTGGTTGTTATTTTGTTTCTATATTGTTGTTGTCTCTATCTTGGTTGTGCGAGGAGGCACAGTGCATCTACCTATGCCTCCATCTTGGCCGGAAGTCCTGAAATTCTTTAAAATATTTCCAAAACAGCGTAATTTACCAAATAAATAAATAATATATCATTTTCCATTTGATGAGGCCCAGAATTAAAAAAATAAGCAAATAATTATAAAATATCAGACCCTTAGAAAGTCTGGGCAAAATTGCTTGGGGTATAAAAAAGAGAGCCAGCATTTGTTGAGTGGCTACTAGGGGCCAGACACTGTACTGGGCAATTTATATAAGTTATCTCATTAGCAATTTTTATGAGTTAGGTGGTACCTTTTATACTTTTATAAATGAGGACACTGAGGCTTAAGTCAATTATATAGTTTGTCCAAGTCATGCAGCTGGTCAGAGGCAGGGCTGGGATTTAAACCCAGCTTAGTCTGATCTCAATGACTTTGAGCCAAAGACCTACAAAGATCCAAATAACTTGATTCTACACTGTGACCTAGTTGATGAAAACAAAATGTATTAACAAAGGTGGAAATAATCAGGCATATATATTAGAGCCAAAAATAATTTTTAAAGAACTTAGATTTTAAAAATATGTATTGCTTTGGGTTTGAGTAAGTCCCTGCTAACTGAGCAAGAGCCATGTAAAGTTTGAATATTAAAGAACTGCACTTAGTACAAGAAAGGTGGGGGTTACTGGAGAGTGTTCCAGACAGACCAACAAAATAATTAAGGAAAGAGACTGATGGATAGATATAAAATGGATAAATATTCTCAGATCAACTAGGAAACTTCTCCGCAAGAATATAACTTTCTACACATACTCAAAAGGTATAAGGGGATATAGGGAGTGGCAAAAAAATAATTTACTTCCCTAGAACAAAGAGTCATAATTGGATATAATTGGATGAAAGTGAGAAAAGGAATTTCAGATTGATTGATGGAACAAAAAAATTCTGCTACCAGTGAGAGGTATTTATAGGTGGAGAATGTCTCCTACAGAGTTAGAATAAAGAACTTTTACTACAAACAATAAATAATAAAACTTGACTAAGTGAAGCAATAGATGTAGGAAATAGTCTCACGCTCATGTAGGGAACAAGATTAAGAATAATCTGTTCTACTTGACCATTTTAGTTTTCTATGGATTTGTTGTTTTGCTTTGTTTTTTTTTCTGTTTCTAGTATCTTAGTATTGCAAATGCTGTGGTGCTAAGATACTGAAAACTTATAAAATCAATAGACTAAAACTTTTAGAGGGTTCATTAAAATGTGAAATCATTTCAGTGTTTTTGGTTATTGAGAAGTTCATTCATTCATTCAACAAAGATGGAATGAGTCCCTAAAGTGAGTCAGTTATGGTCCTAGGTTTTGAGGATACAGAGTTGAAAAGATATGGTTCCTTCTTTCTAGGCCTTCACAGTGTACTATAGAAATAGCAGTTAGGCAAAAAGAAAAAAAAATCATAAAGAGATTACATTGGAAGCCAGAAAACTATCAATCTTTAAGAAATATTTATTAAGTGACTATAATTCATCCATTTTATAAACTCAACATAGATTTACTCAGTGCCGACCATGTGGAAGGCTTATCGTAGTCACTGTATATACAATAAAACAGTCTCTAACCCCATGGAAACAGGCTATAAATAAATTTACCCAAGTAAATATGTAATTGAAGACTGCAATAAGTGTTATAAAGAAAAGGGTACCATGACAGGTTGTAGCAGGGACTAGCACCATCAGTTCAAAAGAGAGATCTAAGATAGATGGACTAAATAAGGGTCTTTCTCCAAAGGAAAAAGGAGTTAGCAATGACCTCAACTCCTGGCTAGGTGCCTGGGTGGATGGTGCTTGAGTGGACTGGGAATACAGGAGGCTTTCTTCAACAAAAAGATAATGAATAGTGTGTGATATAACCAAATTCTTCAAAGCAAAATACAGCATCCAAAATTATACCCAAAAGTTTGCTGGTAGTAAAATTTGTTTGTATATTCAAAAGTCCTTTCTTCAGTTTTAACTGAAGTAGCAACCCAGGAATATAAAATTAGCTATTTAGCTGTCAAAGAATGCTGAGATACACCCAGGAAAAAATAGCAACTGGCTCCGTTACAACCAGTAAACAGGAAAGGAATGATACAAAAAAAAATTAAGGGTCTGAGTAGGGGTCACATAGTGAAGCATTAAAAATAAAAGGTATCATATGTCTATGGGCCCTCTGTATGGTCCTTTGCCCATTTTTTAATTGGACTGTTTGTCTTCCTGGTGTGGAGTTCTTTATGTATTTTGAGGATCAAACTCTTGTCCAAGGTATCATTGGCAAATATATTTTCCCATATGGTTGGTTCTCTTTTCATTTTGCTGTGAAATAAGCCAGGCAGTGAAAGACAAATACCATATGATCTCACCTATAAGTGGAACCTAATCAACAAAACAAATAAGTGAGCAAAACAGAACCAGAGACTTGGAAATAAAGAACAAACTGACAGTGGCCAGAGGGGAGGGTGGAGGTGGGTAACAGGGTCGGGGAGGGGAAGAAGGGGAAGGGTCAAGTCAAGGAGCTTGTATAAAGGACCCATGGACAAAGACAGTGGGGAAGGGGCAGGGGAAGGAGCAGGGGAAGGGTTGAATATGGAAGGTAGGGGGTGGGAAGGGCAGGGGAAAGTAATGGGTGAAAAATGGGGACAACTGTAATTGAACCAACATTTTTTTAAAAAGCATGAAAAAAATAAAGGTATCACTTGTGTTTATTAGCACTACTTGTTAAAGTTTATAGAATGCAGATAGTGAATATACTTAAATACATTACATTTATTTTTAAAACATTAAATAGAAGCAGGAATGGATAGGTTTCATGCATAAATGGATCTTTTGTGTGGGATGTACAGTAGTAGCTCAGGAGACACTGCATTTCGGTAAGTGAAAGGCAAGTCTTAATTTAGATTATTCTTTACTAGATTTATTCTAGCATAATCTTATTTGGAATTAACATACATATTGAATATTGTGGAACTAGATATCTTTGAACACAATGCGTATAGCATTTAAAGGATAAATAAAAAACTGTTCCCTAGGTTAATAAAGGGGTAAACCATATTGCCTTTGACAAAGTTCATTTACAATTTTTTTATTTGTTTATAGCTGCTTATCCACTAGCAAATATAGTTAATAGTAGAAAGAAAAAGGAAAACTGTACCAAAAAAGTAGGTTTTATTTGATCTAACATTTAACTTCTCACTTAATACAGTAATAACAGTTCATGGTATCTCTTTTCTGTTTAGAGCTGCATTCAAAGTCATCTCCTTTAACTCCCAATTCTCTAAGAACCTCAGCAGGGAGCTGGACAGCTTTCAAAATAGCTTTGACGTTAAAAATTCCCCATCAGAAATGCCGTAGGGCCTTGGCCTTTTCGGGAGAAAACAACGCTGGGAGCCCGGGCAGCCCCCTGGAGTGGCCCCTGGGCAGTGATAAAAGGGCTTGACCAGCAACTTCTTTCCCAGCTGAGGGCCTTGAACTTTGAGTTCTATTTTTAGCAAAGCTAAATCAGAAGCAAATACTTTCAGGGTATTTTGCTCCCAGTGTAGCTTTTACTAACAAAATAGCAAAAACTGGAGCCAGAAGGTAATCTTAACGAGTCCCGGCGATTTAAAGGGGTAAGGTGTGAACATAACTGGTTATTTCTACAGCAAGCTTGGCATCGTGCGTCACTCTTGGTGAAAGACATGTGAACAGATTCCTAGAGTTCCAGCGAAGGTGGGAAGAAAGGTGAAAAGACAGCAATGGTTTCCTGTGACTCCACCACCAACGGCTTTAGTGACCCATGAGAATAAAGGAAGCCATAACTTTTCCGTCATGTTCCTGGCCACTTTGTACATGCTTATTACGTTCACACAGGTTGACAGCCATGACTCTTGTCCTACATGACATTGTTGAGTACCTTCTTATAAGCAGCAGGACCCTAGGTTATGCCCTAACTTTTTCTCATACTCTGATCCACAAAAGGACAGTAATAGCAAATTGATTTTTTTTTAATCCAAAGAAAGGAATATGTAACAGGACAGCTACCTATTTCTATAGGACTTAGAATAGTCAAGAAAGCTATTTGCCACCAAATTTCTTCCAGGTGCAAAGTAGGGAATTTCAACTTATTTTGAAAGCCAGCTAGATCATTAATTTCCTGTAAAAACAAGCCTTACCTGCAAGAGACAGTTATTGCTCTTTCTTCTGTGTTTCCAGGCACCCCAGACTATGCTGTTAGAACATTTACTGCCCTGTAATTATTTGTTGCATATCTCTCTTTCCTTACTGAAGAGTTAGTGACTCTGTATCCATTTTTGTATCTTCAGCCCCTAGCATAGTTCACGTTAACTCTCAAGTTCAAGAAGTCTTTGATAAAGGTATGAATGAATAAATGTGGGCATTTTAAAACCAATGTTTCATCTAGATAATAATAATATTTATTCTTTGAGCATTTGGTGCCACTAAGTACCTGATACATTGCTACATACATATACTATCTTATTTAATCCTCACACAAGCCTATGGCATAGCTATTATATTTTATCATCAGTAAAAAAGTTGAGACTTGAGGAGGTTAATTTCACAAAGTAATAAGCCTCATAACTAGATCTGAACTCATCCAGTCTGACTCCTAAGTTTATGACCTTACCAACTCTATTATATTACCTTTTTTTTTTTTTTTATTTTCTGTCTTCCTAAGAGGTATTACAGGTTATTTTTAAAGAGCTCTATTTATTGTCAGCATTTGTGGTTGAAACAAATACAGCACTAGTTTCAGAGCATTATGGATGCACAAAGTTACTTAAAAACATGTTCATCCATGCCCTGAGCAGTGTGGCTCAGTAGGCTGGAGCCTTGTCCCATAGATCAAAAGGTCGCAGGTTTGATTCCCAGTGAGGGCACATGCCTGGGTTTCAGGTTTGGCCCACAGCTTGTTCACATACAAGAGACAACCAATTAGTGTTTCTCTCTCACATCAATGTTTCTTTCCCCCTCTCTCTCCCTCCCTTCCCCTCTCTCTAAACAATCAATAAGCATGTCCTCTAGTCAAGATTTTTTTAAAAAAGGTGTTCATCCATTGTTTCATTAACAGTTAAGTTTCCTAATAGAATAAACTCCAGAGCAGCCTAATGTCCCAACTCTTCTCTATAAATGCTCTATAGAGGGACAGTGCTTCACATAATAAGTGTATTGCTACAACTACATATCTGTTAATAAAATTTTTATAACATTAGGCAAGTATCTAAATTCATTATTTGAAGGGAACCTGTTA
Source organism: Trachops cirrhosus (assembly GCA_028533065.1). NCBI lineage: Eukaryota > Metazoa > Chordata > Mammalia > Chiroptera > Phyllostomidae > Trachops > Trachops cirrhosus. Next base: position 17,443,702 of record CM052539.1, read on the forward strand.
CAAAATTGTTTATAAAAGTACCCATTTCCTCTATCCTATCTGTTCTGAATGTTTTGCATTATTATTTCTGGTTTTCTTATAACAAGTACATATCAGTACAGAATATACTGTTTTAAATTAGTCGTTTACATTTTTTTAAAGATTTTATTTATTTACTTGAGAGAGAGAGAAACTCAGTGTGAGAGAGCAACACGGATCAGTTGCCTCTTTACATGTCCCAGCTGGGGATGGAACCTGCAACCCACACATGTGCCCCGACCAGGAATAGAACCAGCAACCTTTTGTTTTGCGGGACGACGTTCAACCCACTGAGCCACCACTGGTCAGGACTAGTCATTTAAATTTTTAAAGAAATCTTGTGACATTATTTAGAAATTAAAAATGACATTTTAAATAATTTTGTTTTGCTAATTTGGTTGTGATAGCAGCTTAAAGCAAATGTTTACCATTGGGTTTTATGTCTAACAAGGTAAAAAAGCTGCAGTAAGGATTTATGCCACTCCAATTGGGTCGTGACTGTGACATTCATCATAATGAACAGGTAAAAATTAAGTGCTTGGGTTACAGTTTAGAATCAACAAACAATAAGGAATATACTTTGAAAAATCAGAACTAGAATCTAAGAAAAACCTATTTTTCCTGAAGCAAGAAGGAACTGTATTTGTATTTTGGAAGAAAGTAAGAAATGTAGATTACGGGTGTCAGACATCGTCTGCTGTACAAACTTCAGGAGACAGGTATGCGAGGCAAGCCTCAGTGTGCAGCCTGAGAAAGTATGCTATGAGAGGTGTCGGGCCTTCTGCCTGGAGCTAGTTCTGCATAGTTTCCAAGTGGTATTTTTATCTTGTAATTATGTAAAAAGTCACATTGACAGAAATCTACTAACATGTGATAGAATCACATTCTTCTCTGGCTATTCCTGAAACGTGTGTAGGTTTGAAAATATATGGTAGTACAAAGAGGTTAAATCCTAGAAAGGCTTGCATTTTCTGTTGGAGGAAATGATAATGGTGGTGGTGGAATACCATATATTACACTAGATGCGGGTCTTACATCATGTCTTCTGGTTCCACTATCTGCTGCCAAGAACCAAACTGACTTAACTGAGTGATAAGGTAACTATTGGTTTGCTCACCTCAAAATAATGACATGTTTATATTGGATTAGGTGATTTCCTTTAAAGTCTTCATATAGCACTTTGATGCATTCACGTTATATAGTATACATTCTCTCCAAATGTATAATAAATTTCAGCCTTCCACTGCTTTACACTCAATGCACACTACAGACACGCTAAATTTCTCGTAGTCCCCAGTAGGCCATGCCCTTTCACATATGATTTCTACAGCCTGAATGTCCTTCAGGTCAATTCCATAAATGGTTATTTGGGCATCTATCAGACATTTTTCCAGGGCCTAGGAAACAAAAATAAGGAGATGATGATCTTTCTGTCAATGAGTTCAGAGTCTAGTAGTAAGGGAGACAGTCATATAAACAAACAACAATGATGTACTGTGATATACACAAAATAGAAGTATATACAAAGAACAAAGGCAGCATAGAGGAGAGAGTGGTTAACTATGTGGATGGAGTGGGACAACAAAGCGTGTCATGGTCCAGATGCTCGAAGGTGGTGAGAGGCAATGAAGGCACATCAAGGGACACTGAGGCATGAAAGAGCTTCACATTTTCAGGAAACAGCAAGTGCTTTCACATATAATACAGAAACTTATAATGCAGTGGGGATGAACTGTACACTTTAAAATGGTTAAGATGGTACATTTTATGGTATGTGTTTTTTTTTTTACCACAATTAGATTTTTTAAAAATTATTTAAAACAAATGCAATGGGGAGAGTATCTAAAGACCAGGCTGGAATAAGCAACTGCCTATCTTCTCCTTTTCAACTTCAGAGCCCTACTCATCTTCTGGGCTCAGCTCAGATGTCTAAATGACCTGTCTTTTGTGGGTCCCTCTGTAATTCCCTCAACCTGTGTTACCTTCCTCATGTCTCCTGTAGCACTTCATGTAGACCTCTCTTGGAGTACTTATAGTACTCTGTAGTATGTAAATCTTTTGTTTACACCTCGGTTTCCCCAACAAGACTATGAGTTTCTTCAGGATTGGCACCATTCTTTATGCCAGCACAGATTCTACAACTCTACAAGAATTATTCATTGAGTTAATTAGTTAATTCACTATTAAATAACCATGTGCCAGACACTGCACTGTTTTCCATACATAATCTCCCTTCATTCTTACAACAGCTGTAATGAGGGTAAATATTATTCTCATTTCCATTTTACAGACAAGAAAACTAAGAAAATGAGAGGCTACGTATCTTGCAAAAGTCATTGGTAGTAGTTGAGCTTTGAAGCCAGACTGAAGTCAAACTGATATTTTAATGACAAAGAAAATAATCAATAAATAAAGGAGGGAATAAGATCTAGAATATTAGTTGAGAAAACTTAGGAGGAAGTTGGCGTAGTACATGTCAGGCTTTGTGCTATGCACCTTGCTGAAATAATTTCACTTAAAATAATTTCATCCTCATAAAATCTCCATGTGATATAGATACTTCACTGAAGAAAGAAGGGTTCAGGATAGTTAAATTTCTTTCCCAAGATCACAGAGTGAGTGAATAGCAAGACTATAAAAGAGCTTTTGAGGTGGAGAAAAGATTATCCAGAGGACTTTATTAATTAATTAGAATTTTTACATTGAATGGTTATAGTAAATTTAAAAGTCTGGGGATATTTTGGGACAGCCACTGTGAGGAATTCTTTATTTTAAAAAAGGCCAGGTAAAACTGAATAAATAAGGTTAATGAGCATCAGTTAGGGGACCCAACTGAGGTTAAGGTACACAAAGTTGTGATGAACCCAATAAGCACATTTTTAAAACTTTGTTCAACTATTTTTGCTATCCCAGCAACAAAGAAAGTATTGAGGATTGTCCAACTGAGCAGTGAGGAGTTGTGGATGTCGGGAGAGAGCTGAAGGGAAGAACTCTTGACTGATATAGTGAGACTTGCAGAAATGACTATGTATAAATTCCAGCCTGAGGATCCAGACTTAACTTCACGTGTCTTAGTCCATACAAGCTGCTATAACAAAATACCACAGACTGGGTGGCTCAAACAATACACATTTCTCACAGCTCCGGAGGCTGGAAGTCTGAGATCGTGGCACCAGCATGGTCAGATTCTGGTGAGAGCTCTCTTCCAGGTTGCAGGCTGCCATTTCCAGGTATAGCATCACATTTTTCACAGAGAAAAGAGCACATTGCTCTTCATCCCCTTATAATGGCACCAATGTCATCACCCCCGAGACCATATCCAAACCTCCCAAAGGCCACACCTCCAAATACCATCACAATGGGGATTAGGCTTCAACAAATGAATGGGGGTGGGAGACACAAACATTCAGTCCATAGCACATGCAAATTAAATTCATCTTTCTTCCTGTATCAAATCTGAACCCTCTCAGTTTCTCCAGAAACAACCATCCAAAGTCACTATGAATGGATGACTTTAACCTCAGATGTGGCCCTTATGCTACTTGGCAATTATACTTCACTTCCTAAGTCTCTCATTCACTTTTCCACTCCCATCTTCTCTGTCACCTGATGACCTTGCTTCCTATTTCATCCAGAAAACACAAATAATCAGGAGAAAAATCCCACCAACTGCCACCACTGCGTATATCTACTCACCTGCATCCATCCACCTTCCCTCCTGTCACGGTGAACTGAGCATCCTCCCACGCAAGGCCAACGCCATCTCTTCTGCACCAGATCTCATCCTTTCTCCCTTTCTCAAGTATGAGCAAGTATTCCTCTTACAATTCTCCCATCTCTCTTTTAATCACCAGTCTTTCCCTTTTTACTGAACATTTCCATCAACATTGAACATGCTCTAATTTCTCCCATCTTAAAACAAACAGAACTCATACCTTCACTAGAGTTCAGATCCCTATTTAGTTTTAGCGGCCACTTCATTTCTGTGCCCTTACAGAAAAACTTCCCAGAAGAGGTGTCTGTCCTTAGGCTCACCCTTCTCTGCTCCCATTCTCTCCTGAGTCCTCGTCCATTAGGTCTGCCACTCACTATTTCCCTGAAATTGTTCCTTTCAAGGACACTAATTGCCTTCATGTTGTCAAATGCAATAATTCATTTCCATTCCTCATCTTTTTGGACGTATCAGTATTTGACACAGTTGACGTTGCCTACCTCTTTGAAACTTTGGCTTCCAGAACACCATCCTCATGATTTTTTTTCTGTAGCATGAATTGCTCTTTTTTTTAATCTTTGATCCCATCACTCAACCAAAATCTATTCATATTTAATGCCTTCGATTTTATAATAAATTATGTGGTTTGTTTTGCAGCAGACATGCTTTTCTGATTTTATCATCTTACTTGTAATTTATTTAGATTTTATTCTCTGAGTTTATACCAATTGGCTAACAGAGGAGCCTCAGAGATATGCTGTGTGATGAAAGGGATTTTGAGATTGCCAGGCCCAACCTCTACAATGTAGTCACTCATCAGCCCTTGTGTGTCCTCTCTGTTGTAGTGTGTTCCTGCCATCCAGTTGGATCAGCTGCCCTTCCTTTCAGCTCAGTGACCTTCTGTGACCCCAGCAATGGTGACTGCCCATGCAAGCCTGGGGTGGCAGGGCCACGCTGCGACAGGTGTATGGTGGGATACTGGGGCTTCGGAGACTACGGCTGCAGGCCCTGCGACTGTGCAGGCAGCTGCGACCCTCTCACGGGAGACTGCATCAGCAGGTAGATGTGCACGGCTCTCGTTCTCATCTGCGTGTCGTTCAGATTCTTTTGAAGGTCCAGTAGTGATATGGAAAATCTTGCGTGCCGTCAGTGGAGTGAAGATGTCTTTGCACATCTGTTTAAGGAATTGTTGACAAATTGAGAATCAAGGCATTTGTTCTTGCAAGATTCTAGAGATGGTCTAGTTCATTTTGTAAAATAAATCATTCTTCTTAACAATTGGCCCTAAAATAATGTTTATTTCTGAAAAGTGAAAGGATGGGAAGGTAGCTGAAAATGCTTGAATCTGTATAAATTTACTAATTTCATTCAAGTCCTGAAAAATTCCTGAAAAAATGTATTCATCATTTTCTGTTGTTTTTTTTTAGCAGCACAGACATAGACTGGTATCATGAAATTCCTGACTTCCATTCCACACAAAATAAGAGTGAATCAACCTGGGAGTGGGAAGATGAGCAAGGATTTTCTGCACTTCGACATTCAGGTGAGACAACAGTTATATTTTTGAGTCGGGTCTTTTTGTTTTCCTTCTTAGTGAATTTATTGGGGTGACACTGGTTAACAAAATTATACAGGTTTCGGGTGCTCAGTGTACGACACATCATTTGTACACTATCGTGTTTCACCACCCTTCCACCATTTACTGCCCCCATGTCCTCCTTTACCTCTCCCCGCACAGCAATCACCACACTGTTGTCCATGTCCATGAGTTTTTTCTCTTTTTTTTCTCTCTTGCTCAGTCCCTCCACCCTCTTTACCTCTCCCCACCCCAGCCCCCACCCCCTGAGCCGTGAGCCTGCTCTCTATCTGTGAGTCTGGTCTTGATTAACAGTGATTCATAGCAAACCAGAGAGCAGCTTTTAGATACTATAGGGGAACTCTTCAGTTTTGACATTTAATAAAGTAGGGACCACCATAAGTATAAAACTATTAAATATAACTAAGAGGTATTTTAACAAGCTTTTATTTGTTTTTGATAATTATAGTAATATAAGTAATTAGTATAGAAAATTTGGAAAATGTAAAGCATCGTAGTAAAAAAAAAATTGTCACCTAAATCTCTTTACTACAGTGTTAATACTTTGCTGTGTTTCCTTCTCTCTAAGACACACTGTTTTACTCCCTGACATGTGTGGTTCATTCGGTTGAGTGTCTTCCTGCACAGTGAAAGGTCTCTGGTTTGATTCCCAGTCAGAGCACATGCCTGGGTTGTGGGCCTGGTCCCTGCTGGGGCTCATGTGAGAGGCAACCAATCAATGTTCCTCTCCCTCTCTTTCTCCTTGCCTTCCCTCTCTCTAAAAGTTAAGTAAATAAAATCTTTTTTAAAATGATAAAACATACTGCTTTGCACAGTTGAATGCTAACTGAATATATCAGGTTAAGAAAAGTACAGATCCATTTAAAAGAAAAATATTCTTACCTAGGATAACTTAATATGTACAAACCAAAGGCTAGATGTGAACTCATTTTTAAATCTTCTTCACAACTAAGAAACAAAAACAATTTTACAAACTAAATATAAGCCAAATAATTAAACTAATAAAATTCAAATTAACATTAATTGAATATGAAAAATTATTTTTAATGAAGCCAAAACACATAAATATGGTTCTTAGAATTTACTAAGTCTATACTGTTATTTCCTCTGGCTCAATTTCCCTGTGACGTTTATCTGTTCCTTCATTTGAAGAGCATTCTGTGCTATTGGTAGTAATACATGATTTCTGTGTTCATCTTGCCTCTGTTGTTTTCTCATAGAAAATTGAGTGGTTCTATTTAGCACCAACTTGCTCCTTAAAACATAAAAGTATGAAATCTTGTGTCAGCATTTGGTTGTAAAATTCTTACCAAATTAAACTTAAATAAATGTTAAGATATTTTTATTATTAAATATTACAAATGCCAAAATGTTATATAGAAACCCATAAACATGCCTTCTAGTGTTACCAAATCTTATACTTTGCCATAATTGTTTCATATTTTCATTTAAATTTTACAGTGTTACAGATACATTTGAAGCCCCTGGTGTACCAGTCTACAACCTCACTAGCCTCTCTTACTCCACAGAATAACCACTAGCTTGAACTTTGGTGTTTATCATTCACTTTCATGATTTTACTGTATATACATATATATAGTAAATATATATATTTTAATATATAAATAAATATATAAATATATATAAATAAAGTAAATAGATATATACATGTGTATATAATCACAGACATAAATTATCTACATTTTCAAAACCTTTTTTGACCTGAATATGTATTGATATATATTTTTTAATTTATCCATTCTATTATGTCCACATACCACTTTTTATTCTCCCATTGTTTGCTGTTCAGGATATTTCCAATTTCTAGTTTTTTACTGTTACACATAATGCTAGCATGAATGTTCTCATCTGCAACTTTGTGCTTTTAGAAGAAGTTTCTTTGAGCAAGGGCTGGCCAACTACAGTCCTCAGGCCCAATCTGTCCTGCCGTCTATTTGTCTATAGCCCATGAGCTCTACCTGCTCTAAGGTTTAAATGGTTACACTTTAAATGGTTATTTAAGTCCCTGTATAATATCTTTAATTTTGCCTCTTGGCCCACAAAGCCTAAAATATTTATCATCTGTCCCTTTATAGAAAGTATTTGCTGACCCTTGTTCTAGGGCACAACTCTTCGGGCCATGGATGTGCTTATTGACAGATTTACTACATATTGCCAAAGAGCTCTCTGAAGTGGTTGTATAAGTTTGCATTCTAGCAGCAAAGTATGACATCACACATCATCAGTAACATTTTGTATTTATTTAACAAATTTTTATATGGCACATACCAGGGGCCAAGCATTAATCTAACTCATTAATTCAGGCCCAGTTTAACTCAACAGTTATTGGATTTTTAAGTTAATGTTATGGAACTTCTCAACTTTTGCCAATTTGATGGGTATAAAATGGGATTCTCACCATTTTAAATTGCATTTTCCTGATTACTAACAGGTTTGGTAACTTTTCATAGTTTTTTGGTCATTCAGGTTTCTTTTCCTGTGAATTTCCTATTTGTGATTTTCTTACTAATTTGTAAAAGTTATTTATAAATTCATTCCTTCATCCAACAAATATTTGAGTACCCATACTATGTGCTGGTATTGTAAATATAGTAAGTGAGCAAAACAGACAAAAATCCCAGCCTCTGAGGAGCCTGTATTCTTGCAGAGGAAGATAGCTAATAAATAAGTAAAATATTTTGTATAATAATATGTAGTGTAATAGAGAAATAAAAGAGGGGTGGGAAAAAGGAAGTGCTTAGGAAGGCCATACTTTTAGATAGGGTGATCTGGGAAAATTCTGTGTAAGGTGGAATTAGAGGGGAAAAAAGTCTGGAGAAGGTAAGGGGGTGAACTATACCGATAACAGAGGAAAAAGAGTTTGTGAAGAAGGCCCAGCAAGTGCAAAAGCCCTGAGGTGGGACTGGGCCTGACTTATTCCTGAAACAGCAAGGAGGCCAGTGTGGCTGAAGCAGAGTTAGAAACTGCAATTTTAATACATTCTTATAAAGAACTTACGGACCCTTTAAGAATAAAGAACCCAAATTTGAGAAACACTGGTATTTGTAATACTGTATCATGGTTTTTTCACTTAACAATCAGAAACCTAATGGTTTCATTTTAATTCACAACAGGGAAGAAGGTGGGAAGGATAAGGTAATGTGAACCTGTCATATTTATCTTTTCACATTTGATAAAGAAAAAATCTTTCCCATTATTTTTTGTCTTAATTCTACATAATCTGAATTCTGATTTTAATAACCACTTTTGAAAGCTTCCTTCCATTTTTCTAAGATAATGATGTTCATAATTCTCCAACTTCGTCTGCTAGGCCAATCTATAAAAATCGTTTTAAGACACTCATTAAGCGAGTCATCATGTTACGAGGGAGCTGGCAGCACATTAATTAAGCACATAAAGCACTGGCATCAGAATGACTCCAGACTCTCACGTTCACAACAGCTGTTAGGTCTATGACATCCCCAGAGAGCCTCTGAAATTCATCTGGAAGAGCTCCAGGCTGTGGAAGACATTGTTCAGTTTCCTGCTAAACAGCAATATTTGCATTGGGCATAGAATAGTACTCCTGGCCGCCTTTTTTCAATAGAAAAGTGATAATTAGTTTCCTAAGCACTGTGATTTATTCTCAAATGTACATGCCTACCTACATATTTACCTACCATAAATTTCCATAACTAGGAATGCAATATCCTATACTCACAAGATACTCTTAATTTCTATGGCTTCTTGTGAGGCAGAGAACATCAGCTGTAAAATTTCACTTTCTGTACAACAAAACTGGCTTTGGTGCCAAAGAACTATAAACAATGCTCTCTCCCTCTCTCCCCTCCCCTTGTCTCCTATCTCCCTCCCTCTGTCACTCTCTCTCTAACATTCTAGTACTTTGGTATAGCTAAACAGGTTTTCCTCTCCTTCTAGATTTCTTTTAAGAAGACAATCTGAAGCCTGACCAACAGAGATTCATTCAAAAACAACTTTTATTGTCTGATGCCTTAACATATTAAAAGGGGGTACCAGAAAGCAGTCAAAGAAAGACCTTTGAATAACAGACTTATGTATGTTCTCATAGGCTGAAGGACTAAAGAGAAGAACATTATATTAAGGAATAATATATGCCATTTGGAATTCCATTAGGTTTTATAGCACGGTAGTTACCATACTGTGCTGCTTTAGTGGGAAAATCAAAGGCTGTGGGCTGTTCACTTAAGTTACTATAATTTCTGAATGAGTAATCCTCTCTGCTATGTTTAGATTAAAAGCAGTATTATTTAACAAATCACAACAACTCATTTTAAGCACCTTTGATTTCTCTTACTATTTAATTCCACTGTGATTTTCTCCTTGCAAATCTCATTCCCTGATTCCTAAAGAAGCTTCAGTTAGAGCCAGTAAGTCACTGTTCTCCACATCACCGTGTGTCTCACCAGAATCCTAGTGTCATTTCCACCTGAATATTCTCTCAGCATCGCTAGTCATTACAGTCTCTTCACCATAGATCTCTGTTGTGTTTTGCCTGACCAGATTAGTGTCCCCTTCTTTCCCACTATTTCTGTGGTAGCTCAACCCCACATTTTTCTTTGAGGAAGCTTTCTTCCCCCATTTAATAGAGTCTTGGAGAAGCCAATCAGATGTTCTGTCCCTGTAATTTAAATCTTTTACTGGAAGTGACAAAGTCTGAAAGTGATCAGAGTTCACGATCCAATGGTGAAGCTGTAAGAGAGACTACCCAATAGATCCTAGATCTCTGCACTCTCCTGATTCTCGTCCTTTCTGAGCTCCAGTCCTTCAGCTTTTTCTTCTGTCTGAGCTACTCCACATGCTTTCGATAATTAAGTTAGACAATTGATTGCTACAAAAAAATCTTAATTAATAAGTAACTTCTGAAATGCTCTCCTTCTCTTAACTTCCCTATTTCTGTCAGTGACAATACACTCCTCTCTTGCTGGCTTGGCTGAAAATTTCAGATTTGTTATGCTCCTCCTTCCCTTACACTGACAAGATTCGTAGACCCTATCTCTGCAGCATCCCTTGATATTTCCTCCTGTCTAGATCCACCGATCAGACCCACGTTCCATCTGACTTAGACAGAGAGTATAGTGGAAAGATCAGGGGCTTCAGACTCTCCCCAGTCCAGACTTAAAATCTGACTGTTTTATGTGTTAGCTGTGCTACCTTGAATAAGCTAATTAATTACTCTGAGCCTCTATTGTTTCATTATTTTAATAACACCTATCTCATTAAGGTTATTGTAAAATTAAACAAGATCATATGGATAAATTCCTTATATAGTTTATGGCATATAGGTGGCACTCAGTTTAGTTAGTTGTTGTTATTAATTTCACTAGCTTCTAATTGTTCCCTGCCTTCATTTTCTCTTCATTCCAATACTTTTGATATAATGCCAGATTGATTTTCATATATATGTATATATATCATTTTTTATTGTATTTTTCCCATTACCATTTATCCTCCCATAACCTCTTCCACCTCCACCCACCCTTTCCCCCACCATATATATATATTTTTTAAATTTAAATAACTTCTTTAAACTGATAGCTTTGAAAGTTCCCATTTTTCTAACAAATTAAATTCAGGCCTTAATTACACATCAATCAAGGTCCTCCACGACACCTTCTACTATTCCCTGCTCAGCCTGTACCTGGGAGAAACAGAACCACTCATTCTTCCATGAACACCCTCTGCCCTTTCTCTCTTACTGTTTTTTCTGCACCCTTTTATCTCTATATTCCTGTCAAATTACTATAAGAATCTTATATCAGTAAATAAATGTAAAACACAATAGTGCTGCCTGGCACATAAGCCCTCCTCAGTAAAAGTTACCTGCTGTTATTTCCATTCACTCAATGCCTATGAAATGCAATGCATGAGGGAAAGAGGGGACTGGTGAGGAAAGGGGTAAAATTATATCTATTTGTTAAATTAGCAAGAATGAAAATCCTATCCATTCTGGGTTCTAGGAACACAAAGATGAATAAGGCATAACCGTGGTCCTCAAGGATTATAGTCTAGAGAGGAAATAAATACATAAATAAGTATGAAAATGCTGTATAGAGAGTATGTACAAGGGCATTTTGAAAGTGTTCTGCAAGGCCTGGCAAATCTCTGACACATAATTGTAGTATATGATTCCAACTATTGATAGAACACATTATTACTTGTTCTTCAAAGTCCATTTCAAATTCTTGTTCAGCTATAAAACTTATTCTACCTTCTCAAACATGTGACCTCCCACCCAAGCATATTGTACCTGTCTTAGAAAACTTATCACTACTTACCGTATTTTTCAGACCATAAGATGAACCTAGGTTTTAGAGGAAAATAGGGAAAAAATGTTTGAAGCCAAAAATGTGGTAAAATATTTAATAACATAAATAACATATTTCACCAATGAAATATAAACAGAACTCAACAGCAACATTAACAACCATTATTCTTCCCAAATTTGAAGGGGAAAAGTGCATCGTATAGTCTGAAAAATACAGTATATACTTGCTTTATTCACCGTACTGAGTTGTAAGCCTTAAGGCAAGAATTGAGACTTGCTGGTACTTATATGCTCTGAAGTTCATAGCATGTCATCATGCTTACCATAGGGACTCAATAAATTTTTTAAAATTAGATGGCATTACCTTCAAAGCACTGTCCAATTATTTTATTTTATTTTGAACTATTGTTACTTTCCTAAAAAGATAATTGTTTTTATAGGTTATCTAATTGTTTTTTTAGTTGTTCCTTTCCATTAGCATGGACTATATCACAACATCAATTATAAGTATTAAATTATATCAATATTTCTACATTTCTGTATTTCTCTTAGACTAGTACTTGACTGGATAATAACTAATTCAGTCCAGGAAGTGACTGTTTGTTTTGAGTGACTTTTCATGTTTTCTTAGTATTTATGATTATGTTTTATAAATCACTCAAGCTTTAAAGAGTTACCTAGATTTACTTGTTGATTTCTTTTTATTTTCTTTGTTTCTAAGTAACACCATTCCTCATTTAATTTCTGTAGGTAAATGCGAATGTAAGGAACAAGTGTTAGGAAACTCCAAGGCATTCTGTGGGATGAAATATACATATGGTGAGTTTGAAGTCCTTAAATGCTTCTGAAAATCTATTCAAACTAAGTACAAAGCGTTTTCTAGGAAATGTGAGGCCTGGTGTATGACATTCTCAATATTTTAAAGCATTAGTCTTATATAATCATGTTAAACATCATATTCTGGTCTTGGACTTGATTTTCCTAATAGAGATGGTACTGAATGCCCTGGTGAGGGCACAAGGCTGGTAGACAAATGCAAGGTTACCCTACTATGAAGAAAAGAAGCAAAGGACAAAAAGGAAAAAAATGACATGTAATCCTTTCTTATGATGCTTCCTGTCTTAGTAATCTAAAAAGGAAGTCTCTAGACACTTGAACAACTCCTGTGGCAGTCTGTCAGGTAATACTAAGCAGAAATCAATCTAACGCAGTATTTCAAGAGCTCAGGCATTGGGTTCAGACCTATATGGGTTTGATTTCTGATTTATTGGGTGGGTACCTTAACCTCTCCAGGCTTCTTCATCTGTCAAGTAGGGGTAATGCCACCTTCCCCATGGAATGTGATTTTTTTAAAAGCACATTACCTTGCTCTTACTAGATGCTCAGTAAATGGTAGGGAGAAGGAAGAGAATTTATATATTTGAGGAGTAAGAGGATATGAACTGTTTGTCTGTGTTTTTATCCTGCCCGCTCTGTATACTCTGCATTTCTCTACCTTTCAAATACCATAAAAATGCAACACATAGATAAAGAAAAGTGTCACTGCCCTAAATAAAGACTGTTACTATATTCAAATTCTAAGTTACTTTATATTTACTATTAAATGTATTAAAGATACCTTATCTTGCCAACATACTATTGACTAGTGTCTAGGCTTTTTATTGTTCTATGTTTATAGGACCTGAAATAGGGATTACAATGAAGTGAAAATTTTAAGTTATGATTTCTCAAATCAAGTGTTTAGGTTCTTGATAACATTGTATTTAATTTCATAAGAGATAAAAATGTGAATGTTAAAAACCTCTTAAATCTTATCTAACATTAACATGTATATTTCTCTCCTTTATCCTGCCAACTTGACTAAATAATAGAATAAAACTTCTGAAATATATAATGTCTAATAATGATATTTACTATTAAAAGCAAAAAAACACATTTAGTTCAAAGTCAGTCAGTTTAGTGGAAATATCAGTGGTTTTCATCATCGCATAGGCTCAGTAGCTCTCTGACTGAATTTACAAAAAACTGTTGTACATTGTCATCTTTTAATACAATTGTATTGTTTTTCTTAAAGGAATTAAAACACTCTTAATGATGTAATGAAATATCTTGCTCTTATTAAATACAATACACCTACAGACTTGGGAGGAAAAAGTCACCCCCCATTTCTGGCTTAATGGAAAAAAAACTTGATTTATTTGATTACTCCTTTAGCAAATATTTATTGAGCTATCATCATGAATAGACAAGGTCCCTACTGTCTTTGAGCTTACAATCTAGTGAAAAAAATATCCCCCAAATACCAAAAGTAACCCTTGAGCATTGGCTATGTGTGACGTACTAGGCTATGTACCCTTCATGCAACTATCTCATCAAAATTCTAATCCAAACACTACCTCTAACCAACCAGCCATGCAAACTTGAGCAGTTCACTTAATTTCTTTAAACTTGCCCCCTCATACATAAAACAAAACTAGATGAGCTCTTATAACCCCTTAGAAATCTAAAATTTGGTGATTCTAAAAAGACAGGTGACTGACCGTCTTATAGATGTGGAACCAGCCAGGATACGGGTCTCTCATTACACACAATCTTTCATCAAGATACAGATGAACCAATAAAAACTAATAATACAGAATATTGCATACAATGTTCCTTAGGTCTACTTTCTTCCCTATACCAATTTATTCCATTACTTAATCCCCCCATCCATTTCATAGATGTTAGAGCATAACAGAATCATGAGTCATTTGGAATACTGGAACCTGTCATCATGTATTTAGAAGGACAGCCTCCCTAACCCCAGTCAGCTTGCATTTTATACCAGGGGAATAATAATAATATTATTATTTAATCTTTTTAGGATATTTAAAATATATCCTGGGAGTAGCATTTGCTCATCATAACATTGTACACAATCAACCAGAAGAGTGTAGTATAGTTAGAATCTAAATAAAAACCAGGATAACAATTCTACTTCCTACATATCTTCCATTTAGTTGATAGCTGAATGTGTTTAAGATTAATTATACTTACAGTAGGCAAATGGCTAATATTCTTTTAGCATAGTGATATGGGAATGAGTTGCAGTAGAAAATATCTAAGAAGGAAGAGTATAATTGATTTCGATGAAGCCATTACAAAATTCTGAGCCTAATGATTTTTAAAGCTAATTTCCACATTCTCATCATCGATTCACTTTTCCATTATACTCTGAAGTATATATTTAAGTTGTTGTTCAAACCTCAAAGGATATGAAATTCTCTGCATTTTGACTTTTGGAATTGTGTTGTTACAGTGCTAAGAGTAAAGATTTTATCAGCTCATGATAAAGGATCTCATGCTGAGGTCAATGTGAAGATAAAAAAAGTCTTAAAATCTACCAAACTGAAAATTTTACGAGGAATGCGAACATTGTATCCAGAATCATGGACTAACAGAGGCTGCACTTGTCCAATCCTCAATCCTGGTGAGCATTAGATTTTTCTAGCTTAATAACTACCTTCTCTATGTTGAATTGCTGTTTGTCTTACATTCTCTGAACCACAACCTAAATAAACTCTGCAAGAACATCTCTCCTTTTCACATCTGAATTCTGGGGAAAGCCCAAATGGAATTCTTTGAACTGACATCAAAAAACTATTTCTCTTCCAGGTGCTCTATTAAAGTATAATACTTTAAAATCCATCAATATAACATTCTCTGCCCTAAAAGAGAAGTTGCAGATTGGTTCCAGGTGTCAGCAGCATAGAAAGTACTTTCATGAATTTATCTGCCACTAACACTGTATCTGAAAGCTAGGTCCCATTACGGCGCCCTGGGTAGAACTTGCTCCCAAAGGAAGCTCAAATGCAAAATTCCATCTGTGAAAATAATATTGAATTCATTTTTACTGTTGCATGAGAAGCATCTGTTTCTCCTGGGTAGAAAACAACTCCCAAGTTATCATCTTATTTTTCATTAAATGATCATTCTGGTTTCAAACTAGAAACAGCAGAGATAAATAAACAAGCAAGCAAGCAAACAAACAAACCAAAAAAAAAACCTTGTAAAATCTTAGAGAAACTTGGCACGCAGTGAAATTTGTACTCTAAAATGTTATGGCAGAGGGAGAGACAAGCAAGTAAGCGAGGGATTTATACCTTTATACTCTGTAAGTACACTCCTCTATTGTGTCATAAACTGCTTATTTTTCTGTCTCCCTCATTAAGTTGGAGGATGGGATTTAGATTTTTCATCATAGTACACCCAGAACCTACCATTAGCACCCAATAATAGTAACATAGTTCCCAGATAGTAAGTTCTAGCAAAACAAACCATTTTTTTAAAATCCTCTGTATTTCCCAGTTCGTGTAGTTACCATCTGTGTTAATGGCATTGTTGAAACAAGTGCATAATTTCTTTACTAGATATAATTTCTACCAAATATAAGTGTCGGAAACCAAGGTTATATAAATAACAAGTCATTTGTGGTCTTTGACAAATCAATTTGAGAGAAACAAACAGATAACTAAGAGAGAGGGGAAAAAAAAACTATTAATAAAATATCTCCCCCAACCCAAACCATCTATCTACACAATGAATGATATACATTTCTTTACTTTATTTCTACTGTTAACTAATCTCTCACACTCTTTTATACTCCTTCAGTATTTTATTTAAATTAATTTAAATTTTAAGAATAAAAGACATTTGAGATAAAGAAAGAAAGAAAGAAAGTTTCAAAAAACAAATCAAGTAAACAGAATCTTGAACTTTGAATACAGGAAACGAATGGTCATTCATCTGTGTTCCACTTCCCAAATATCTGTGTACACGGGCTCTTCCTATAAGCCCTTTCTACTATCTTGGCAAAAGAAAAAAAAAAACCTGCCCAGTTTTTTAGCCAGACATTAAAAACAAAAGCTTTGACCATCTGATCCACCCTCCAGGAAGTGAACTATACTTCCTAATCAGGTTTCTGCCAAACAAAGAATCAACTGAGTTCATCACAATTGAAAGCATAAGCACAATTATTCAAAGAATTCTTGAAAACATGTTTACTCACTTTGAAGAAAAGACTGGAACCTGCCAAAGCAAAACCAGACACTCTCATTTCACTTTGTTTTTCCATTTTTACAAGTTCAATAACTAAAGCCAAAGAAAGCTGATAAGAAAATTCTGAAACCTTACACTTCAGCTTGCTTCCTTTGCCACTTTCGTAAAGGAGCAATCTAATTGGGCATCCCTGCAAATTCATTTGTTCCTACATTCATTCATTAATCATATAGTACTAAATTGTTATATATTCTTTTTTATGGGTACAAAATAAACTTTGTGTCCTCAAATATGTAGCAAAGTAGATGTCAAAAACATAGAGATAGGAAAATAAATTCAAATGCTAACAAATAATACAACAGATAATACTGTTCTTAATGCTAATTTTCAGCATGAGGCTGTTCCATAATTTGTGGATTTATTCAGTACCATTTTTATTAGTTTATATTTATACTTTAAATTAATAGCAAATTCCTTATTATTTGTTCTACCTATAGTTTCAAAGTAAATTCATTTACAATACTAGATTTAACATTAAATTTTCCTAAAAGTTGTTTATTATAATTTTTAATAAGAATTTTATTATTTTAGAGATAATACGAACAACATCAAGAGCATTCTATTGCATTTTAACTATTCTGTTAATTAAATATAGAGATTCTTTCTCATGCAGAAGCTATGGTTACCCTTTAAAGAATTTAAATGCCTTATAATTCATCTTTCATTTGTGCTCCCCAGTGTTTAAACCTCTCTATGTCATTATTCTCCTTTTATTTCTCTTTTTTTTGAAAACACCATCATAGCAATCTTTAAACTTAGGATTGGTTTATTTTAATAACCTTTTAAAACAACCTTTCATTCTTTTAGAAGCAATATATGCACATTATAGAAATTTAGGGGAAAATTTTATTTTATATTTCTGCCCCCCAGAGGACACCTCTGTTAGTTAACATCTTAGTGAAAATCCTTCCAGGTCTTTCTTTTTGCATGTATATGTCATATTTTTAACCAAAATGAAGTAATTATATATGTTTTATTCTACAGTCTATTTTATTCAGTCACCGATCTTTATTTTCAATTTTAATTTATTTTCCTATAATCTAATACTCAGACCATATTCCACACATATTCCAATTTCCCAACTGATCCCCAAATGTTCTTTTGAGCTGGTTTCTTCTTGCCGGTATTCAATCCAGGATCACACACTGTATCTAGTTTTTAAGTCCTTCAAGTCTCTTTTATTCAAGTACAGTTTCTTTTTATTGTTGTTGAAAAAATTTTTATTGTTGAAGAAAGTAGGCCAGCTGTCTTGTCCTACTCTTCTACATTTGTTTGGCTGGTTCCTTGTGGTGTCATTTAGCTTGTCATTCTACCTCCTATATTTTCTATATATTTTTAAGGGTTTATTTATTTATTTATTTATTTTTAGACAGAGGGGAAGGGAAGGAAAAAGAGAGGGAAAGAAACATCGATGTGTGGTTGCCTATCACAGGCCCCCTACTGGGGACCTGGCCCACAACCCAGGCATGTTGCCCTGACTGGGAATCAAACTGGTGACCCTTTGGTTCACAGGCTGGCATTCAGTCTGCTGAGCCACACCAGCCAGGGCTATTTTCCATACTCTAAAGAAAAGCTTGATGGAGGCAAGATAAACATTTTGGCTAAAATTCATTACACTTCTTCATGTTTGGTACTTCATGTTAAATCACATCAGAAGACACATAGTACCTGGATGACCCCCCGATCAGTGCTGCTAAAACTTGACCCTTGGGTTAGAGTCAAAACAGTTTGATCTCTCCATTGGACAGTTTTGTTTTCCCTTTTGAGACTAGAAAAGAATGAGTGTCATGTTACGTAGTCACTATATAAACATCAAGTTTCCCATTAACCACTTAAATGATTTTATCACCAATTGGTATCCCTTCCTGAACCAATAATTTCATGGAAAGGCATTTTTTCTGGGTCCTTTCGGTGAATAACAAAAATATATTTATATTTTAAAACCATGAGTTTAAATTGATATTTTCAATTAATTTTAACATTTCATGATTTTTCTAAATTTCAATTTTAAGCCCTGGCTGGTGTGGTTCAGTGGATTGAGTAAAGACTGACCAAAGCATCACTTGTTCGATTCCCAGTCAGGGCACATGCCTGGGTTGCAGGCCAGGTCCCCAGTAGGGGGCGCAAGAGAGGCAACCACACATTGATATTTCTCTCCCTCTCTCTCTCCCTCCCTTCTCCTCTCTCTAAAAATAAATTTTAAAAAATCTTTAAAAATTTTTAAAAAATAAATTTGAGTTTTAAAGTATATGTCTCTTTATCTTAAATTGGAAATTTTTATTTCATAAACATAATTACTTATTTGTTCTATCCAATAATATTAATGAAAAATGTTTCAAAATACCAATATTGATATTACTATAAATATATACTGAGGAAGATTATCATATTTCTTTTTATTAATATAGAGATAATGAAACTGTCTTTTCATTTTTTGTGTGTGTATGTACTTGTGTGTGTTAGCCTGAGAGGAACTTTTAATTACAAAGTCAGCAAAATCAGCTCTAGGTCTGGTCAATTCTCACCCTTTTAAAAAATGTATAACAAACATTCTACATTTCAAAAGCACATTGAGCCCTGGCTGGCATAGCTCAGTGGATTGAGCACGGGCTGCGAACCAAAGCATTGCAGGTTCGATTCCCAGTCAGGGCACATGCCTGGGTTGCGGGCCAGGTCCCCAGTGGGGACCACATGAGAGGCAACCACACATTGATGTTTCTCTCTCCTCCTTCCCTTCCCCTTTCTAAAAATAAATAAATAAAAATCTTTAAAAAAAAAAAAAGCACATTGACTTTATTTAGGTACTATGTGCTATTTTGTATAATCCATAGCTCTTGTCCAATATGTTTCCTCAAATGGTTATTAAACTTTTATAAAATTCTCCTTAATATATACTACTATACATAATGAGTCCCCAGGAAATACTTGTTTGCCGTATTCAGTATTTGCAGGTATGTTAAGAGCCTAAGGAATCCTTACTTCTTTACCGTAGAAGGTGGTATAATACAGAGTAATAGTTCTATAATCAGATACACCTGAGCTTATAGCAAAGTGCTGCTACTACTGAGAGACACTGAACAAGTTCTTAACCTCGCCAAGCCTCAGTTTCCTCATCTGCAATACAAGAAGAAAAATTACATATAAGGTTATTTTCAAGATTCACGAGATCATACATGTAAAGCACTTAGCAAATGCTTATTAAATGTCAGCTGTTATTGTCTATTATTCCCTATTTCAACCATGAATATATAAAACCACTAACTATACACACATAAAAACACTGAAGTCACCTCTCCCTCCCCAAAAAGTCATGACACTACATAGATCCTTTTGTTTTCTTTTAGGTTTGGAGTACCTTGTAGCAGGCCATGAGGATGTAAGAAAAGGCAGACTAATTGTGAATATGAAAAGTTTTGTTCAGCGATGGAAACCATCTCTTAGAAGAAAAATCATGAATATTTTAAAAAGAGAGTGCAAGTAGCAATAAAGGTGTGTAGCACATAATGGCACTTCTCTGTGTATAAAACACAAACTTATTGGAAAGAAGACCTCAGTAATGAAACTGGAATTTTTTTAAGTGCCAAAATGTATAGAAATGTTCCAAAGCACGGGCCTTGTCTAACCTATCTCTTCTGGGTCCACGCTTAAATACACTTTGCTCCATAAAGAGGAGTGAAAAAAATCTATGCTGATACCTGTTTTATATGGAACTGATTCTGAAATTCCTAACTATTCAAAATATTTTAATAGCAATGATATTTAACAGTAATTCATTAAATGCAAAACATATAACAAGGACTCCTCCCAACTTCAGATATGTTACTTACATTTGTGCTACTTACAGTAATTAATAAGATTTCAAGGAATCCTCAACTCTTCTATCAGAAAAGGTGTTTCTTAAAAAGAGCCTTCTCTTTCGTGATGTGTGTGAACTTCGGTTGTGGTGTGCTAAGAGGAACCTCTCCACGTAT
This sequence comes from Trachops cirrhosus, assembly GCA_028533065.1. Lineage (NCBI taxonomy): Eukaryota > Metazoa > Chordata > Mammalia > Chiroptera > Phyllostomidae > Trachops > Trachops cirrhosus. The sequence goes on from CM052539.1 coordinate 17,464,404, forward strand.
ATATAGTACTTCTTTGTGTAAAGCACTTTACCACCTACCACTTGTGTAAGTTTGGAGATGCTGTTGACAGCAAGAAAAGAAAAGGATGTGTACGAAAACCTACTGAAACAGAAGCACTGCCGCTACATGTGGACACAAATGACCAGATAAAGGAAGCGGTACTATTTGACTCTGAATACTTGGAAAAACCGTGTGAAGGTGCAACCTTAAAGGAGCATATGTTTGCATGAAGTCTCAGCGTCAGGCTACAGATTAGATTCCACAGTTACTGGCCATGATGAAACTTTTTTAAAAACTAAGCAAAAAGAGACTTGAAAATAAGAGAAAGAAATCATTAAGTATAGAAATATGCTTTGGCAAAAAGGAAATGAATGTTAAGTTTTAAAAAGCTCACTTATTTACAATGCACTGTATTCACTTCAAAAATTCTTATAGACACAGAATTTGCTTCATTTTTGTGTTTAGTATTTAAACCTGAATATTGGAACATTTCCTTCTTTTCTTTATTAACAGTATATGGTCATCTGTATTTACTCATTTTTTGACACAATGTATGAGACAGTTCACAAAATTACAGTTTTTCATTATTATTCATCTTAAGTACCCTGGATAGTCACTCTACATATAGTTTCTTCTGTACTTCAATATACAAAACATAAACCACAGTGCCATAAAATTAACTTCACATAAAGAACATATTTTTTCCTGAGGTCCTGTGGACTTGCAAAATATATATATATATTGCTTTGTTAATTTTTATATGTAATAAAGAAATATTATCTCCTGATTTTTATCTTATTTTCTGATCAACTCTTTCAATAATGCTAAAGATTACCTTCTCTTAATGAAGGAACTTAGATCTAATTCCTCTAATTAAAATCAAACAAGGGCTTAGTGTTTCTACTCTGTTACTATGGAGTTTGGGGATGGAGTGGACACTAATTCAGATGAGTTTAGCTCTAGCATTTGGGCATAAACTTTTTCCATCAGATGTATTGCATTTTTATATTACATTTACTTTTTAACTAATTTTAAAAGTGATGAAAGTTCACTGTTGAAAATACAGAAAACTATGATGAGAAAAGCACCTGTATTTCTACCATCTTGTGGGAACAGCTGCTAGCATTTTAGTATCTATGTCGATTTGAACATAGCCATACTGGAAGCCACCTCTGGGCCACACTGGAAGAAGAGTTGTCTTGGGCCACATGTCAAATACACAAACACTAATGAAAACTGGTGAGCAAAAAAAAAGATTTTAAATAAATTTACGATTTTGTGTTGGGCCGTATTCATAGCCATCCTGAGCCACATGCAGACCATGGGCTGGAGGTGAACACCGCTGCATTGTTTTCTATGCATATACATACCTTTTGCAGAATTGTAGTTATACCATACGTTTTGAAATGAAATCTACCTTTATCACCTGTAGCATGTCTCTCAGTTTCTTTCCTATTTCTATCTTATCCTAGTAAGTGGAACGCTTTCTAGCAGGATATCCTCTACAAGCAACTTATAAAATATGTTGGTAAGTAAATTATACCAAGAAAATTATTTAAAATATTTTTTAAAAAATTTTATTTATTTATTTTTAGAGAGAGGAGAAGGGAGGAAGAAAGAGATGAAGCAAAACATTGGTGTGAGAGAGAAACACTCATCAGTTGCCTCTCATACATGCCCTGTGCAGCAAGGGACTGAACTAGCAACCCAGTCATGTTCCTTGACCCGGAATCAAACCTGTGACCTTTTACTTTGTGGGATGATACCCAACCAACTAAGCCACACTGGTCAGGGGGAAAAAAAAATATTTTAAATACATCAAACATAAAATTTGCTTAACTTTCAGAGTTGTCAAATTGCATTTTCCATTTCACTTTATTTAAAATAACTATTACCCATTAAAAAGAACACAAATAATGGCTATTATTTAAAAGAGTAGGTGCCCTGGCTGGTGTGGCTCAGTGGATTGAGTGCCAGCCTGTGAACTGAAAGGTTGCCGGTTCAATTCCCAGCCATGGCACATGCCCAGGTTGTGAGCCAGGATGAAACAAGCACAAGTGGACAGGTGCGTACACACACCGAGTGCCTCTTGAATAGCATATGGCAAAGTTGACTTAATACTCTTAGTATTTTTTACATTGCTAGCTTTAAGTATCAGAATTTTACTTGTATAATCAAGCCCTGGCTGGTGTAGCTCAGTGGATTGAGCATGGGCTGTGAACCAAAGGGTCACTGGTTTGATTCCTAGTCAGGGCACATGCCTGGGTTGCAGACCAGGTCCCTAGTGGGGACCACATGAGAGGCAACCACAAAAGATGTTTATCTTCCTCTCTTTCTCCTTCCCTTCCCCTCTCTCTAAAAATAAATAAATAAAATTTTTTTAAAAAAAGAATTTACTTATGTAATCAAAAGCACTACTAAACTTTAGCTGGACTTACCCTAATAAAAATAAAGCTGGATAATATATTTTTAAGAACAATAAATGTGCCCTCCTGGTGTGGCTGAGTGG
>CM052539.1:17467412-17500111 GCA_028533065.1 Trachops cirrhosus
GATTGCCTCTTGCATGCCTCCAACCAGGGACCTGGCTTGCAACCCAGACATGTGCCCTGGGCATCGACTGGGAATCGAACTGGCGAACTTTGGTTCATAGGTCAGCACTCAATCCACTGAACCATACCAGCCAGGGTTTAACTTTCTTTTATTGATCATGTACTAGATTTATAATTTGTTTTTTTAAACAATTAAAATGTAATCAATTGTTTTAAAAACATATTCAAGAAAAAGCATAACTATAAGTTTGTGTCTATGTTTACCAAATTATTCAGCCTTTAATATGACTTCCCAGTCCTCCTCGACTAGAACCTTCCTTAGTTGCTCCTTTGAGTACCTTTTCTGGCAACACTCCAAAAATTAGTTCTCTGGTATAATTATTCTTAAGGTTTGATTCTAAAATCACTTGTAGGCCTTCCACTGCAGTTTTAATTTCTCATAAGCATCATTTGGCTTCCAAAGTGAAAAAAAAGAAAGAAAAAAGAAAACCCTGTGTTCCGCATTTGTAAAAGTAAATAACAAAACAGCGCAAGCTAGCTGGCCCATGACCCCATTCCCATTCCATCATTCCATCATCCTGCCATACTTCTATATACACTTTCTCCTCCCTGGCATCTTTCAAAATAACCATCTTGGTACCAAGGCAACAGAGTCGAATAAAATTTCCATCTATGGCTTCAAATGAATCTAAACACTTCAGAGCTACTGGGAAAGTTTCTGCCCCTAGAGCTGTACTCCCTATACTGTAGGGCTTTATTAGTCAGCAGCTTAGTTGCATAATCTCCACATACTTCTGTGTAATTTGCCTGAGGTTAACCCAGTCTACGCCCTCTTGTTACATCACTTTCCCCATAGAGGAATGTTAGTAATATTTAGTATTTGATGCAATGGAAATTCTCGATAATAGGATAATCTTTTAATAGTGTCCACTAAATGAGGTCAGATCTGTGGGGATGTGACCACAGTCTAAAAAGCAATGTCCCTCTGGCTATATTAAACAGAGAGCAAGGCCTATTATGGGTAAACATAGTTCTTTGGGATACTTTGGATTCTTGCAAAATAAATCTTTTTCTGAATGATCAGAGACTTATCAACTCGAAAGGCTGGGAAAAAGAACTTTGAAAATTCCTTGTGCTGGCTGTCCCTTTGCCACTCCCCTGGAATGCCTGAGAACAAGGAGCAACAGCATCGCCTGGGCCGCTAAGGAGTTGTTCAGAGGCCCCAGAACTGAATTGCTTTTGTGTTCATTGTTGCAATGATAAGCAGTCTCCTAACCTAATTTTATCAAAGAGCCAAAGTTACTCAAGACTTATTTCCCACAGCTTGGGAGGAAAACATTTATGAACAACCTCGGTTTTGCAGGGGAGATTGGTATGATAAAAACAGAATAGAATCAAGGGGTGTACCTTGCATGACATGTTTTTTTTTTTAATCTCTCGAAGAATGATTTATTTGAGAATACTTGTTTTTTAAATGATGTCCTTGTACCTGCTTTCCTACACTTTCACCAAACAGATTTAGTGATTTCTCTACCTTTTAAGCACTAATAACTGTGTTTGAGAGCTGCAACTTTTTTAATGAAAAATTATCAGGTTTATTGTTAGCCTGAATCATGAAAAAAAGAATGTTAGTCATGAGAAAGAAAGAAATATGCATGGGGCCAAATAGGTATTTTCAAAATGTGAAATGTGCGTTCTGTAAAAGGAGGGGGTTAGCAAATGCTGAGTTCAACACTAGTTTCTTAATATGTGCTCATGGGCAAGTGACCATATTCCAAAGTGTGACTACTAGTAATGAATTTATAAATCCAGGAATATCTAGGACTTATTAGGAATGATCAAATAATAGTGCACTTATTTGAATAAATGGGACTGGCAGCCACGCAGGGAACCTTGTTTTCCTGAAAGACAAATAGCCAGTGTCAGCAAATTTTCACAATATGAACACAGTGGTCTCCCCAGAAATTCCCTGAACATATCCTTATCAGCCAGGACACCACCAAGGATTTCAAACTCGGTGAATAAAAGATAATAAGATAACATCAAAAGCAATCAATAATTAAGAGTTTACCACATGCTAGGCACTTTTCTAAGCACTTTACATGTGTTATTCTCATTTGACCCTCCTAAGCATGCCTGAGGTGCATACTGTTATCTCCATTTCCCAGATGAGGAAACTGAGGCACAGAGAGACTAACTAAATTGTCCAAGGACACTCAGCTCATACTAAATGTGGAAACTGAGCTTGAACCTAGGCATTGTAACTCTCAGAGTTCCTATTTCACCCACTAAAATGGGATTCTGGCATTGAGAAAGGAATCCATGTGAGGTAATGCCAACTGCACCATTTTCCTCATTGTCTGTTTCTTTGAGATCATAGTTGATGGAAGAGCACTGAAGGTCAGCATTTGTCCCATTTTCCTTCTCCATACTCCATATTATAATGTATCCTAATATTCCATTCTATGATTACATAATTTTCTACTATCTTTCTCATTGTTACATTGTCATTAGGGAATACTGCTTACCTAATTTATACTAAGATGAAATAGTAAGAGTCAATTTCTTCCCCTTGTTGTTTTCCTCCTGGTCTGGTTTTCTGAGCTCTATTTAGGTATAAGGTCCACTCTTGCATTTATCAGTAATGACCCTGAGAGGACATACAGAAGGCCCATAGACATATGAAAGGATGCTCAGCATCACTAGCCATCAGAGAGATGCAAATTAAAACCACAATGAGAAACCACTTCATGCCTGTCAGAATGGCCATCATAAACAAATTAACAAACAACAAGTGCTGGCAAGGCTGTGGAGAAAAGGCAACCCTGGTGCACTGTTGGTGGGAATGCAGACTGGTGTAGCCAATGTGGAAAACAGTATGGAATTTCCTCAGAAAACTAAAAATGGAACTGCCTTTGACCCAGCAATTCCACTGCTGGGATTATACCCTAAGAATCCTGAAACACCAATTCAAAAGAACCTATGCACCCCAATGTTCATATGCAGCATTATTTACAATAGCCAAGTGCAGGAAACAGTCTAAGTGCCCATCAGTAAATGAATGGATCAAAAAACTATGGTACATTTACACAATGGAATACTATGCAGCAGACAGAAAGAAGGAACTCCTACCCTTCAAGACAGAATGGATGGAACTAGAGAGTATTATGCTAAGTAAAATAAGCCAAGTGGTGAAAGACAAATACCATATGATCTCACCTATGAGTGGAATTTAATCAATAAAACAAACAGGGAAGCAAAATAGAACCAGAGACATGGAAATAAAGAGCAAACTGACAGTAACTAGAGGGCATAACAGGGGGAAAGAAGGGGAAGGGTCAAGTCAAAGAACATGTGTAAAGGACCCATGGACAAGGACAATGCAGGGGCAGGAGGAGGATTGAATGTGGAAGATAGGAGATGGGCAGGCAGGGGAGCGTAATGGGGGGGGAATGGGGACAATTGTAATTGAACAACAATAAAAAATTAAAAATATAAGAATGACCCTGAATAAACTACAGTGAAGTTCAACAGTATCCCATTTCAAATCAACTCTCTTAGCTCTGAGTTATGTAGAGCAATGCTGCTTGCTAGATGAATGAGGAGGAATTACACCAGAGAGAGGTAAGAAATAGAAGAAAATAGAAAATACAGACAGTTTGTTAACCAAGAAGAGAGAGCAAGAGGCAGAAAACAAGGGATAGAAATATATGAGAACAAAAAAAGCAACCACTGGAAAAGGAACAAGGTGGTTTGTTCTAGTAAGAATGTGCAAAATATTCTAAAGTAGAACATTGCTAGATATCATGATTTATGTGAGATCCTTTCAAATATCTATTACAACATTTTTCTATTTAACTCTCTTACTCCTAGTTGTGTTTAAGGAGCCAGAAAAGCTAGATAAAGCCACAGAGAAACTTTAGGTAATGATAATTGCGAAATCTGGAAACCAATTGGTTTTGCCATATATTGAAATAGAATTTTAAATGTACATTTTACAAAGTATATAGTCAACAAAATGTTTACTTTCAGTAAGTATTGCCTAAGAGTCTTCCATATGTGTATTCATCGTAATAATGGTTATCACTTTTATTATGTGCCAGGTGCTGTGCTAAACTTTAATGACTTATCTCCTCAGACTTCACATGATAACCTTGTGAAGTCATACTATTTTTAGGTGGAAACTGAGGGCCAGGGGGTTAAATAACTTGTCCAAGGTCACAAAGCAAGTAAGCAACAAAGCTAATATTTGAACGCAATTTACCTATCTTTAGAACTCATACTTTTAACTTCTATTATATACTGAAAGCTCTAGACCCATAATTCTGAAATTTCATGGATAAAAATCAGCAGCAACTTCTATTAAAACACAGAGTCGAGGCCCCTACTTCAGGACATCTATTTTAGAAGGTCTAGGTGAGGATGAGGGCCAGATGTTTTAATAAGCAGCAGTGGTGACTCAGATATAGGTGGTCCATAGGCAAGACTTTGAGAAACACCCCCCTACAGAACAATCTCAACAAAGATTAGACCCTCCTACAGAATAATCTCAACAAAGTCATAGAATTATTCATTAACTCTGTTTCTGCAAATGTATCTTCCTCTGGTAATAAGTCTACTTGGCTTTCTCCACACATGTTATTTTATGAATAACAGAATCATTAGTTCTATTATGGTTAGTCAAGAACTAAGATGATGGACAAGGGGAACTTAAAGGAGATCCCTTTAGTTTTTATGCACCCCACTACTTCCTAACCTGGCCTTACACAGAACTGTGAAATACCTAAATTTGTCTTTGATTTCTTATCTCCTCAATGTGCTTTGAGCAATCTCCTCCCAGGAGCTCATTGGCTTCATATCACTCAGAGTCTATGGGAAGACACTACGCAGAACTCTAATCTCTGAACTTTCCCTACAGCCCTAAACAGTATAGTACTTGTCAAGACCAAAATGCTACTCTTCACCAAGAGACTGATTGATAAGATAAAATAAATCATTCTAATGAGATACTTTCCCAGTTTCTCATTTCCCTCTTTCTCCCTGACACAAATGCATTATTGACCCAAATAAACCATGCGTGTCTGCAGAAAACTTTTAATGAGTGATTCTTATCATGGGAATTTTAGGCACTGATGGCAAGCCAGTGATGGAGATATTTTTGGTCAGCTGTGCCTTTCAATGCCTCATAAATCAGGGTGCTTAGGCAGCTTCCTAATTTCCCTTTAGGGAGTGCCAGTCCTGCTCACACAGTCCGTTGTACCCCACGCAGAGGCTTCAGTAAGGAGAAAGGTGAAGAAGCAGTGACGTTGGGAAAGGGATATGCAGGGAACTGCCTAACATGCTCTCTCTCAGAAACAAGGATTCAAGCCACAGATATAATAATAATCCACATAGACTTCACATTTTTCTTTCCCATTCATGTAAATGAGAAATAAAATCCAGGATAAAATTTTCCTTGACAGGTACTGGAAGAAACAAGGAAATATAAACAACCAGCATCAAAGCAAATGGAATTCCTTAACCTCAGAAACACTCACGTTACACACACTTACGTGTCCCAATCTCATCCGCATGGAGACTTGCCCAGCAGTGACCTTCGGCAACCGAGAGAGCTTTTTATAACCTATGAGAATGCACAACTGGATATTTTTATAAGTGAGTTCTCTGCCTTTGATAAATATTATACTAAGCAGTTTGAAACAAAACCTCAGTGAATACATTTTTAATACTGTATAAATACATTTAATTAGTATCCTCCAAAATTTTACAGATTTCACCAAATGTCTAAGGAAAGAACACTAACTTAAGAAAAGAACCTCCCCCCCAAGTTTTCATTTGACTCCCAAATGTTAGCCTACTACAAAACTATTGAGGAGTGGTGTTTAAAGCCTCATATTTGGCAATAGCTGATTTTTTAGGTCTCCAGTATCTTTATAAAATGTGTTTTCCTTGCTTAAGCAGAAAATAAAATAACATGTGTATAAACAGAACAATAAATACCCTACAACATGCAGAGTTCTTCATAATCTATTTTTATGGCAATAAATAGATGCTTACTTTCTCTTACTCTCCCATAGAGTAGGCAGTCCTTATGTAAATTCATTACTGAAGCAACATTTAGGGAGGAGTAGGGGTAGAACGAGCATTTTTGCAGTACCAAACACCATCACAATCATTATTTCAATGAATCCTCAGAACAACTTCTTGAAGTAGTCACTATTACCTCATTTTTCAGATGGGGAATGTGAGATTGAGAGGAGTGAAATAACTTCCCCAGGGCCAGTGAATAGCTGGGCCAAATATTCAAAATAGGGGTCTGTCTTATTTCAAATCTTGTGCTCTGTCAACAACGTAATGCTTTCTAAAGCTTTGAGCTCCTTTGTTGATATCATTTGTTGGACTGTAGATCACCATTATTAATTTAACAGATATTTCTTATGATCCTCCTATCTGGTGGGCATTGTTCTAGGTCCTGGGGATATAGCAGTGAAGAGAATAAAATCACTAGTCTCATAGAGCTCACATTCTAATGGGTAAAGACCTTAGATAGCTATAATGACTCTTGCTCTTTATCCAGATTATAAGGCTTCTTTATCAAGCACTCAATGTCCTAAATAATTTAAGAAAAATATTCCTTTTCCATCACTAATGGGAAAAATTCAATGTAATAGACCCCATCATCTTGACTGCATTGAACATTGTTTTCCTCCAGATGAATTAAAAGCAATAAATGACTAAACTCTTCAGAGTGGAAAGCTGTTATAATTGGCTAATGACCACAAAGCAGGCGTTTTTGAGTTACACTAAATGCCTGGAGGGAAACAGCAGAATTCTTCCTCCCACCGCCCATTATGGAGCTGACAAGGTCCTGGTCTGTGCAGTGCTCATTAATTTTCCTGTTGGCTTTAAAGATTTACAACAGCTCTGTCTGACATCTATGCTTGAGAAACACAGGGGTCCCCCACGCCCAAGCCATGGAGCACTGGCCAAGTTTGCTCCCCACAAGCCTGCTGGGGGCTTATCTGCTTGAGTCATGGTGGCTCGGGAAGAGTCACTTGCCTCTGAGAAATAACAGTGATCCAAATAGAAAATGAAATTCTAGGCATTCTTTCAAGCCGTTGTGAAGTTCCAGCACATTCCAGCTACAAAAGAATTCAAGTCCTTCCACTCCTGTGAAAGCTTCAGTGCCATCCTTGTGTGTTTTGTACATTTAATAGACTAAGGCCTAGTAATTAACTCTACAAATTCTCTCCCTGACTTCTGATCATGAACTGAAAACTGATTTCATAGAGAAGTCAATCTGAGATTTGGCGAACTATCCTGAGGCTTTGGGCCATGACAGATTTCAACGATTTGAAGATTCTCAACATAAAGAATTGCTATTCCAGAGCACTCAGCCAATCATTTGTCATCTGGAGATTTTTGCAGAATATTTTATTTCTTAAGCTTTGGAAATCTACATTCATGACTACTTATGGCTGTGGTAAGAAGTCTTCACTCCTTCCAGGGCCCAGAAAGTCAAATGTTCTTGTGTCCTTTTTTAGTCTCTATGAGACTAGTGATTTCGCTTTGCATCCTCCAAATCACCCATTTGAATCTCCCCTGCAAAATTTACTCTCACCAATGATTCTGTTTACAAAGACTCACTTCTTGCTCACCCTTTTATGCTAACTCTTTTTTTTTAATCCTCACCCAAGGACATTTTTTTCCTTGCATTTAGAGAGAGATGAAGGGGGGGCGGGGTGGGAAAAAGAGCGAGAGAGAGAAACCGTGATGTGAAAAAGGAACATCAATTGGTTTCCTCCCAGGGATCAAACCCACAATCTAGGTATGTGCCCTGACCAGGGATTGAACCTACAACGTTTCAGTTTATGTAAGGTTGCTCCAACCAACTGAGCTATATAGGCCAAGGCCCTCCTAATTCTTTTTTTGCCTTTTTCTTCCTCTGTAAAGGAAAGAAGAATAATAAACAGAAAAACAAAACAAAAGAAACTGCTCAATTATTCTTGAGGAAAAACAAATCTCCCCCATTATTAAGGAGTGTCCCTGAGCAGATTCAACTAATAAAAATTTAGGCTACTCTTAGCAGGAGTCTAAAACACTGATCTGGATAACACAACTGGGACAATTATAACACCCAGAAAAGAGCAACCATTTTTTCACTATGCCACATACTCAGCATGTATTGATACTTCCTTCAATAGAGAATATGCCCTCTTTAATAATTGAGAGGTGGAAGAGGGAGAATACAACTCAAACACTGGCAAATACTTTTTTTTTTTTTTTTACTTTTTTAATATTAAGAAAAAGGTCTGATTGGGGAGGTAATACAGACAAACAATAGTATGACACACTGGAAGAAGTGTTATGAATGAAGTACCCATTACAAGTGTTGAGGAAGCCTTGAATGAGAGATTGTGGAAGACACAGAGAAGGTGATCTGAACTGGGCCTATCAGCAACTTCTCAGCATTTGAATGCCATTTGGCCAAGGGGACAGACTCTAACTGGAACTGAAGCCTCAGACAATGAATTGGGTAACTCTTCCTACAGGTAGAACCATCATCAACAGGAGCTTCAGAATCTCCATTCTCTTCTCCCTGCTAAGACTGAGAGATGATGAGGTCTCTACAATCTTTGGGAAAAAAAAAATCACTGAGTGTAGGAAATGCTGTCATCACAGCCCCATTATCTAATACTAATCACTACAGAACAGGTATGGGTGGTACTCGCATTGCCTGAAAAGAAAACCAAGCATTGTGGACAGCAATGATGGTGGTTTTACTTGTAGACCGCCGCCTTAGGAGAGGAAGTGACAATTCATAGATTGCACAAGCTATTTGAGGGCAAGGATCACATCTGTTCCGGTTTTTCACTTTGTATCTCTTGTGCATACCAGAGTGCCTGGCATATAGTAACTTCTCAGAAAATATTTGTCAAATGAATAAATAGGTCATATCCCCAAATTAGAAAAGTATATCTAACTACTAACTTTTCTTTATTTAATCAATCAAATTTATTGAACAACTGCAGCCCAAAAAACAAACAAACAAACATCATAATAGAGTGCTTAAGCACACAGAATCTAGACCCTAATTATCTGGATTCAAATAGTGGCTCTTGTCACTTACCAGCTGTGTGACCCTGGGCTAGCCAACTAAGCTTTCTGTATTTTAGTTTCCCACTCTGTGGCGTGGGGGAAATAATAGCACCTTTCTTACAGAGTTGTTGTGAAGATAAAGTGGATTAGCATAGATAGTGAAGTATTTAGAACAGCACCTGGCTTATCACAAATACAAGGTGTTTGCTATTATGATGATGATGGTGCACCAGGTTTCAGGACACTGGGAATACAACAGTAAAGTCAGACGGTTGTTATGTTACTTACATTCTAGTAAGAGAAACAATAGACCTACAAACAAATCAGTAAAATAATTTCACATAGTTTTAAATACTATAAAGGAAATAACGCTTCCCTGGTATAGAGAAAACATCACTGAGGGGGAATTTAACATGCCGAGTGTTTACTAACGAGGGTACCGGGGATCCACACGTGCATGGGAGGAGAAGGAACAAGAAGTGGGCAGAGGGAGAAGCCACACTGCAAAGCAGGCCCAGCGATAGCCTTGGCCGACCCCATGAGGAGTGGAGTGACCCTTCAGGCTTGTCCTGAGCAGGGCTGAGGTGGCCAGAACTGTATATGCTCCACTGGATGTGGACCACCCGAGGAAGGGGCATGGTCTTGTTCTCTGCACTGAAGCCGTCCTTAAAGGGGCCGACAGCTGGAGACTGTCGGCCACCAGCACTCCGGGCAGCAGGGCCAGCTTAACCTTCATCGAAGGACAACACAGTGTGCGTTCCACGTAACAAACACGATGGTGGGGTGGGTCACTACATACGGTGGAGTGGTCGTGGAAGGCCTCTCTGAGAAGGTGATATTTAGGCTGATAACTAAATGGCGAGGAGGCAGCAGACATGTCAGTAGGTGGGAGAAAGGCTTCTTATTAAAGGAAATAGCCCATACAGTGTCCCCCAAGTCAAACCAAGTTGGGAGTGTTCACAATGCAAGAAGATTACTAGTACCAGACAGTGGTATAAAATGAGGTCTGAAGAGGCAGGCTGGGCGACCAGAACATCAGAACCTTGCACAAGTCTGGATTTTATACTAGATATTGGTAAGGAGGATGGGAGGATCTGATTTACTCTTTCAAAAGATCCATCTGGCTGAGATGCGGGGACCGGATTAAAGAAAGGACAAAACTGAAAGCAGAGAGACCAATTAAAAGGTTATTGAAGTTTTCTAAATAAGAGACAACATATGGATGAAGATAGAAAATAGTGGCTGTATTATGAATACCCTATAGGAAACCCCACAACGCTTGTCAGTGGATTGATTTTCAAAGGTGAAGGAGAGGAGAATCAAGAATGACTCCTAGCCCTCCCTGGCATGGCTCAGTTGGTGGTGTCCTCCTACAAAGTAAAAGGTCACCAGTTCGGTTCCCGGCCAGGGCCTAGTCCCTGGGTTGGGGCATGTGTGGAAAGCAACCGATCAATGTTCCTCTCCCTTTCTTCCTCCCTTTCCCTCTCTCTAAAAATAAACAAATAAAATCGTTAAAAATAAAAGAATGACTCCTCGTTTTTTGGCTTGAACAACCACAGCCCAGCACGTTGGGCCAGGTTTATAATTCCAGACTGCTACTCAGACTTGTCCCCCAATCCCTGCTGCTCTCCTTCCCTCAGTCCATCTCTGTCCATTGTCCCAGAGAACTCACAGCACACCGAAAGTTCGCGGAGTTCAGACCATGGTGATAGCCCCCAATTTGCTGGCCTGAGCTATGTTTTTCCCTCTGTGATCCTCATCTCCTCAGGCTTCACATCCTAGAGATTTCCAACTTATGTAAATGCTGTTGCTACTCAGAGTCCCACTTGGCCCCTCCGGTGACTCTTAGCAGGAGATTGAGAGGGGAAGAAGTTGTGACCAAGCAATGATCCTGAAAAGCAGCTACTCTGTCCTCTATTTGGCTTAATCTACACCATTTTTCAAAGGGCTTAAAAGGCAAATACACCAACCAATGTCTCAAAAAGTGAAATATTACCATTAGTATTATTTCATAGTAGTTTGACTTGAAGAATTTTTCCTACATTCTTACACCTGGGCTTCCAATAGATCTACAGGAAAAAAAAAAACTGTTGTTTCTTCTAGATGACAAGCTATAAGCTATAGCTATAGTTAAAAATGAGAAGTCATTATTGGATACACTAAAATTTTCCTTGTTGATTTTATGGGGCCATGATGTTTTTTCACAACACATACCACTCCAGTTGCTATTCATGGTGTTATCCTGTTTTCTGCTAGCCAAATATTCTTTAGCTGACTCATCTTAGTGGAGAATACAGAAAGTCATAAAACTGGATATTAGGAATTAATGACATCACAAAAAGACAAGGTGAAAACAAATATTCTGCTTTAACTCTGGTTTCACACTATTAACAAAGGATTGAATTTGGCAAAATTGGAGACTTCTAACTCTACCTGGTCGCTACTATGTAGCAAAAATGTGTTTCCCTGAACTCATTTGGCTATGGTTCTCACTGGGACATTTCCAGGGACAAATGAACTCTTGGATTCCACCATTCCTGGGTTCTAATTGCATATCCTTGCCACAGAATCCTTGTGGGGTCTCTGTCTCTTCATTCTTTGCTCTGCAAATAAGGCAAAGACATTATGCTTTGTACCTGATGGCACAGCCACTCAGAGAGACCTTGTTCTCAAACTTCCTTAGGCATCTTCAGAAACAGCTTAACTCTGGTCTCTGCTCCAGATTATTTAGTTATGTGATTTACTTCAGATTTTGTGATATGAAAAATGAATTACTCTTGTCTGGTAAGGACCAGTCTCCTTAGTCTGATGCCTCATGTTTCTCCCTTCAGCCATGGCTCCCCCAGTGGGAAAGTTCTTATATACTCCGATGTCCCTTATGACGCAAGAGTCAGCCTCACTTCTTAGAGTGACTCTGTAATACCTTTGTCAAAGGGAGCTCTTACCAGTTTTTCCACTGAATATCCACGTTACTTGCATAAATTGTATCTCATAACTTTTTCCAAAAAACTTTTCTGAATTAAACTTATGAAAGGCCCTAAAAACTTATAGTAGGGAAGCTAGCTAAAGGAACATGTCACAGTCACGCTCAAAGCTGCCATTTGGCACTGTCTTTTGGGTCTTTGAGGCAGGACACGAACCCACTGACTCTCTTTTAGCCTCATGTCTTTGAGTATTCTTGATCCCTCCTCCATGACTCCTACCCCTACTCCTACCCCCAGATGAAAGAGGGACACATGAGCAAAACTAGCCCTGAGTATTTCTTAGTTTCCCCAACATAGACCTACAACACCTTGGGCTATACTGGTAAAGGAATGGAGTCTGTTACTAGAGCCTGTTTCAGTCAAGTCACTTCAAATATTTATTGAGCACCTTCTTTATGCTCAATACCAAGGAGTTCTTGGCAGCCATCTAGTATCACTAGTCCTGACAGGTTTCCCTAAAGTGTGATTGCATCACATGCTTTTCACAACCGTCATTACCCTCCAGTAGCGATGGTGCAATACTGGATAACTGTGCATTGTTGAGTGGAGTAAGCCTGCGCCACAGATGAACCAAAGGTAGACACAATGCAGCTGACTCCTTCATCTCTCCTCTATTGTCCAAAGAGCTCAGAGTAAACAACATCTTTATGTTACGGTCATTATTTTGTACAGTGCTCCTTTGCTTCATTACCTCATAACTGTTACCTAAGTCTATAAACACAGACCAAATGCCAAGACAGAGATAAAGTCACCAGGAAACCCAGTTCCATGTGCCAGACTCACCTTTGTGCTTTTGAACTATTGCTGTATTTGTTCAGAGATGGCAAGACAAAGGTGCCACATGGCTCAGTGCTCATTTGCTTCCTGCTCTGTTAGATATTAAACCCCAGAAACCTGTGCAAGTCTGTCTTTCTTGCTATAGCTAACTGACTAGAACACTAACCCCAGCTTAATGCCCAGTGTATGTTTTCCTCCTCTCCTCTTCTTTTCCTCCTCTTCCTGAGATCCTGTGAGCTAAGCTCCAACCATATGGTAAGCAAGAATGTAAGATGCAGAGATTTCTTTATGGTTCTACTCATAGAAAGAAAAATTGTTGATCATCTTAAACTGCACATAACTTGTAAGACAAAAAGATTCCTGTTAAATAATCCTCCCTCAACAAGTTCTCTTTACTATTGTAAACTAAGACATGACCTTCAAGCATTAATACCCGGACAATACAACACTTGTGTGTTATTTAATTCGCTTATTGCTTTTGTTAATGTACATTCCTGTGGCTATACCACTTTCCTCTCAAGTTTAAAAAAATATTATGTGGGATTAAAAAAATTTTTAACTAATGTGTCCATACTTATGCTTTGTTTTAAAATGATGTTTTTACCTCCTAGCCAGGATCTTGTAATGTTTTGAGGTTATCTCATAACAATGGCTAATTTATTAAGTCTTGGAAAATTATAACAATTATAAGTCTTTGTGCAAACTTTTAGCATGTGAGAGACTTTTGGGTTATGGAAAAAAAAAAGAAAAAGAATGTGACAGACCCAGCAGAGAGACCACTGTCATTTTGTACCATCTAATTCCCATTATGAAATAATTTTTATCAAATGGAGAAGAGATCATCTGACAGTATAAACAACACTGGAAATCTAATTCAATAAATCAGAGGGGTTATTCCATGTCATCTACATGCTCAAACAAGAGGAAGAGCACACTGGCTTCAATAAATCCTCAGTTTCCAGCCAAAGGCCTTTTAGAGCTCTTGGCTGCCTGATCAGATATCTAGAATTATGAAAGCAAAGAAAGTTTTTGGAGCTGCGGAAAGCACTTCTGATTTGCCATAAAAAAGAAGACTTGAACTAGACAGCTTGCTCAGTATTCTGCATAAGAATCTAATAATCATGGACTTATCTGATTATCATATTTTACATATAAAAAAACTAAGACTAAAAAGAGTTAAGGGACTTGCTCATAGACTGGCAGCTAGGAAATGATGGGTCTGGAATACTAACATTTCCACAATATCCATACCGTAAAACAATAGCAGAGGGTGTCACTGGTCTTTATCATTGATTCCATTTCAGTCCCATATGTTGGCTCATCTGGGTATGATGTATGTAAACAGGTAGCTCAGATCACTGTGCTGATGAGGCCCAGAGTCATTCAGTGATTTAACTAGTAATCCTGAGCAACCCCATTGTGCCAGGAACTGCTCAGTGTGCTAGGGATATAGCTGTGAATGAATGAACGAAGTCCCTGTCTTCACTGAGTTTACATTCTACTAAGGGGGAACAGATAAAAAAGTGTACATAATAACATCAGATAGTTATAAGCTCTGTGAAGAGACGTAAAGAAGGGTAAGGGGGAAAAGAAAATTTCAGTGGGGGTGCTATTCTATTTAGACAGAGAAATCCTCTCTGATAAGAAGACATTTGGGCAGACTGAAGAAAATGAGGGAAGGAGAAGAAAGTGAACCATGTGATGATATCTTGGGAAAGAGCATTTCAGGCAAAAGGAAAACCAAGTAACAGGCCTGAGCAGGATACTTCATACATTTAAGGGAAAGCACAGAGGATGCCAGCGTGGCTGCAGCAGAGTAAGCAAAGGAAAGAGTTGAAAGAGATGAGGTGGAAAGGGATTGGCAGGGAGGGAGGTGATCATGAGGGCCCAGAAGACTCTGTAAACATTTTAGATTTCAGTTTATGTAAGATGGAAGTCTTTGGGAGATTTTCAGTGGAGGAATGACATTCTCTGGTTTGCTTTAAGATAATCACTTAATTAGCCAGTTGACTTGGCTCCGCCAGTCAGCAAGTCCCCAAACTATAGATAAATAAGAGGTAGGAGCCATGCAAAGAACATGGGCTTCAGAATTAGACAGATCTGTGTCCAAACCTCAGGCTCCATCATCTGCTGGCTTTATTAACCTTTATTTCAGCTCTCTGAACCTGTTTCCTCAACAGCAAAAGGAAAATAATATAACCTATTCCACAAAGTTATTAACTAAGTGAGATATTTGTAAAGCATCTGAAATGTAGTAATTAGCAAAAATAAAAATAGTCCTGGCTGGTGTGGCTCAGTGGACTGAGCACTGGCCTGCAAACTGAAAGGTCTCTGGTTCAATTCCCAGTCAGAGTACACGCCTGGGTTGCAAGCCAGGTCCCCTTTTGATGTATCTCTCTCACACATCAATGTTTCTCTTCCTCTCTTTCTCCCTATCCCCTCTCTAAAAATAAATAAATAAAATCTTTTTAAAAATAAAAGTGACAGACTCATAGATGGAGAGCAGGATGATGGCTAGTGCAAGGGTAGGTTAGGGGGTGGAGGGATTGGGCAAAAAAGGAAAAGGGACTCATGGACATGGATAGCAGTGTGGTGATTGCTAGGGAGAGGAAGCATAACAGGACTAAAAGGTAATGTAAAAAACATACAATAAAAATTTTTTTAAAAAGAGATAAAAAATAACCAGCCATTGTCATTATACAATTTAGTGATTAATTATTGGATTATGTTATCATTATTACAAATAATACAGATAAGACCTGGCTTGAATATTTTTTCTCTTGTACTAGAATAACAATAACAAATTAATAATGGGAAAAATAAAGGATGTGCTCTTTCTCTCTCTTTAAAAAATTTGTACTTTGGGAAACTTTCAAACATATACAAAATTAAAGCAAGTAATTTAATGAATCTTCATGTATACAGTGTCAATAATTAATATTTATCCAATCTTATTTCATTTTTTTTCTGGAATATTTAAAGCAAGTCTCAAATATATTATCATTTCAACTATAAGTATTTCAGTTTGTATTCCTCACAGAAAAGAACTTTTTTTAAAACTTACCTCAAGTATAATGTATTTCTTAGTATTACCTAGTACCCAGTTAATGGTTAAATTTGCCAGTTGTCTCAAAATTATCTCTTTTAACAACACCCATAGGATTACAGTTGGATGATATGGCTCTCAAGTCTCCTATTGTATGTGACAATTCTTCCTTCTCCTCCCCTCCCACACCACGGCTCCTGTTTTTGAAGAAATTCTCATTTGAAGGACATGCTGTATTAATGGCAGGTAAGTAATGTTCCCTCCATATGCAAAGGACTAGATACTGTACTATAGACACACTCTAAGCACTTTCAAAGAGGAATAAGAGGGATATTTTCTGCTTCCAAGAGAAGAGGTTAATACTACCAACCCTCGAAGAGAAAAGCCACAAAATGGTGAGAAGATAGCTAAGAGCAGACTTAAACTCTTTAACAATGACATAAATGACCATCTTGGAAACGGACCATCTTCCCTGAAGGCTTTCCTCCAGTCCTAGAATTCTCTGGAATCTATCTTTAGATATGTATTTAGATGATCACCATAAGATAACAACCAGCAGAACTTCTTGTTTTCTGCTAAAGAGCAATCAGAAAATTTTCCTTGCTGGTAAGAAATGACAAGAGTATTTCCTGTCCTCATGAAAAGGGAAAGGTCAGTTATGCTATAGAGAAACTATACTGCTCTTAACATTAATGACCCAATGGGGTTGGTTTGGCTAAATTCAATTCTGGCAATCATAGCCAGAGCTAGTTGGCTTTCATCAGTTCTTTCAGCTAATTCTCTAGAACAAGACCCGAAAGAATTAATGGGATACTGATAAATTCTGCTTGAGCAGAACTTCCTGTTTTTGTTTTCTTGAAAGGAGAAAAAAGAAAACCAGGTTAGGGTAAGCCCCCAGTTGATTCCACATCCTGGTACCAGTAGGTTTGGCCATAGGATCACTTGTGCAAATAATTACTGAGCAGTGAAACTTTCGAGATCTTAAAGAAAGTCAAAAACTTAAATTTAAGTATTGGTTCCCATATACTTTATTTAACTATCAAATACAAAATTCCTTTATAGACTTTAGTAAAAGGCCAAAATTAGACATGAAGTATTTCTGTTTATTGCAAATTATTTTGTACTTGGGATCCTTTTGAAACGTCCATGTGAGTCAACAAGGGGTGGGAGTTGGAAAAAACAAGCATGGTCTCCCACTCACAGCTAATTCTGGCTCTGGCAATTGGGGAAACACAGCAGGCAGCCAAGTATGGACTGGCAGCTCCAACTAGCTTGTTTTGCTATTTTGTCTTTCACTCAATAATCAACCTTCCTTCAGCTTCATTAGCGTGTGACCTAGCACTAGGTCCATTGTGTTCTGAGTATAATAATTCTTCATCAAAATGTGAATCCAGGAGTCTGGTTTAACACTGACATTCACTTTTAATTAAGATGGATAATTCAGAAAGACATAATTGTTGGCAAACAAATCACAGAAGAAAACCAGTGGTCTATGAGACATAGGCAGAATGGTGGAGAGAGAAGAGAGTGATAGCAGAAGAAAGTAGACAGGAGAAATAACTTTTTTTTTTTTTTACTATCTCAAATATGAGAGCGAAAATAGAAGAAGTGGGAGGAGGGGGACGAAAGAAAAGAAATCATAGTGATGTTTTTAAACATTGTCTCATAGGATTGTCGGAGTGGAAACTTCAAGTCTCCTGGCTATGGGGAAGAATGGCAGAGGTCAAGGGTGACCCATTATGTGCTTCATCAATACTAATGAAAAGAGGAGTAAGTGAGGATAAGTGAGGCTCTGTCTTGGGTAAAGCCTCTCCTACGCAAGCAAAGGCCTGCGCTGCACCAGGGGGCTTGCTCTTTGGGGCTCGGAGAATACACGCCCAGTCCACTCAGCCTACACATGCTCTTTTATTTCTGTCCATGTCTTTTAAGGCCTAGAATTGACAGAAAAAAACAAAATTTTTAAGTTTGTTAATTTTATATTTCAATAAGAGGAATTTGGTTAGATTTGACCAAGTCTCTAATAAGTAGCTTTAAAAACAATCAAATAAACAAGCAAACAAAACCAAAAAAGCTGGCAACTGTTAAGAGTTGTTCCTGGGAAGAAGGCATAATGTATTGATTCTGTTTCTTCAGACTAGAATCAGTAAGACCAGTGGGAAAATACAGGGAGATCGATTTCAACTCAATACAAGGAAGAGCTTCTTAACACCTTGTACTGGCCCAATCATGAAACATACCACCCCTTGAGGAGGTAAGCTGTATGAAGATGAATATAGTCTAGATTAGATGACCGCGTCAGGGAAATGCAATACCAGTGGTTTACAGTCTTTCTAAGACATGAGGACCCCTTGTAGGTTTAGTTAGAATCCCCCTCCCCAAGTTAGTATTTGTGCTCTTAACATCTACTCAGAAACCATTGTGACTAATGCCACAGAACTTAAAATGGCTAAATGATTAAATTATATGTTATGAATATTTTACCACAATAAAAAAGGAAGCCATGACGACAAAATATCAATTTAGTAATACTTTCTAAAAATGTTTTTATTTTACTTATTATATAGCACTTATATATTAGGAAAATCATATTCATTATTTCCTTCATTTATTTACTTATTTTTTATTTATTTACAGAATGCCTAACATCACCCAGGCATGGGGCAAAGCTGTGAAGATACAAAAGTGAGTAAAAACCAATATGACACCTGACTCCCTGAAACAAATATATATACAGACTTGTTGTTTATTGATCTATAGACAATGCTGTTTCATATGCCAGTTGGAAACTTTCTCTCTAATTCTCCAGTTTCTCAGGAGCCCTCAGCCCACATGCGAAGCACTACTAATATAAAGCAAGCTCCTCCTTCTCTAACCATCATCCCTCTGCTGTATGCATTATAAACACAAACAGGGGTCAGGGATAACACTTGTCTACAGGTAAGGTAGTAAAGTGTGAAAGGTTCATCCTATGCCAACTTGATCACAAGCAGACAGATTTAGGATCTTTTTCATGTTAACCCAATATGCCCTCCACTGAAATAGGAAGGTGAACTTTTGCTCCTATTGTACAAAAAGGAAAAAAGAAAAGCACCCTTTTAAAAATTCTTAGAAAGGATTATTTAGGGGCATCTAAAATAGGACTATGAACCACTAGTTTAAAATAAAGAGGTTTTGCTTTAATATCACACTCTATTTTGGTGTTGTAAAAGAATAGTCAGATAGTTAACAATTTACCTGATATCTTGGGTGCCTGCCAACATACTTGTTGATTTCATTCTAAAATGTGTCCTGCCAGGAACCACAAATGAGAGGGATTCCTCTGTTTTACATCTGTATTTGATACATGCTATCTTAGAAAAGGAGTCAGGGAAGAATGAGGGTCTTTTATATTCAACTATACTATTTGACAACTGAGAGCCTCTGGATAATCAGATTTTTTCCCCTCCATTTGGCCCCCAACTGAGCAGATTGAAATCCTTTCCTACCTGGAGCGCTGCAGGGGGTGTGACAAGTGGAGACATTACTGGGCATTTGCATTTAAAGAATTAATAAAAATTCCTCATTTGCCTGAAAGCCCCATGAAGTTTATAACCTTGACGCTTTATAACCCCCTACACTGGTTTCTCTCCTGGTATGGCCAAACAAACCAACAACATAAATCTGTATCTTAAAGAATGCAATTAGTAATGTGCTACTGGATTGCATACACAGTTCCCTGACCACAGAATTTCACAAAAGGGAAATAAACAATGCAGGACAATGAAAGGCATTTTCTGGGCTATATTAACTTTTAGGTCACCCATATTAATGACAGCTATTCCAGGTGAACATATATATTTTTTTTTTTACTTCAAGCAAATAACCTATTCAGGACAAAAGGTCGAAACTTCCTTTCTTTGGGGTTGACGTGGATGAAATTCTTTTCATTTATTCTTTCCTGGAAATTGATGTTATTAGTGCTCCTGGGGGTGATTTTCAAGGTGTAGTTTGCAAATCTCCTTTGGGGTTCTCTGTAACCCATCCCTACAGCTGTACCTGAGTCCAGTCTGCCTCCATGGTCCTACAGCCCACTTAGAGCATCATGGAAAGAGGTAATTAGGATGTTGCCAAGACAGTTAGACCCCTGAGAATGAGTCTTGCCAGGGGAAAGGGATGGGCTCTACCATCAACACACTGAATTGCAGGAGGGAGCACTGGAAGGAGGCACCTGTGGAAAATTCAAGAATGATTCCTGAGCTGAGGGCGAGGGAGAGAATCTTGCCCTGAGCCTAACACTGAATAAGACAGAGAGTGCAGGACACTGATTAGGACTCCGCAGGTCCACTGCCTCAACTGTGTAACCTTAAAAAAGGAATTTCTTGGAAGATAAGTGGAAATCCCAAACCAATGAGGCCACTCACGGTTTTGGTAGAGTCTCAAGCGCCCTCTAGAGGTGATGTTGAGGTTTCCATTGTGCTGCTTGAGAATGTTTGAGGAAGTTGGGGGTGTGGGGGTTAGCAAACACACAAACCTGAGAAAGTCCCCAAGACCACCAGCACCACTGGTAGCTCTCAAGGAAGCCCCGGTTGATCAGAATAGTCCCCAAGAGCAGTAATATCAGGCTCTGTCTTCTCTTCCTGTTTGTCACCCTTGAAGGAAATTGAAGTCAGTCTTTACTGGCTGGCTACTTTAACATCTACGGGTAGAATGGGGAGGGAGAAGGTGTTGCCTTTCCTTCTTTCTGAAACCACTTTGTGCTCTTGAGCCCTTTTACCCTAAATTGTCTGGATCCTTGACTCCAAAATTATTTCATCTGATTTCTTCTTCTGAAAAATCCTTGCACATTTCCACTTGGCCACTCCCCCAGCAGCCTGACTAAGGCTGCTGCCTCCTGAGGAAGGCTGTGGTCTTTCATGTTGTCTCCAATGATGTCATTCTACTAAGCACAGCTTTCTTCAGCTTGGTCACTACCCTGCTCCCACTGCTCTGACCTTAGGGGTGTGGCATTACCCTCCCCTTTGGCACACATTTCTTTTAAAGCATGCAACAGGCCTTTCCCATAATGCATCACAACAGATTACCACCTATAACAAGACTTTAATAATGGATCAAAAGTAACCAACTAAAAGGCAGCTTAAGATTGTCTCCTAAAATGTAAATGAATGGCCCTGGTTGGTGTGGTTCAGTGGATTGAGTGCCTGCCTGCAAACCAAAGGGTTGCCAGTTCAATTCCCAGCCAGGTCCCATGCCCGGGTTGTGGGCCAGGTCCCCAGTTGGAGGGGGGGAGGTTACATGAGTGGCAACCACACATTCATGTCTCTCTCTTCCTCTTTCTCCCTCCCTTCCCCTCTCTCTAAAAATAAATATTTTTTTAAAAAAACATAAGCTAAATGCATTAGAATTATCTGGAGTATTTATTATAAACAAAATTAAGGGCCCCACTTAAGACTTAATTAGAATTTCTAGAAATGGGTCTCAGATACTTGCATATACAGGATGAGACAAAAGTAAGTTTACAGCTGTGAGTATGCAAAACAGAGTTTATTTTTGTATTATTATTTATTTATTAAATTATTTTCCATATGAACAACTGGGAACCTCCTTTTTCCCCAATATTTGCACATCAATATTTGAATCACTGGCATGGGAAGTAATTTACAGCTGCTATAAGATGTGGCTCCTCTTAGGGCCAGCCTACAGGACCAGGAACCAACACTAGTACTGTCAGGGCACTTCGATGTCTAAATATCACACTACATTCATGTGGCAAGCATTGACTCACCCCCACCGCTGATACTGTACTGGCACATCCATATAGCACAGCCCAGACAAAATACCAAAGGTCCGTTGAGACAGAACAGCTCTCCCCTTGTCCTCAGTGTAAGGCTCACCCTAGTCCTGCCTTATTTTCAGACCTAGGAACTGCTTTTTCTGAGGTAACTGATGGGGAAATTCCCACTGTTGTCATGGAAACCAACATTCCCCAAGCCACAAAGGTATGATCTTGCTCTGAGTCTCAAGGATACTCACTTGAGAACATTTCCAAAAACCTGGGTCATTCCTTTCTCAGATAACACCACTACTTAGCATTAATACTCCAAGCTGAACTTTACCAAGTCCAATCAGTTTTTTTTTTAATAGTTTCTCCTCTGTTGTAAGATGAAGGTAATACCTCTAGCCCTTTCCTGTACTTCTCTAGGTCCTGGCTTAGACTATGTGGTGAATCTTGCTTAACTAGGATAAAATAGATCTCACCAAGAAAGAGCAAGAGGTAGTGAAACCAGAAAAGTCAGCATTCATACTGCCTGTCACTTCCAGGACCATTAAGTAGAAATAAGGATTGAATATTTATGGGTGCTTTATTCAGATGCTGGTGATATGAGAAAATGACAGGTTACATACACTAAAATCTGTTAACATCTCATCCCAAGCCACCCTTTTTTGTAAGGAGAAGAAAGGGTAGGTAAGGGGTTTAGAAAAAAGGTTATTTGGAGTACTTCTTTATCTATTGATCAACAATTCTTTATCTGCGTCCCTCCCTGGAACACAATGGCTCAGATGCCAACTCCAGTACTTACAGATCCCCTGGGGCACAAAATGACCTCCTGAAGTCACATGGTCATGCATTCCAGTTCCTGAAACAACAGCCTTGCGTTTTGCGTTAATCACTTAAGCCTATCAACTATGACTGAAGCTAAAATCTTTAACTCTTGAGTTCCCCTATCAGTGGCAGACAGAAGAGTCTTGATCTATACTTGGCAAAGAGGCATTGTGAATTCTTTGATTCTAAAATGATACCAATTGTCAGACAGACCATAAATAAAATGCAGGGTTTTTTTTTTGCAGAAAAGAACAATATATTTAATGTACACAAAAATGTCTCCCTAATCAACAATAGCATATTTTATCCATACAATTATATTATACTGTGTTATGTAGTATTGCAATCAAAGTTTGAGAATTTTCCTATTCTTAAACTTCCAAATTGCTTCTTACATATGTAACATCGAACAGTGACCTCTGTTTGATATCACACTTGCTGATCCTCTTTACCACTTTAAGGATTAACAGGACAATTTCAAAGCATATTAATTAAAGAATACTAGGAAGTGTTCTGCACTCTGCATTTGTTCTTCTCTTAGTTGATTGACATATGACTGGAAGTCAGACAGTTTTCCTTGAATATTATGCAGAAAATTTTGACATATATATTAGTGCCTAAGTCTTTCATGATGTGCGAATCAGTCATATCATTCTCTCCTGTATTTAGCAATTTCCACTGCCCTTAATTGCATTGTCAGGCCCATGATACAGTGAAAACACCAAATGAAGTGTTTGAGGTGGTCTTCCTTCTTGGAACATGTAGAGCATGTGATTTTTGGCTAATCAAGAAAATAAAGACAGTAAGCTAGTTTTAGAATAACAAACTTTTGTTCCCTCATAAAAAATTTATATCCCACAGACAAATTTTCATACCTTTTTGGATACATAGTAATTTTTCAATTCGACATTAAAGTGTAATCTTTTTGAAGTTATTTTAAGTGAATCTAAGGGACTCTAAATTTAAATGTTTATGGTACTATGCAAATAACTCAAGCAAAGTGACAATCAGATGATAGAAATTTCTATACTAGGATAAATTCCTACGTACACACAAAATGGCAACTATGTAAAATTTTCTTTTGATGCATAATTCTTACGGGCAATCAGTAATTTTAGAATCATTAAAATGTGGATGATCATTAAATCATTAAAAAAGTGGTCAGAATCCCCATTCCTGTCTATGGTTCTCCTTTTCCTGGCATTCTCCCCTTGTCCTGTCTGGATGAGTCATTTTCTAAGATACCAGTGAGTCTAGAAATGTAGTCTCCATTATATCTGCTTCTAAAGACCAAATATTTTTTGGATACCTGCCTCTTAAGGATAAGTTTTCATTTTCTCAGCCCTCTACAGCAGAGGTTCTGAAATTTTGTTTTCACTACTCAACCCAATCAGTAAAATATTTGAGCACAAGTCCCACTATATGAATATTTATTTTTAGAGAGAGGGGAAGGGAGGGAGAAAGAGAAGGAGAGAAACAGGAATGTGTGATTGCCTCTGGTGCACCCCCTACCAAGGACGTGGTCCGCATCCAGGCATGTGTCGAGATGGGGAATTCAACCAGAGATCCTTGGGTTCACAGGCTGGCACTCAATCCACTGAGCCACACCAGTCAGGGCTGAATATTTACTTATAAATCATATTATACAAAATCTACTTATATATAGTACACATTGCATAAAGCATGAAAAAAGAAGTCTTTTACAAAGAGATTTTTCAAGTTAAATATATAAATATTTCTAATATTTTCTTTCAACATCTCTGCTGTGTGACTATCTCTAGGAAACTCTCATGAGACCCAATGGTCAGTCAGCAATGTCACAATTTAAAAATTACAAATTTCCAAGACAGCAGTTCCTAACCTTGCTAGGTTGAAAATCTTTTTTAAATGATAGAATCTCAAAAAATT
This sequence comes from Trachops cirrhosus, assembly GCA_028533065.1. NCBI lineage: Eukaryota > Metazoa > Chordata > Mammalia > Chiroptera > Phyllostomidae > Trachops > Trachops cirrhosus. Next base: position 17,491,806 of record CM052539.1, read on the forward strand.
TTTTAAAAAGACAGAATCTCAAGGCCTACTCCCAAAGATTCTGACTCAGAACATGCCCTGGTTGTGGCTGAGGCTCAGATATGGAAACCATTGCTCTAAGAGACTCAACCCTGGACAAAGGAGCACAGTGTCAGTGACAACAATGATTACATCTGTGTGGTCCTGATATTGTTGCCTGTCCTTGACAGGCTCATTCCTGACCATATCATCTCTCTGATAAACTCTGACTGACAAGATTTCAATTATCCTGATCTCAGCTTTAATTTGAAAGGAGAGATTATTTGATATCTCAATTTAAAGATCCACACTAAACCAACTAAACTCAGCCTTCACACTCACACCCTTTTCCTGGCACTAATCTTCTAAATAATTTGTCAGAGGAATACTGTTTTGTGGGTGTGTTAAATTGGTCACGCTGTTATGTCCCAATAACACAGGAAGTCTTAAAGCTGGGTTGCTGGGTGGAAGCACTCCCCTCCCTTTCTCTGTCTCATCCTCATTGGAATAATTAGAAACTAACTGGTTTCAGACGGAAGAGAAGCGTTTCCAAGAGATTTTTATCTGTAGGAAGACTGCCCTAGGTAACAAGAGACAATTTCCTCGGTAAGCTCAACTGTTTAAGAAAGTTCCCTTTTTAGAAAGTTCCCCTTTTTAAAGCAAGTTCCCTCTTCTTTTCATGGTAACAATGCAAGTGCAAAATAGCTCGTAGAGCCCAGATCAGTGTGACTCAGTTGGTTGTGTGTTGTCCTGCAAAGCAAAAGATCAGTGGTTTGATCCCAGTTGGGGCACATGCCTGGGTTGCAGGTTCAGTACCCAGTCTTGGTATGTGCAAGAGGCAACCGACTGATGTTTCTTACCCTCTCTTTTTCCCTCTCTCTAAAAATCAATAAATAAAATCTTTAAAAATATTTTTTTAAAAAATAGCTTTTAGAGCTTCTGGCTGGGGTTAACACAGAAAAACCTTTAATTATTTCTTGTCTACTACTTTTGGGTCATACTTGCACTCAGTACATCATCACTTCTGAAATATTTTTAACAGTTAATTTGATTCCCACAGCTAAGTTTGTGAGTGTGCATGTGTGTATGTATGTGTTTGTAAATGATACAACCCTGCAATCGGTTCCCAGGATGGTGTCTTAATGACTAAACTATATCCACACTTGAGTAAAGTTTATCAAATGTTTGCATAAGCCATTATGTTTTGATGTATCAAGAGGAGCTTTTCACTAAGGCAGCTGATTAGCATTCATTAAAATAGATTAAAGTATTTACTCTGGCTCTCTGACCAGCCTTCCCATTTACTTAAGTCATTCTTGTGATTTGGCATTAATTTTTAATTTATCTTTGGTCACCAGTCTTTGTTTCTACATCCACCCTCCAAAACCACCTGTCCAAATGACGGGAGTGATAGTATCAGGCCTACAGCCAGCTGTAGGTGGATTGCTGTGAACGAAGCAATGGGGCACTCATGGCAGGAGGGGACTCCAAGCCGTTTTGTTCCCCAAATACAGTCTCAATGCTTACAAAATCACATGTACATAGCTACTCATAAAGTTTCCTTCTTTTGACAAGCTAAAACTATCTCTCCTATATTTTCAAAAAGGAATCTTAGAGAATTCATTTTTAGCATATAGAAACTGAAAGAAACTAGACTTGAAAATATAACAAGTTTTTTAAATTAAGTGACTCTAACTTTGGACTCGTTAAGATTAGATTTAAGAATTTATTCTATGGAAATATCAAGATGCATCCAAAGATTTATGTTCAATGGTATTCTGCTGAATATTACTATAAAAAGGAAAAATTGAGCCCACTTTAAATGTCTAACAATAGGAATTTTGTTAGATAAATTGTGGTATGTTCATTTGATTACATTTTAAAATCATATTACCAAATAATATTTAAAGAAAGAGTAAAATGTTATAAAACATTATGCGGTGAAATGAAAAGCAAATAGTAAAACACTGTTGGATCTCTACAGATTTTGATATCAATTTTATAAAAGAGAAAATGCTTGCATATATTTCTCTTAAAAGACTGAAAAGACATATAACAAAATATTTGTAATTATCTCTGATAAAATTTCAGGTGAAATTTTTCCAAATTTTCTACAAGAGGCATTTTTGTCTTTACTTTGGTACAGACATGCGCATATATTTTGGTCTGTTGAAACACACAAAAAAGTGACTTTACTATGAAAGTGTGCTTTGGTCCCTAAATGACTTTAATTTGAAAATTAGTGTGACCATAACTTTCAACAGTTTATTACAAAGACTACTCAGTATGTCCATATTATTATTCGTATCACAAACTTAATTGTCATAAAATGTGTATTTAAACCTGGTTTGCATAGGCACGTAAATAGTACTCCTGTGTTGTTGTTATCCCATCTGCTTTTCTTATTATTTGAGTGTATGTGAAAATCATAAAGACAAAAATATTATCTGACATCCAGTATTAAAGAATAATAAGCATTCAAAGGGACCTGCTGGTAGTATTATTTCTTCTGTTGGGAAAGATAAACTTTAAGACACTTAATCAGAATCAATAGATGACCTTTGCCATGCAGTGATACAACTCAGGTTTCCCATAATCCTGAATTATCTGTCCTTATATTAAACAGTGTCACATTATATAATTCTTTGGGCTATAAATTACTAAGTCACAAATGATCCAAAGAAGAACTAGAGCTCATTTTACATAATTCTTCAAGCTTCTAAGACTTTCAGAAACAGCAAAGAAGGAACAGAAATTTTCAAAAAGATATTTTAAAGTGTTGACTTTTGGAATTCTTAATGGCCCATCTCTTCATGGGATTAATGCCATTGAAAACACAGATAAATCACAGAAGAAAAGCACCATCCATCTAATTATTCCAATGAGGATGAGACAGAGAAAGGGAGGGGAGTGCTTCCACCCAGCAACCCAGCTTTAAGACTTCATGTGTTGTTGGGACATAACAGCGTGACCAATTTAACACACCCACAAAACAGTATTCCCCTGACAAGTTATTTAGAAGATTAGTGCCAGATATTGGAAAAGAGTGTGAGTGTGAAGGCTGAGTTTAGTTGATTTAGTGTGGATCTTTAAATTGAGCTATCAAATAATAATATCTTTCTCCAACTATACAATATAAAACAAAAAACGGCAGGGAAGCTGAAAAGAGCTATCTGTGAGAACAAAATTTGAACTCTGAGTCAACTGTTTACATACTGCTAAAGTATTTCATCCACTTTAACACACCACTGACTTGCTGGTGATAGTGCCTGCTAAGTGTGAGGCTGTCTTAAGTTTAAGGACCCGAAGAAGTTGACTATGGGCTTTTAAATGTCCCCAAATGCACTGTATTCTCTCAGGTGAAAAGAAAGCACCTGGATTTTGTACTAGCCCTTCTCGTAAATCTGCTACCGTATAAAATTCCAACTCAGAATCTTTTGTTTCTACTTATACAGACAGTATCATAACTGGAAAGGGTTTCCCAGATAAAAAGCAAACACGGTTCAAGGTTGAGACCTTATTAGCATTTCCAAAGAGCTGTGAAAAGCCCCTATTCTCTCTGCCCTGCCAAGTAAATTTTGTTTTGCTGGGTTTTGGCACTGTTCCTCTGTTGTCATGGCGGGGCATTATTGTCACAGCTGTCTCAGGGGGTGATGCCTTGAATATCTTTAGATAATGAAACAAAAATAAGGAACATGACATTCGCTATACCAAAAGAGCTTTTATAAGGCAACCACACCTACTATTATAAAACTCTAAACTGGTAATATAAACATCACTTGGTGCTTTTAAAACTATAAAGCCAAAAGATGAAATTAGGTAAATGAACAAATGTATTTAGTATAAATGAACAAATGTATTTAGTACAGAGACAACAACATAAGGAGAGTATACACACAGATGCCTTCACTACAGATAGAAAACAAAAGAGAAAAGAATACTTTGAAGATCTACTTTTTAATATGAAAATTGATGTGTAACTTTCTCAAAAATCATTATAACCCATTCCCTTCAACTGCTTGCTTCACTTGGTAAATTTTCTTTTGCACAATGACCAGTTATTTTGTTTTGAATACCTTATTCTTCAGAAAACAGTGAGCTGTCAGTAACATGAAAGGAAATATTTCACTGTTACTCTCAACTTCATATTGATTATGAATTGAAAAGGTGGTTAAGGAAGTTGATAATAGTGCATACAACACCTTGAATGATGGATAAAATGTGAATGTTATGCAACATATTGGAATTTCCTTTACAAGTATGTTTAACCAGAATTGCAGGTAGGAAACTGCGACTGATAGGCATTTAATGATATATTATTTATTGTAGTATCCTTACTCCAAATGAGTGGCTCAGGTCATTTGACATCTCCTAACCACTTTTATCACGATTTCAGGTTAAAAACAAAATGAAAAAAATAAGAAACTTAATCCTTAGTTGCTACTTCTAATTGGCATCTTCAGAATCAAGAGAAATAGGAACATTTCTCAGCACTAACAGACTTGCCATGGGATTTTGAGAAAGTTGCTTTCCCAGTCATTGGTCTCCTTTAAAGCAATAGATTAGTAATTAAATAAAATAATATTTCCAGTGGATCATGATTATAAATATTCAGTGACTTGTCATAATAAGACGTGTTAAAATATTGTTTGAATACTTCAACAGACTTCAACACAACAGTCACTTAAATAAGAATGAAGAATTATTTCTCCTTCACATTAAGTCTGAGCTGGTAGATGATGTGATCTGTAGGGTGGCTTTCTTCCATGCGGTCACTCAGAGACCTACATTTATTCATGAAATTCCACTAGAGAAAGGGTAAAAAAACTATAGTCAGTAGGCTGGTCATCTGTTTCTGTAAATAAAGTTTTACTGGAATACCGCCTCGCTCAATTCTCAATTGTGTAAGTTTTTTCTATGGCTGCTTTTGAGTTATAATGCCAGAATTGAGTAGTTGTGACAGAGACTGTATGGCCTGTAAGTTCAAAGTACTTCCTATCAGGACCTTTGAGAAAATTTCCCAACCCCCACAAAGAAAATTTACTAAATGAAGCTCTCAACGGCACAGGGAAAGCTGGTGCACCACCATACTGCAGCCTGTGTGAACCAGTAAAAAGGGAAGGGAAGACCTCTTTTTAAGGGCACCAATCATCTCCTTTTCCATTCCCTTAGCCGGAGCTTAGTCATATGGCCCTCCAGAAAACTGAATAATAGTGTTTCTAGCTTACTAGCCATGTGATAAAAATTAGAGCTTCTATTCATAAAAGTAAAATTGAGAGAATGGATATCAGAGGCCAGTTACAGAGGTTCTACAAACCACCTCTGGCAGCCCAAACATCTATACATACCTTTCTGATATATAAAACTCATTCACATCCTTCCCCAGGCAGCCAATACAACATCCCAGCCAGTTACCACATCCATCTCAGAGTCCAAGATCTCCAAGTGCTAGGCAGTCCTTTCTATCAAGTTTGGATGTGGCTCCTTTTGGAGCAGTGACTCCTAAACTCTCTCAATCTTTTCTCTCTGGCTCTCTCTCTCCCTTCCCTCCATGCCCAGTCTCATGCCAAGCTACTATGCAGCCTAATTGCTCTTCATATTCCAACCACAAGAGAAACCGGCTAAGGATTAATACAGAACACAGTAATATACAGACCCTCTAAAAATAATAAATTTAAGAAATAAAGGATCTCTCTGATGACATAATGAAACCATTAAATCCATACAGCCACTAGCATTCCTCTTATGTGAACAATACAGTTCCTCATTTTTTAACTTAGAGTTGCATCAACATCAAACTTTTATTAAATACCTATGGTGCCAGGGACACTATTAGACACTAAGAATATAAAAATGCATAGGAGAGTCCATTGGCCCACTGTAGAAATTTTATTCAAAAAGAGAACATAGATCCCTAGAGAAATAATTATTGTATATGCCATAGTAGACATAGGTGCAATGAGAGTCTAATGGAAGAAGTATTAGTTCCGTTTGGGAAATCAAGTGTACCTCCATTACTAGATTCCTTACAGGCTAAGAACCAAATTGTTTTCATCTTCTCACTCTCAATATTTGGCATAATTCCTTGTACACAGGTGTTCAATATTTGACTAACTTAAGTACTTATTAAAAGGATCATTTTTATTAGGTTCTTTAACATGCTTGTTAATTTTTTAGGGTATAAGATTGAGTTGAAATGCAATGCACAATTCCATTAATATTTCTCTTATTTTGCCAGAAATTTCCAGCTCTATCTGGTATGTATGTATGTGTATCTGTTGTATTTTGAATATGTGTTTAAGGTACCTTAAATATAAAATACAGACACATCTGAGCAGACATTTTTCCAAAGAAGACATACAAATGGCCAACAGGTATATAAAAAGATGCTCAACATCACTAATCATTAGGGAAATGAAAAATCAAAACCACAATGAGATATTCCACTCCTGTTATCAAAAAGTTGAAAGGTAATAAGTATTGGAGAGGATGTGGAGAGAATGAACCCTTGTGCACTATTGGTGGCAATATAAACTGGTACAGCCATTATGGAAAACACTTTGGAGGTTCCTCAAAATTTGAAAATAGAGGTACCATGTGATCTAGCACTCCCTCTTTGTGTTATATAGCTAAAGGCAATAAAATCACTATCTCAAAGAAATAGCTACATTCCCATGTTCATTGCAGCATTATTCACAGTAGCCAAAATATGAAAATAATCTAAGGGTCTGTAGACAGATGAATGGGAAGAAAAATATATATATAACATAATGGAATATTATTTAGCCTTTAAAAAAAAGGAAATCCTGCTATTTGCAATGATGTGGCTTGGAAAACTTGAAAAACATTATGCTAAGTGAAATAAGCCAGACAAAGAAGACAAATATTGTATGATCTCACCTACATTTGTAACCTTTAAAAAAAGATTAAACTGTCACCTGGCTGATGTGGCTCAGTGGACTGAGTGCTGGCCTGCGAACCAAAGACTTGCCGGTTCGATTCCCAGGCTAGGGCACATGCCTGGTTTGCAGGCCAGGTTCCCAATAGGGGGCATGTGAGTGCAACCACACATTGATGTTTCTCTCCCTTTCTTTCTCCCTCCCTTCTTGTCTCTAAAAAAAATATAAATTAAATCTTAAAAAAAAAAAAGTCAAACTTATAGTAATAGAGAGCAGAATGGTGGTTACCACAGGCTGGGGGTAGGGGAACAGGGGAGATATTGATCAAAGGGTACAAATTTTCCATTATAAAATGCATAGATTCTGGAGACCTACAGTACAGTATGGAGACTATAGCTAATAATAATGTATAGTATACTTGAAGTTAAGAGAATAGATCTCAAGTGTTCTCACCACATACACAAAAAGTGGTAACTACAGGAGTTAAGGAATATGTTAGTTTGAGTGCGCTAATCATTTTGCAGTTTAGGCATATACCATAAGCATGTTGTATGCCTTAAATATATATAATTTTTATCTATCAAAAATAAATTAACAAACTAGACAGTTTAAACTGAAAATCACTAATCAAATTAAACAAAAATATTCAAGCAAAAAAAGTGGAACCCTGACTGGTGTGGCTCAGTTGGCTGAGCATTGACCCACAAAGAGAAAGGTCACCAGTTCAATTCCCAGTCAGGGCACATGCCTGGGTTACGGGTTTGGTCCCCAGTCAGGGCAGCAACCGATTGATGTTTCTCTCTCACATCAGTGTTTCTCTCTTTTTTCCTCCCTACCCCTCTCTGTAAAAATAAATAAATAAAATCTTGTTTAAAATTCCTTTTAAAAAAGTAGGAAGGGAAAAAGTAAATGAAAGGAGGAGACATTCTTAAACTTAGAAAAATTGGAGGATTATGCCAGTTTTCTTTGTAAAGATTAAAAACATGCAATTACAAAGCTGGCAGTTGGAAATGAACTAAAAGCACATTAGCTGATCATCTGTGCTTAGAAGTATCCTTTCCACTGTTTCTGACACACCCATCAGAAAATAGCTTATGCTCAGTGGGTTCATCAAATCATCATCATGTCTTGAAATTAGTATTGCCTATCCCCAACAAGCATTCATAAACAGATACATTAGCCAGCGTTCCTTAACGCCAATTACTTCTCTGGGTCCTATATTCCTAATATTTCAGTGTAATAGTCCTAGTGTAAAGCTATAGTTACATCCTTTTGTCCAAAGCTTCCCAGGAGGTAGAAGTAAATTTTTCTTTTGAAAGATTAGGGTGGAGAATGTTGTTAAACAAGGCTCTCCCTATCTGGATTTTAAAAGAGAAAAGAAAGAGAAAGAAAGAAAGAAAGAAAGAAAGA
>CM052539.1:17500611-17522569 GCA_028533065.1 Trachops cirrhosus
TGTCTTTCTCTTTTTAATTCATTTAGGATAATGCCCTCCAAGTTCACCCATGCTGTTGCAAATGACAACATTTCCTACTTTTTTAAGGCTGAATAATATTTCAGTGTGTGTGTGTGTATCGCATTTTCCTAACACATTCATCTGTTGCTAGACACATTGTTTCCATATCTCAATTATTGCGATAATGCTGCTGTGAATATGGGCATATAGATAGCTCTTCAAGATACTGAGTTTTGTTTCCTTTGGATATAAACCCAGAAGTAGGATTGCTGAATAAAAAAGCTATTTTTAAGGTTGCATAAATTTTCCCTAAAAAACAGGTTGCTATTTTATAACTCTTGATTGCAAATGAAACAAATACAATTTAAATGAGTTTAAGGAAAAGAGCAAATGACTCCAGTAGGCCCTCACCCTCATCAGTGAGGGATGCATTCCAAAGCTCCCAGGGAATGACTGAAACCATGGATAATACTAAACCCTACTATGTTTTCCCTATACATACATATTCATAACAAAGTTTAATTTATAAATTAGGCACATTAAGAGATTAACAACAATAACTAATAGTAAAATAAAACAATTGTAACAAATGTAATAAAAGTTATGAAAATGTGGCATTATTAAGGGTCACTTAAACACAAGCACTGTGACACCATGACAGCTGGCCTAATAACCAAGTTGGGTACAAAATTACTAATGGGAAGGTAATGTATACAGTGTGCATACACTAGACAAAGAGATGATTCCCATCCCGGGCAGGACAAACTGGGGCGGTACAAGATGCCGTCACTTTACTCAGAATTGTGCTCAATTTAAAATGTATGAATTGTTAACTTCTGCAATTTTTCATTTAATGTTTTGTAAGCACTGTTGGCTATAGGTAACTGAAACTGCAGAAAGTGAAATCATGGATAAGGGGACTGTTGTGGATTGTCTGAGAAGTTCAAATATAGCTATATCTAGGGCCCAGACCAATATTGGCCGCTTTCGTTTTCTGTGTGTCTCCACTCAGCTCCTCTGAGTTAGTTTTCTCTTAATATAAAACAGGCTCTGTCACCCTGGCTGGTGTGGTTCAGTGGATTGAGTGTTGGCCGGTGAACCAAAGGGTCACTGGTTCGATTCCCAGTCAGGGCACATGCCTGGGTTGTGGGCCAGGTCCCCAGCAGGGGGCGTGTATCATTCATACATTGATGACTCTCTCTCTCTCTCAATCTCCCTCCCTTTCTCTAAAAATAAATAAGTAGAATCTTTATTAAACAATAAAAAAAAAAACAGACTCTGTGAGGTTTAGGAAGATTATTATGTGCAGTTCCATGCTTCATCCTAATCTAGCAGAGAATCTTCTCTACCATCATCCATCAGTCGGGTCAATGAAGTCTCTGATTGCTCCTACTTGACTCAGTGACCCACTCCTGAATCAATCGCTGTGTTTAGAGGAAGAAGTTACTATGAACAGCCAAGCCTGCTCCATGTGCCATTACAAAGGACTGAGGCCCTGGGAAATGTTGCCCATCAGAATCCCTGGAAGTGTAGACAGGAAGTTCCTATACGGAAGGGATGCCAGATAGAAAAAAAATAGTAAAGTAGAAGATCATGTAAGTCATATTACCCCAGGATGATTTCAGGCATATATTTAAGGTACCTGTGACAATTAGTGTTCTTCCAATTTGAGAGGGTTAGTGGAGAGGGGAAACAGTGGCCTTCTGCCCTGGAACTAGTAAGCTTGTATCATGGGAAGTTGTGTTGTGTTGAACTTACAGACTACCTGTCCCATATGGCAGCTCTTTACTTGGGTGTTGTTATTAACTCAGATAACATGTTTAGCTCCTAGATATTCTGACTATATCATCCATAAGACAGGATGAGTGGGCCCTGATGTAGAACGCAGTTCTTTTCTAAGTATTTTGAAATCCTGGGAAGACTTGGGTTATAGCACATGCTCCAGTGAGCCTGTTAATATTACTCATGATGACTCTAGGCTATGTTTGGAACTCTTTTTGAAGTGAATAAACAGATGGCCAGCAGTGGCTAAAATTGAAAGTAGTTTTTAAAATGCTGAGAATCAATTACTTTAAAACTCTCCAAGCTTAAAGGTCCTTCAGAATTGACTAGACAACACTCACTAAGAAACATTGTCCTTCTGGAATGAATTCAGCTCTGGGAGAGCAGATGTGTTGTAATATTCTGAGATGAATTCAAAGTGATGTGAAAAAAGAATTACTGGTTTCATATTCCTATCACAGAAGTCATGAGGCATAATTAACTGATGATTGCTTCAGAAATATTCTGAGCCAAAACTCCACCAAAAAAGAGAGGTATTTTTCTGATTAACTTTATAATAATACATATTATTCACAAGAAATTCATAGGAATGGGCATGCTAGGTCTTGGAAAAGTGACCCATTAGTAGTATGTTTGAGATAGAAACTGCAAAATGGTGGGAAAGGCGTTTTCAGAATTTTGAATCTTAGAAACTATGCCAGTAAAATTTTCTGAGAGCCAAAAAAAAAAAAAAAAAAAGACAGTGAATCAGCCAGTCCAGCTGTGAGAATGCAGCTGTGAGGTTGCTGAAGGAAATGATGAAGCAGAAGGCAAGCTCATAAAATGGACACACCACCAAGCTAAGAGCAGTATCAGCACACTGGAGGACAAAATTAGTGTTTAGAATGACTCTGGCAAGTTAGAGACTTGGGTATAAGAAATCTTTAAAAATTCAACAAGACAGCTCACAAGGCCCTTGCCGGGTAGTTCAATTGGTTAGAGTGTTGTCCCAATACACCAAGTTGTGGGTTCAATCCCCAGTCAGGGCACATGCAAGAATCAACCAATGAATGCATAAATAAGTGGAACAACAAATCTTTCTCTCTCTCTCTCTCTCTTCCTCCCTCCCTCCCTTTCTCTCTCTTTCAAATCAGTCAATAAATTTTAAAAAACAGCTTTAAAAAAGATCACATATTGGTATGAAGTAAGAAGCTATATGACAATTCAAAAGAACTTTTGCATCCCTATGTTCAGAGCAGCACTATTTACAATAACCAAGTATTGGAAACAGCCTAAGTGCCCATCAGTAGATGAATGGATTAAAAAACTGTGGTACATTTACACAATGAAATACTATGCAGCACAAAGAAAGAAGAAGGAACTCCTATCCTTCAAGATGGCATGGGTGGAACTGGAGACTGTTATGCTAAGTGAAATAGGGCAGTTGGTGAAAGACAAATACCATATGATCTCACTTATAAGAGGAATCTAATGAACAAAATAAACTAACGAGCAAAACAGAACCAGAGATATGGAAACAGGGAACAGACTGACAGCTGCCAGAGGAAAGGGGGTGGGGGGGGAGATGATGAAAAGAAGGGGAAGGGATTAGTCAAAGAACATGTATGAATGACCCATGGACATGGACAATGGTGGGGTGATGGACTGTGAAAGCAGGGGCCAGTGCTGGACAGAGAAGGACAAAGGGGGAAAAATTGGGACAACTATAACAGAATAAATAAGGAAAAAAAATTTTAAAGAAGTTATAGGAATAACATAGGCAGAAGTTGAGCAGCAATAGAACAAGGTAGACCACACACTAATAGAGAATTTATAATCTACATAGATTACCTTATCCAACTAGTAATTCATTTTACAAATGAAAAGTAAGTCTTGCCCAGAGAGATTGTTTCAGCTATCTCTTGCCATTTAACAAATTACATCAAAAAATAGTGGCTTAAAAAAAGTTGTTTATTTTGCTCGCAATCCTGCAATTTGGGCAAGGATTGGCAAAGATAGCTTGTCACTGCTCCACATGGCATCAGATGGGATGGTGTAACTATGATTAGAGAATCTACTTCCAAGATGGACTCACTCACAGGCAAGCAAGTTGGTGTAGCTGGCCAGGGTTTGGTTCTCTTCCACATGGCCTCTCCATGTGGCTAGCTTGGACTTGTGAAGAGGCCATGTGGAGAGCAACTGCTCACAGCATGGGAGGCTCAGGATAGACATATTACATGGCAGCTGTCTTTCCCCCTGAAAGCTGCCATGTCTTTTTAAGAATTAGGTCTGGAACAAGCACAGTGTCACTTCCTCTGAATTCTGTTGGTTAAAGCAGGTCTCGGGGCCAGCCCAGATTCAAGAGGAGAATACCACACAAGAGCATAAATATCAAAAGGATGATATTTATCTCAATTTATCACACAGATGTGACTTGTGCAGAATTAACTATATGCTACTATCAATTAGAGGAAAATTTGATGCTAATATGTCTGTAAAATAAAACAAAAAAAAGAAGAGAGAGAGACTTGTTTTCTGTGGCCAACAAAGAAAGAAGGAAACAGAAAGGCAGAAATGGTTAAGTAATGATCTTATTTTAAGGACCATGGTTAAATCTCAGCTTCACCTTTTATTTTTTTAATCTTTTTTAAAAGATTTTATTTATTTATTTTTACAGAGGGGGAGGGAGGGAGAAAGACAGGGAAAGAAACATCAGGGTGTGGTTGGCCTTTGAGCGCCCCCTACTGAGGATTTGGCCTGCAACCCAGGCCTGTGCTCTGACTGGGAATCAACCTGTGACCTTTCGGTACACAGGCCTGCTGAGTCCACTGAGCCACACCAGACAGGACTAAGTCTTATTTTTAAGCTTTTTTTGTTAAACACAGTTGAGAGATTTGAGTGTACAACTCAAGGTCAGAAGAAGAGAGTTTAGAGAGAGTGAACCAATACTTCATGTGGTACACTAACAAAAAGGGAAAATGGTAAATGAATAATTAATGCTTAGGAAACACTCCCCTTGATTGTCTTGAAATCCCTCAGCTTGATTGCAAACACGCAGACGGGAATTATAATTTTTTATTCTCCACAAACTGTGCTGTGCTGAGAAAACAGAATGTTTTCAATAAATGATTAATTGAGAGAAATGGTCTCTAATCAGTCCTTCAGGTCAGTAAAATGGAGTGGTTAGAAGTATGAATCTTGCAATCAAATTAAGCTGGATTCTAATTTTTGCTCTGCCACTTAATTACGTTTGATGCTAATCAACTTCCCCTCTGAGACTTAATTTTATTATCTGTAAAAGAGAGACAATAACATGAGATAAAGAAGGTGAAAAACTTTGTAGCGTGCTCAGAAAATATTAGCATGTATTATTTTTCCCAGTTAACAGATATTTTTTTATCAGTATAACAGTCAAATGTCCAAACCCAGTGTCAACCGCATTACTACAATGGTCTCAAATGATTACTCTTTCCTAGGGGAGAAACCAGCTTTTCATTTATTGTTATGATTTACGAGAGGATTACACTTGTCAAGGGAGTGAATTTTAAATCTGAGTCTAGCTTTTCTCTTAATAAATCAGGAAAGAGAGTTCCTTAGGAATCATTGAACAACACTGAATTATATCTTACAAAATCATGGGGAGAATAAAATTTCCTTTATCATGTGAAAAGGGATTAATACACAAACCACAGGAAAACAACCTAAAATGTGAAACATTTTCAGGATCAACTGGATATATGTATGCACAAGAGAAATGTTACAACATTCTTTTTCATTCATACCAGCTTTTATCCGTGCTTAATAAAAATAAAGTTTGGCAAATAATACCATGTTTTTTCTAAGACATATGCTAACTAGGTGAGAATAACATTAATAATTATGATAATAATGATAGCTAGCTTTTAATAAGCACATTAATATTTCCCATGATTTACCTCATTGAATTATTACACTGGTACATATTACATGCTGGAAAAAAGGACACACAAATGGGTGATTCTTGGAATCACCAATCAACTTGTGTTGATTCCAAGAATAAGACGGGTACATGAGGCAGACTTTGTGATGTGCCACCCAGATCCCTCCCCACTGAAGAGCTTCATGCCCAAGCGGCCAGGAGTACTGTTGGCAGACAGCCTTACCCTGCATTCACTCACACCTTGTAGGCATTGCCTCAGCCAGCCTTCAGCTGTCAGTCAGCCCCTTCAAAGCCACTCCCCTTCCAGGGTGACTGTATATAATGACTGATTGATGTGGGAAAATAAAGCCTTGACCTATGTCAAATATATTCAATACAAAAAAATCTTTTTAAAGACTTGCCCATCTTGGGCCAATGTAAGACAACTCTGAAGGGTCATTCTAGCTTCAGAGCTCTTCTGGGGGTCAGCTGAGACTATGGTTGGTGTGCATCACAGTTCCACTTAGCCCTCTGCTTCCTTTTCCATGTTTCAACAAGTTTTGATCCCAAGGGCACCACTTAATAAACTCCCTGGGTGCTAAGCTCTCAGAGTATGCTACTTAGGGAGCCCAACTTGCAACACTGTAGGTATACTACCGATAAAAGGCCACTTTTACTAACAAAATATCTCACATCTTTAATGATCTATGTTAGTAAATTTAGTTATTATGAAATATTCGATCTCAAACAAGGTACATTATTTTTAGTGTTATTCTGTACACTTGTATAGCCTCCAGGTGGGAGGGAAGATGGCCAGGGAATAGCTGTGTTCAGCACTAGGTCCAGCATAGAGCTGTAGATGAATGTTGCGAAACCATTTGTCAAACTGAAATGTGATCACTGACCCACTTAATGAAAATAAAATCAAAATAAAGAAAAGTAGGATCTTCCTTGGGAATAAAGGACAAATGTAAGAAATACATCCTGATTGAGGAAAAATGTAAAAGCAGAAATTATATAAAATTAAAAAAGAAAAATACGCCTCTTTCCTCACCTCAACCCTTGTTCCATTCTCCAGAGGTAGTCCCTGCTGGTTTGGTGTGCATTATTTCCAGAACTTTTCCCATGAGTATTTGTTTATAGGTGTGCATATGTTCTAATGTGAGTTTTTAATAAAAATCAAATTTACTATACTCATTGCTCTGCAACTACATTATGGAATTTAAATGTTAATCACATCTTAAAAACATCTCCACAGCAATATTTAGACTGGTGTTTGACCAAACATCTCGCTACCATAAACTAGACAAACTGACATGAAATCAATCATCACAAGTTCACCCCTTGGCAACTTGGCACCCACACACATCTCTTTAAACCATACATAATATCTAAATAAAAATAATAATAAGTGTCCAAGTTCAGACTGCTATAAAAATGTACCATAAACAACAGAAATTTTCTTCTCCCAGTTCCAGAGGGTGGAAGTCAGAGACCCGGTGCCAGCACGGTCAGGTTCCGGTGACAGCTCTCTTTTCGGTTGCACACCGCTGACTTCTTGTATCCTCACTGGCAGGGAGTGGGAAGGAGAAGTAAGATCTCTTGTAGCTTTTATAAGGGCACTAATCCAATTCATCAGGGCTCACCCTCGTGACCTCATCTATCCTAATTACCATCCAAAGGCCCAATTGCCAAATACCATTGAGGGTAGAGTTCCCTCTACCTTCACATTGGAGGGTAGAGTTCCAACATATGAATTTGGGGGGAGACACAAACAGTCCATAACAACAAGGTCACACATCTATCTGCCTAATATGATGAAACTATCTTTCATACTGAAAAAAACACTAACCTTTTCCCCAGAAGAAGATACAAAGTCCTTGGATGATGCTCTCATTCTTCTTGATGTCTTATAACTTCAATACCTTAATATAAAGTAAATATACCTTATGTTATAGAATAAGAGGATAAGAAATAAGAGAATAAGAGAGAGTTCTGCCCTCTCTTACCCTTTTATTCCACTAAGAACAAAATGTTGCCCCTTCTATAATGGAAGTGGTCCAGTGTAATCAACCTGCCAGTGCACAGCTGGCTGATCACCCTGGGGGATGATGCCATATCAGGGACTCAGTATAGGTCTCTGCTACTAGCAGACTGAGCATTCAGCAGTGACCATAGCCAGCTCTGCTAATGAGCAGAAGTCCATGTCACTGAGCCCATGCATAACCTCCATCCTTGCCACCATGGCCACTTTGTTAATAAGCCTATCAGGCAATGACAGGGATGGCTGCAGAAAGAAGCTAACTGATATTCACAGAACAAGTCATTTTACCCACTTGATTATTAAAATCCTCTTCTACTGAGAACATACTTTGGTGAACATTCACATGAGATACAAATACCTTCATATTTTTCACTCATTCATCTTCCCCAAATTTCTTTGTCTCCTATTTTCCAATCATGTTCCTTCCAGTGTCCGACCATCCAGCAAAATCACTGACCACAGCCCACGCATGAGTCAGTATACAATCACACATCTGGCCCTTTTTTTGCCAAGCAAAATGGACAAAATGAATGGGTGTACTGCTTGACATTCTGCCCACTGGGAAAATTTTCCTTCACCACACTTTCCTTTAAGAATATCCCAGAAAGAGGTTATAGTACTGTAGCTGTGTATTTTCAGATGGTTACTACATATTACACAGAACCACCTAAAACAGGCCCAAGATTTTTCTTCTGTCAACCAGTTGTAGGGAAGTCTCCACAAAGCCATAGATTTTACATCTATACTATAAATCTAGCTCATTCATTTTAAAAGCTGGATAGTATTTAATTTTATTCTTTAGCATAATTATTTAAAGAGTGCATATCAATTTCAACAGAAGTATTAATCTTATGGTTATGCTTAATAATATATCTTTTCTAAATTTGCCAAACTAGTGTTATTAACAAATTACACTGTGTAAGTCAAAGAAACTCATTCCATTCCAGGCAAGAGTATGATTTTTCCAGTTTCTTCCATGAAGGAGTTCTAAGTTTCACACTTTAGTAGTTGGTTGTATTTCATTTGTTTGAGTTGAGAATAGCCATCTCACAAATGGGCAGCTAAAACGTGTATCTCTATTTACAGTCCATTGAGGTAGTAGATTTCACCTCTGTCTCACACAACAGAAACTTCAGGCAAAGTACTTTAACTCTGAGTTGCCAATTTCGAAAGGGGTCTCATCTTTACTCACAAAACCTTACAAGTGAGCTCCCTTGTGAAAAACTTGCTCATATTTAAAAAAAAATACAAAACCTCAAATTATATTATCTAAGATTTTATTGGGAGTCATTAAAGTCTTTCAGTCATCTAAAACATCTCTCAAAATACAGGTTCCTGGGAGAATTAATCTCTTAAACAGACAGAGCAGCTATCATCTTCGTTAAATAATTTAGTGAAATGTGTAAAGGTATACCTCTAATCCACTAGCTTTGATTAGAAATGAGGGTGAGCACCTTTTCCACATGTTATATCAACCATTTGGATATCCTTTATTGTGAAATGGTGAAATACCCATCTTTCACATTTTACCCTTTCTTCTATAGGGCTGGCTTTTTAAAAATTTATTTATTTATTTATTTATTTATTTATTTATTTATTTATTTGACACAGGATTGGGGCAAGGAGGCAAAAATCAAGAGAGAAGAGGGCCACAGAGACAAAAACATTTTTGGGTCTAGTTTACAATTTTACCAATAATCTACCCTCATAAAATTCCAAGTAATAAATCAGAAATATAAACTTAAGCTTTATATTAATTCCATCTTCTAAAATATTTCAAAATATTAATCTGATAACTCTAGATAATACCTTATTTATAGATATCTCTTAGACACACTTTTTTTTCAACTTATGAACTTTCTATAACTTGTTCTTTCTAGATATCATTAATTCTTGCTACCTCTGAAGAATAAATCCCTTTTTATTATTATCCCATCCCTCTAAAGTTAACCATTATCTTAACTTTTATCATAATATGATCATGTCCTTATTTTCCTTTAGTTTTATCACTTACATATGTATCCTTAAACAAGATAATTTGGTTTTGCCTATTTTTGAACATTATAGAATCATACTATATATTCTATTTTGTTCCATATGTTTATAGTTGTACTTTGTTCTTATTTATTTTTGGATAATTTTCCATTTTATAAATGTGCTTCAGTTTATTCTTCCATTGTACAGTTAATGGATATTTATGGTGTTTCCATGTGGGGGTCTACTATGAATAATGCTCTTAAGAACACTGTTAAACATGAATCCTGATAAACGTAAGCACACAGTATAGCCTTAGGAGTGACATTGTCGTGTCATAGGATATGATTATCTTCAACTTTACTTGATAATGCAAACTGATCTCCAAAACCAGTGTTATGACACTGATGTGAGAGCTCCCATTACTTCTTGTCCTGGCCAGTCCTTGATTTGTCAGACATTCTAATTCTTGCAAATCTGATGGGTCTGTAAAGGGATCCCACTAATCTACTAGCTCTAATTAGAAGTGAGAGTGAGTACCTTTTTCACATATTATACCAAACATTTACATATTCTTTATTTTATTTTTAAGTGTTTTTTTTATTAATGGATATCCTTTATTGTGAAATGGAGAAATATCTGTTTTTTACATTTTGCCCTTTCTTCTCTAGGGCTGACTTTTTAAAAATTTATTTATCTATTTATTTATTTTTAAGGAGTTTTTCATTGTGGATAGTAGTACTTGATTGGTACTATTAGGTTGCAAAAAACCTTACATTTTATGCCTTGTCTTTTATTTTATATTGTTTTTTGACACCTGATTTTTTAAAGGTATTATTTATCTCTTTTTTTGAGAGAGGGGGAGGGGGAGAGAAAGAGTGGGAGAAAATCATCAATGTACAGTTGCCTCTCATGCGCCCCTACTGGGAACCTGACCCACAACCCAGGCACGTGCCCTGACTCAGAATCAAACCAGTGACCCCTTGGTTCACAGGCCAGCACTCAATCCACTGGGCCATACCAGCCAGAGCACTGACACTTAATTTTAATGTAATCAATATTTCTTTCCCTTTATGTTTTGTACCTTGTGTAACTTGTTTAATAAATCATTTCCTACCTTTGTGTTATTATTCTATATTATCTCCTAATAGCTTTATAGTTTGACTTTAATATTTGTCATTAAGCTAACTGGTACTGCTTTTTATCCATGCTACGAAGTAGAACTCGATTTTATTTTCTTTCCATATACCATATTTTGTAATGTATAATGTGCACTTTTTTGTCCAAATTTTTGAGAGAAAAATAAGGATGTGCATTATACATGGGTAGTACTAATTTTATATCTATATAAATGTTTTTAATTCTTTTATTTATGTTTATGCATTAAAAGTGTAACTCTAGACAGTAATAACAATATTCATCTGCAAAATACCCTGGAATATAATAATCAATTTTGTTTCTAAATATAAATAAATAAATAATTCATCCAAAAATTAAAACTTTTTCCCCTGAAAGTTTGGGGAAAAAATGTGGGTGTGCATTATACATGCCAAAATACAATATAAATGCCTGATTATTTCAGCATCAATCTTCCAGAACAAGAAGAGATGCTTCTGCATTGTTTTTTCTTTTCTTTTATTTCAGGTGTAGGAAACCTCTAGCCCTTGATTCAACTACTTTCAGCTCATAGAGAAGGTAACGAGAAGAGGTTTGATTTCTTCCAAGAGTAAAACTCAAAAAAGTTATTTTCTTCACATTGTTAGTTGTAATAATTTAGAAGAGGATAAATGTGGAAATAAGCTTTTCTATCTAAACCTAAGATCCAGCATGCATAATTTATAATATAGAAAATAGGCTAAACTATATTGAAAATGAAATATAGATAAAAATACTCCTGGGTACATAGCATTTAATCTAATTCAACAAACCCTTAAAGAGTAAAATATTTCATAACACTAGTTTTATGACTAAAGGTTGTGTGTACTTTTAATGTTTCGGTTGCTTGTTTATTTTTACAATCTTTGTAAATAAATTGAGTTTTTAGGGTTTTTTTTCAGAACTGAGGCTATATCTCTATTTTATAGATTCTACCCAATAGTCATGGAATCTTCATTCTTGAAATTTCTGCCCATGTATTAACTAATTTGAAGAGGTAAATACTGAGCCAAAATTTGACTGGTCCCCATTCTTTTCCATTTGCTGAACAAAAATCAACTTGGAGGGACCCATCCAAAAGCAACCTGATCCTTCTTCCTCCTCTTGACTCCTTTAGTCTTGCCTTCTTGGCTAAACAATAAGATTCTTTCATCCTTCGTTGATGCCCTAATTTTATATCCCCTTATCATTCTAGTTCCCCTGAAGGAAGGGGCTGACACTGTGAATCATAAAATTGACTAGCAGAAAGCAGAATAAACTATCACTTTCTTTGCATCAGATACAATACCTCCATTAATGTATTTGCTCTTCTACAAGTCATTTTCCATGGCTGTTTTTGTGTGCCATCCACAATTAGCCATGACAATGACACAAAATTAAGTGTTTATTTGTTGACACTATTAAATAGCATTTGTTCCCATTTTAAAATTGACTGTCCCTAGTATTTCTATATTTATCTCATGCTTAAAAAATAACACCAATTATGTTGCATATATACTTACAGATAATCCCAAATGGTTTAAACCACAAACACATATACACACACCCATTTCTTGAGAGGAAATAGAACCACTTCTAGTAAAACCTGTATCTGAGAGTTTTAAATTTCACTCTTTAACATATAAAGGTAGTATATTTTGGTCCCTTGTTTTCTTCATTATTCCCTTTCTCTTTTTAAGTGGGACAAGGGAAATTTTGTTTCTGCCTACTCACAGTTGTCTGCATGTGAATGGGACAACACCTTTGCCCTCTTAGTTTTTTCTTTCTCTCCTAGTATAGCCAATTATAATTTTGAAGTATCTCCTTTATTTAATTATAGAATTCTATTTCTTTTTCAAGAATTATGACTGATGATCAAAAACTCAATTATGCCTAACAAAATTGCATTATCTCATTTCCCAAGGAGTACGAGTGAGCCCTTCCCCACCAGCCAGGATACACAAGAATTCTGTTTTAAAGCAGTTCCACATGAATGCCTGCCTCTCCCTTGTGTTCTCCACGGCTGGGAATCACCACTTTGAAAAACAGAATGCCATGCTGAATATGCATTTTTCATTAAAATGTGACCTGTTTTCAGGCTGGTATCTGTGCTCCACATTCAACTAACCCTTTGGCCAAATTCAGACCCACATATTTGGGACATTCTTCTGGTCTAAAACTGCACCCAGAGCATCTGTTCTGTGCAAAGGATTTTTAAAAATGTGTGTGCAGGTTAGAAGCTAGTCTGCATTTCCCCCTTCTGATGCTTGATCAGCCCACTATCAGCCATGCAAAGTTCATGCCTTACTTTAAATCTTAAAACTTTTACAGATGGGAAGGCAGCAAGAAAAACAAAAACAAATGTTAGAGAACATTTTCTTTCTTTCTGTTTTAGTTCTTGGCCATTTGATAACTTCTTATGGTCTCCAATATTAAACTGTTAAAGAAAGTCTTTTCCTTAGGATGTTCTATTATAATCAAGAATCTCAGAAAAGTTTAGGGCATTTTTTATACATTTCCTTTTACCCAGAACTCTTTCTTTTTCCCTTTTCTCCATGTCACCTCTAGGGGAAAAAAATCCATAAAGGCATCCATTTCTCAGAAGTGGAACCTAACACATATTTAAGGAAAATGTGTTTTAAAAATATAGATGTTGGCATGAATATAATTTGTTTTTTTAATTAATGCCATGCATGAAGGAAAAACTGAAGACTGATTACTAGACATTACTCTCAAATAAAATCTACCAAGTTATACTGTATAAATCGTCAGCCAAATTTTCCTCATGTGTACAGAGTTAAATGGTCATAAGCATGAGCAAAGAAGCCTCACCCAATTTTGCCGAAGGAGATGAGTTTATGATAGAGAACTACTCTTTCGTAAACAAAGCTGTAACAGTTCTTTCTACCCTTCTGCTATGTCAAGGCCATTTGCCACCCAGGCAGGAAGGAGACACCTTCAGATATCCTGTAGTAGAACCACGCTGCCGCCCTTCACCCCTCTTCCCCCCCCCGCCCCCCAGAGTTCTTTTTACCAAACAATGAGAACACGCTGTTCTGACCCCTTGGTGATGTGGCCATCTCTCTGAATGTCCCGTTGGTGACCTTGACTAGTTAGTTGTCCTTTCACAGCACTCTGTGCTTGGAATAGCTACTGTGATTGACTGTGAGTCTCCCTTCTAGTCCGTACCAACAGAATTGAGTTTCCTCCCCAATGCCTCACAGGCAAGAATAGAACCCAGAACTGATCAATGAATGTGGTAGGGGTGTCAGTGAAACTGCTGTGGAATTCTTGGTTCCTAACACCCTGTCATTAAGGATAGAACTTTCTAAGAAAGCAATTTTAACTCGAATGTATCACCACAGCATTGGCCAAAGATAGTGAAATTAATGCTACAAAAAAAAAAAAAAAGAACAAGAGCTAAAGTCAAAGCAAATGCTAATCATTAATATATGGTTTTCAGTTCCTTACCCACAGAACGTGGGTGCAGCTTCACTTTATTGTTGTTGTTGTTGCTGTTGTTGTTGTTGTTGTTTTAAACCAATGCACATTTATTATCTTACAGTTCCGGAACCAGAAGTCCAAAATGGGTCTCCCTAGGTTAAAATCAAAGTGTGAGCAGGGCTGTGCTCTCTGGGATGCTCCAGGGGAGAATCCATTTCTTTGCCTCTGCCCAGCTTCAGTTTATTGTAAACTGAAATCTCTTAAAAATAGGAAACAAGAGTCTACACAAAATATTTTCCAGTGTTTGTCATTTCCTTCAAAGTCAGACACTGGTTATTTACAGATTAAATAGTTTTCATCTTTTTAATTTAAACTGACACCTTTCAAAAGTTAGTGAATCTGGATGGGAAGTAAAACAAATCTGTATGTTTGCTCTTTTTCAAGTAGCCGAGGAGAAGAGAGAGCTGTTTTGCACGGAAGTGTTATCCCAGAGCACCCCCTTATGGTGAAATCCAATAAGGAAAGGGCTTCCATGGGAAAAGTCAAAAAGTATATCAAATCTTAAATATAAGGAGATAGTTCTTGCTTTTCCACTCTTAAGACCTTTTCTCCATTTTTATGGGAAATTAGAAATCACCTTGGCACTCAAAAGAGTAGTCTCAATTTGCTTTATAATTAGACTTATTTACGACTTCAAAAATTAATTTCTTTTATGTTAGAACATGGAAACTCACACTTTAGATTCACCCATCATAGCAAACCTATACTAACTCAGCTTTTATACTCCTGATGAGCTGAATTCCCAGATGGATTTCTTCTACCACCAGCTGGACTTGAAGTATTTTGTGAAGTGTCATTTCTCATTAAACCATTCACATCCACTAACCTCTGAACTCCTCCTGGGTGCCAGCTTCATAGCCCATTTGTGTTCTGAGCGTCCGTATGAGCTGTTATTCACTAAGCAGGATCATTGATTCCTATTGTTAAGACCATGAATGGCTATAGCTGTAAACATGGTTCTCTGGAGAGTTTTCGGTGCAGCTGGAAAGACAAGAAACGAGATAATAATTCTGACGCAAGCAGGCAAATGTTTAATTTATCATGACAGAAACTTACACATAATTTCTGTTTTCTATTATTTTTCACTCACTATTTAGACATTTCAAATGCTCTGCATGTATTAAGAAAATCTCTATGTTCTTGTATTAAACATTAACAAAAGGCATTCAAATTTAAATGCTATGGCCCTGGCAGGTGTGGCTCAATTGCATAGTCCTGTAACCGAAAGGTTGTGGTTTTGACTCCAGGTCAGGTCACACACCTAAGTTGTGGTTTGATCCCTGGTCTGGGTGCACACGATCCCCAGACGGGGTGCTGACAGGAGGCAACCAATCAATGCTTCTCTCTCACATCGATGTTTACTTCTCTCCCTTCCTCTCTCTCTAAAAGCAATGAGGAAAATGTCCTTGGGTGAGGATAAAAAAAAATCTAAATGCAAGATAGAACTTGATTTTTTAGTATCTTTAAATGCTAATATAGAGACTATTATTAGACATTGAGTTTCTCTATTCCTTCGATAAAATGTTCTCATTAATAATCTACAATCCTCTTATCCTAAAAGTGAAATATAAATCTCACCATTGCAGGGTTCCAAAAAGGTCAGGCCTAACTCAGGAAGCCTGAGCTTTACAGAGTTACATGAGATCTAGGTTTAAACATGGGACCCAAACCAGGGGGTGCTGACTTAAGAAATGGGTTCGCAATTACAAGGCTAATAACAAGTCGAGGGGGCAAGTGCAGAAGGGATTATTATGAAACAAAAGGCCCAAACCAATTGTTCAGACCAGCTGTTTCCCACCATAAGAGTGTGCCAGTTTCTGCCAGTGTCCAGGAGTGGACAAACACCGAGAGTTAAGTCCAAGTAAAAGTTCGAAGGAGTGAGCCAGGTAACTGGGTTCAGGTAGGTCCAGTGGGCAGGAAACATGACCTAGAGTCAGAAAGGAGCCAGGGTGGGCCTGGGCAATTACTGTGATCGGAGCTTGTCTTTTTTTGGTTATTGAGTAGGGGTGGATATGAGGCGAGTGTCAGAGAGACAGAAAGAGACAGAGACTGGAAGATTGACAGACTATTATTTAGCCCTGAGTTGGAAGTTTTAAAATGTTCATTTCTTTCTCTACCTCTGGCCAAAAAATCCCAACACTCAAAACAGAACATAAAACATGGAATACTCACTCCTTCATTTTATCTACAAGGCCAATCATAACTTCAAATTATTCTCACTGTTAAATATTTAAGAGATTCCCCCCCCACCCCCTTCAAATCAATCTAGTGGGTTGGTCCTGATCTACCGATGATAACCTTGGTCCTTCTTTAGAGAAATATTAGTTCCAGGGGACTTGAGGTCTCTTGAAGTCACTTTTAACCAGTGATGAATATTGCTTCAGAGAAATTCACCTCCCTCACCTGCCCCAGACTTGGCATTGAAGCTAACCATGCTTCAAGGAGACTTCAGGGCACTAGGTGGCTGAGTCACTAACCTAACTTCAGTTGTCTATTCTTCCACCAGCAAGCAACGCTTCTTATTCCAGAATTTCCTGGACACTACCAGGCAAGTCCACTAGAGGTCACTTTACTGACAAATGTAATGGATGGGGAATTTCAGAACTTCAATTCCCCTAAAAAATGTTATGAAATAACAATGCAGGGTGTTGAAGTTCTAAGAAAATATGATAACAAATTGAAGACTGTCTTTCCCATGCCATAGTGGATAGTGCTTCCAGAATTTTAAGTATATGAGGCTGAAAGTGCTTATGGAAATACAGAAAATTAAGAGGAAATCAATTTATTGCTTCTCAAAAGCCACATTCGCTACTTATTCCTTCATACTGTTTTGGAATTCATATGCCTCCACTAGAGCAGGCAGGGTTCCTAATTCAAACGGTACATTCATGGGTATCAGAAGGTCTGGGAACCCCTAAAATTGTGTTCATTTTTCTGAGGAAAGAGTCTCGAAGAGGTTTAAGAGATGAGAGACTCAGAACCAATGGTGAAGAACATTTTTTCTTATCTCTTTCTTGACCCCCCAAAAGATTCAAGGAGAAATTTGGACTCAGAAACTCCAGTTCTGTTTCATCCAGTAAGAGTCAGATCAAGAGTTGATGGTCAAGCCCCTGTTCTTTAGAAAGAGCCTGAATGACTTAACTGAAGGGCTAAGAAAGCCTCAGCATTCACAACAAACTACATGGTACAGAACAAAAAATGATAGTTGTCAATAGTTAAGGTAGAAGGCAGGCTGAAAATGAAAGGGAGATAAATGAGAATGGCTCGCCAGGAGGACCTGAAACCCAGGCTCTAGACACAAAGGGGGATCATTGACATAGAAAAGGGGTGGAATCCCCCAGTGTGAAGCAGATTTGTTTGAGGCCGAGTGACGGGCTCCTAGAGAAGGGAGCCCCCACAAGTCAGCTCACCCCTCCCCCACAGCCCTTCGTGAGCTCACAATACCTGGCCTTCTGACGGCCTCCTAGGGATTTGAACTAACCAAAATGATAAGCTTTGGATGAGCCGGAGCCTGACATTGGTGTGAAGTCTGAGAATTCAGAAAGTTCTTAAGTGTGTACAGGTGAGGCTGAAAGGAAAGAGAATTCAGGGAATTGTGATTTATTTTTGTTCCTCTAAGTGACTGAAGTTTGGGGCTTTGATGTGTACTTAAACCATCTCTGGGAAATTTGGAGTTTAGGCTGTATTAGAAAATAAAGGCTTTTGTTTGTGACCATTATTTCCAAACTTTTCCATCTATTGATTAAATTTGACTGATTAACAATGTCTGTAAAACATCCTGTCCATTTAAGAATGGTGCTAGGTATCTTTGTACCAAACTACTCTCTCTAATCTTTTGGGGAAAGGACTGTCTGTGTTCTCTCATTTTAGCACTGGGCTCTATCAGAACTGGCAAGACTAAGGAAAGAATTGGGTTTTATACTATGTCTTACAAGCAAGCAAACTGGAAGTTCTAGAATGGTATCATCTCAAACTAGAGGCATAGTCCAGTTTTGGATTGGTTTGCGGTCCATATTGCCCTAGGGGTATTAACAAGTTCTTTTTAAATTAAAGGATTAAACAGGCACCATTGACTGTAACCACTCAGAAAAACATGAACTAAATTTGTATTTTCAAGCTAATAATATCCAGTGAACTATACAAACAAGTAGAAACAAAACCCAGAGACTGCAAGACTGATTCCAGCTCTAAAAATGAGTTCTGTGACCTCAGGCCTCTTCCTCCTTACCACAGATAGCCATTTGATCTCACTTTTAGTGTATTACATACAGTGAAAAGTGCAAGGATTCAACCCAGGCATGTACCCCTTGGGTACTCTGAGTTCTAAATGTCAATGTAGCCATTTTATAGATGGGTGATTTTGAAGAGTTATTAACCTTAGTTTCTCATCTGTAAAATAGGAATAATAAGATCTATAATACCTTATAAGGACTGGGGATGTATGTATAAACTATCTCATCCTCCCTCTCAGATGAGAGTGTAAAATAGAATATAATGCACTATACAGAAAGCACATTTCAAAATGAAAGTACTAGCCCTGGCTGGTGTAGCCCAGTGGATTGAGCACTGGTCTGCAGACTGAAAGGTCCCTGGTTTGATTCCCAGTCAGGGCACATGCCTGGGTTGCGGGCTAGGTCCCTAGTTGGGGGCGTGCAAGAGGCAACTGATCATAATGTATCTCTCACACATCAATGTTTCTCCCCTCCTCTTTCTCCCTCCCTTCCCCTCTCTCTCTTAAAAAAAAAAAGTAAATAAATGAAATCTTTAAAAAATAAAATAAAAGTAACTATAAATAACAGCAATTAATAAGTCTATAACAATGATATAAAGCCTATTAAGGGCTCACTTCTGCCTTCATGCACAATAAAAGTAGACTAAGACTTGTCTCAGATCTATTGAAATTGCTTTTGCAATCACTTGTAGGACAAATAAGAAGCTACCAGGAGACTAATTCCCACTCAACATCAGGAATTTACCAACAGTGGTCCTAAAACAGAAGGTCTACTTCCTGAAACTGTGAGTTCCTTGTTACTAGTGGTAGGATGGTAGACCAGGGGAAGGAGATGGGAAGGCATTGAAGAACTCAAAGATGTCCAGATCAACTACTGGCTTAGACTTTATAAGATCTCTTCCAAACCTAAAAATTCTATGCCAGAGAATTACATTAAAACTACACTCTTGACCTAGATTACTATTCTTTCTCAGCTTTCCAATAAGCATCTTTCCTACACTGGTTGAACTAACTGAACAGAAAAAGAGGTCCACATTTCCCACTTCTTTGCATTTATCCCTAAAAACACTCAATCACAGGGGCTAGAAAACTAGCTAAAGAAGTCAGTGGCTTTAAAAGCAAAAGCTAGCCCTGGCAAGTTGATCATCCCGATACACCAAGGTTGCGGGTTTGATCCCTGGTCAGGACGCATACAAGAAGCAACCAATGAATACATAAGTAAGTGGAACAAAAATCAATGTCTCTCTCTCTCTCTCTCCCTCTGTCTAAAATCAATTTTTAAAAAAATTAAATAAAATTTAAAAAGTAAAAGCAAAAGCTACATTAATGACATGAAAATGAAGTTTGTAACATGATTCAGATTGCTTGATCAAAAACAATCCTTTAAGTATATATCCAAATTTAATCTCTAGTTTATATTCTTAATGAGATACTTGCCTTTTTTTCAAAAGAACTCTAAAAAAAGCAAAAGTATTTTTATCAGGGCATCTGAAGGCCTATTACCAGGCCTTACGTAAGTTTTTTAAAAGTCAAAGTAAGCCAAAAGCCAACACACAGATCTTGTGTATGGCATACCTGAAGCAGAGCCGAGGCAGGGAGCTGCCAGTTGTCTCGGGGCGTGTATGGACCAGAGCATTGTTCTATAGTGGAAATATGTGTACAAATCTCTGGACTCGCACTTCCTGGATTCACATCCTGGTGTTACTACTTGTTAACTACAGGATCTACAATAAGTAATTTAATCTCTGTACCCTATTTTATATAAATAACTCTATATACTTCATGGGCTTAGTGTGAGGATTAAATGGCAAAATACTTATAAACAGTCCCCAGGCATATAAGTGAGCACTCATAAAATAATAGCAACTGTTAACACAATGGCTCACTTTCTCTAGATGGCTGATTGGCTTTAAATGTAGGCCTGTTGAAATATTTTCAAGTGAAATTTTTATTATAAAAATAACACACATTGTAAAATATGGAAATGACTACAAGGAATTTAAAAAGAACAATCACTCCTAATCCTACAGATTAGAGAAAAGGCTATTTAACATTTGGTGTATGTCTTCCAATACTTTTGCTTGCACACTTTTCCCTAGTTGGGGATCGTATGTGCACAGTTTGTAGAATGAGTACTGGAGTGGACTGTGAGATTTTCACTTCCTTCAGTGTCAGAGGTGAGCTATTCTCACGGATAACACCTTGAAAACCATATTTTGTTCTTCCTATTCTTCATTACCCTCTTTCTTCAGAAGTTGACTCTCTACCTAGGAGGAACATGGCCCTGTGATCCCTGGCTTCTTATTGTGAATTTTCTCACTTTCAAAAGTATATCTCTTTCCCTAAGACCCTCAGGAAGTACCCTCTCCCTATATAGTCCACAACATGTCTTCCTCCTTTCTCTCCAACACACAAGCTCCAGAGCTCCAGATTTAGTTCGGCTCCAGAACCTGGCCCTACAAAATTCCCCCCATGGATTGTTGTAGAGAGTGATGCTCACAGAGGAAGCTCC
Source organism: Trachops cirrhosus (assembly GCA_028533065.1). Taxonomy (NCBI): domain Eukaryota; kingdom Metazoa; phylum Chordata; class Mammalia; order Chiroptera; family Phyllostomidae; genus Trachops; species Trachops cirrhosus. Next base: position 17,521,670 of record CM052539.1, read on the forward strand.
TTCCTACAACAATTTCCTTCAATGATTTCTTACTACACAAATTACAAAAAGCTTCACAGATATAATTACCTGTTTTGTCCTCATATTAAACATATGACAAACATAATTTTAATGTGGTTAGTCAAGAAATTAATTGCTCCCTACTCTTTAATAAGGTGCACTGGTTGTCAGATTTAGAAATCATCAACTACTACCATCCAATCTAGTACATTTAACTCTGTAGTTCATTCTTCCTATAGCTATTGCTATTGCTATTTTCAATAATAAAATATGTACTACTAATAAGGTATTGTCATCACCATGAGCAAACTACCTACCATTTATCATGTGCTTAAGTAATTGGCTATGTCTGTTACTTTTTACGAATAGTCTCTCATTTAATCCTCAAAACAACTCTGTGAGATCACCTATTTTGCAGGTGAAGAAAAGAGGATTTACATCAGTATTTTGACTCCAAAACCACTAAAATATTATTCTAATTTATACCCTGAAAACCTTTTCTAGATCAAACCTAGTTTTAGAGTTTGGGCATAATAACATTTCCTAATACTCATACAATATTTTAAGTTCATGCTAGAATATTAGAGCTCAGGGAGAAAGGCATAAAAAATTACTGTGTCTGAGAGGGCAGTTCTCTTTGGCAGAGTGTAGTTTCTGGGGGGGAAACATGAAGTGGGGAGATACAGAGAAGATGCCTGTTCACCTAGACAAATTAGCTAAATCAGTCCTGGAGGCAGCTATCACAGCCAGCACAAGCACAGCCTCACAAAAACAGGTTGGTAATAAAAATAACTCAGGTAACTATTGCCCTGGCCAGTGTGGCCCAATTGGTTGGAGCATCATCCAGCACCAAAATGTTGTGGGTTCAATTCCTGGTCAGGGCACATACTCGGGTTGTGG
>CM052539.1:17523069-17596770 GCA_028533065.1 Trachops cirrhosus
GTTATGAATTTAGCAGCAGTAGACTGATGTATTAGTATGATGATGTGACACTAACGCTAAATATTTTGGAACAAAATTGTGCATGAATGAAATGTTTGTAAGTAGTGATGGGTGAGGATATCAAATAAACTCATGTGGCAGCAGAAATTGCTTTCCAGGAGCTTTTTTGTAGAACCTCATGAAATACATTCAATCTCTGCGTCTCAGGATTGGCATGTTAGAGACATGAAGAAGGCCCAGAGAAAAAAGGATATCCTTTATTGTTTAATGAGAATATTCAAACAAGATCTCTGAAGGAAGAAAGAATACCTAGGGCCTTTCTAGGGATAAAAGAATGGATATACATCGTGATTGACAAGGAGAGGCACCAAAGCACATAATAGGCATAATAGCATACCTAAGAGGGAGAAGGGAAAGTTTGAGAGCCCCATTGTGTTCATTTGTTCGATAATTTGTTCATTCAAAAATATTAAGCCCTTTGTATGTACCAGGTACTATAACCTCAGCATTTTATAGACATCTCTTAAGAGGACAAGGCACTATAGTGTTTTCATGAAATAAATAGAAAATCGAATACTGCACATAGATGTGGGTAGGGTTTGCCCTAATTACTGTGGATAATGTTATTTTCATTCTTATCCAAATGCATATAAAGATTGTGGTGGTTAGTAATTCCTAAGGTTTGCTTCCTACTAAAATTGCCATTTATTCCTAGCTTTCATTATGGAAAACAACAAATCTTTCTAATTTTAATAGCTTTTAGAAGATCTGCTTAGGATATTTGGTACTATTAAAATAAAAACGTTTTGTTACAAAAATTATCTTTGTTAAAATAAAGATTCAACATATGTCTACTCTTTAATATCTGTCCTTTGGGGAAGTCATGGAGGTATTTTCTTTAATGAGATAAAGATGATTACTGTGAAGTAATTTTTTAAAAACTAGTTATTCTACCTTATGCGTGGTGGTACATGTTTGTTCTTTAACTGAAGTAGAATGTATGTATTTATATAAAACATGCACACCCATTTCCTTTGAACCAACAGTTCATTCATATCCCAGTCATGAAAAGTTTTAAAAAATTGAAATTATTCACAATATGGTCTTTTTTTTTTTTAGATTTTATTTATTTATCTTCAGAGGGGAAGGGAAGGAGAGAGGGAGAGAAATATCAATGTATGGTTGCTTCCTGTGCATTCCCTGCTGGGAACTGGCCTGCAACCCAGGCATGTGCCCTGACTGGGAATCGAACCGTGATCTCTTGGTTCACAGGCCCGTGCGTAATCCACTAACCTACACCAGCCAGGGCGCAATATGGTCATTTTTATATACAAATTTTAACAGATGTGTGGGAAGTGACTGGTCATAGGTGAGAGTAAAAAAGTATATATTGTGCCACAATTTGAAAGATCTTACATGCCATGTTAAGGAGTTTAGATTTATCTTGTGGTCAAGACTTTTAAATAATCCTTTAATAATTATAAAACCATGCTTATAAGACATACTAGAAATTGTATGAAATGTAAATGTTCTATGATGATTATGTGACTAAGTATGAGCTATGAAAGGGGGAATAATATATAGCATGATAATGTTATACTAGTGTCTATTCAGATTTTAAAATATAGTTTAATTTTTAAGACTATTATTAGCCATTTCCCTCATTCTGTGTCACTTTTTGAAATAGTTATTTAGTATGAATTTAGCTATTTTTATGTGTTTATTTTTTGTAGTAACTTTCTTTCATAAAAAATAACTTTTAAAGCAAAAAATCTGAAAATTGTGCTACTAATAGCACTGATAACAGGATCTAGATTACTTTGGTACCTGACCTCTTGTAGGAACTTCTAAGGTTTAAAACTATGTTTTTCCTTTCCATGCTTTCTAAGTGTCTTCTTAAGAAACTAAGGTAGAAAAGGAGTGTTCAGCTCAGAAGATCATTATGTTGAAAATAACTAAAATTTATAGTAGAATGTTAATTTTTGAAGTAGCTACCCTTCTAATTTTTTTCAGAGATTCTTGTAGATCTTAGAAATACTTATATTTAGAGCTTGACTATTTATTTAAAGGGTCATTATTTTCAATTTATAATGCACACTTTTTACCCAAAATTTTGAAGGAAAAATAAGGATGTGCATTAGACATGGGTAGTACTAATTCTGTATCTATGTAAGTGTTTTTAATTATTTTATTTATGCTTATGTGTTAAAAGTATAACTCTAAGAAATAATAACAATGTCTGCATGCAAAGTAATACCCTGGAACATGATAATCAGTTTTGTTTTTAGATATAACTAAATAAAAAATTGAATACAAAAATTAAAATGAAAGATTTTTTTCCTGAACATTTGGGTCAAAAACATGGGTGTGCATTATACTTGGGAGCACATTGTACATGGCAAATATGGTAATACCAAATTTCAAAGCAACCTACACCTAATTAGGGATGAGGAAGTATGTCTCAGTTTGCTTTTATGTAAAATCTATTTGGGGTATCTGAAAACATGTAACATGGGACAAGACACATAGTAATCTCTGGTTAAGGATAGAGAAAGTAGGATAATGACATCACAAAACATCAGGAAACTGTGCCTTAACTGACCATGGAGGAAAAATAACCACTTGGTTGAGGGTGAAGGGCAGTTTTGGCCACTAGTGATCAATAACTTCCTATTCTTATCCACTGATACAAATGTAATAAAGAGAACTGAAATGAGACCAATTAATACTAGTTGATTGATTGTGCCAAGAATTTGATAGCCTGAAACAACATGGCTATAAAATCTATAAGATCTTCATAAAGCCCTTATTTTTTTATTTTTATTATTTTTTATCCTCACTCAAGGGCATTTTTTTATTGCTTCTAGACAGAGAAGGGGAGAGAGGGAGAAACATTGATAGGAAGGTTGCCTCCCATTTGCACCAGGACCAGGGATTGTAGGCACCAGGGCCAAGGATGGAACCTGCAAACTAGGCATGTGCCCTGACCAGGAGTCGAATCCACAACCCTTTGGTTACAGGATGATGCTCCAACCAACTGAGCCACACCAACCAGCACTATTTTCTTTTTATTAAAGTGACAAAAATGTTGAAATCTAGTCCCTCCTTGGCCATAGAGAACCTACCCAACAGTTAGGTGGCAGAATAAAGATGTATGTATACACAAACACAGGGATTCATATTTGGCACCACCCAAATCCTTTAGGAAGTTAGAAGAAAAGAGATTTTTTTTTAAACTAGAAATACTTTATGAAGAAGTTGGGCCTTGGAGGATGAATAAGTTTTTAAAAGATGGAGGTGAGAGAATGATGAAGATGAGTTCAGGGAATGAGTTGGAATGATCCTTTTTTGGCTGGAGTACACAGAGAGGTAATAAGAGAAAACAAGATAAGTTGACATCTGGAAAATTTTGAAAGCAAGACTGATGAATGTATAATTTTTATTGCAGTATTTGTCAAACTCCCATCATGATTAGCATTTTTTAAAAAATGAAGTAGGATAGAAATATTGGAACACATTATTCTTATAAGGATTATTTATTAAACTTTTATTCCAGGTGTGTGTGTGTATGTTTGATGTATATACACACATTTACTATAACCCGATGTAAAATTTCTTTGAATCTTAGTCAAAGTTAAAAATCTACTGCTTTATTGGACTATAGGAGAACAAAGGATTTTTAAGTACTATAGCTAAATGCTCAAGGTCTTTTTTGGTCGGAGAGTACTATGGAAGAGAGTGAGAATTCAGATGATGGAAGACCAATTTAGAGATTTCTGCTGTGCTTCAGGAATGATATAATACAGTCCATAACAAGAATAATAAATAGCTCTGGAAATGGAAAGGAGTAAAGACTTGGGGAATAATAACCCTATATACATTGGTGACAAAAAATGTGGGGGGGAGGGTGTAAAAAAAAAAACAAAAATGCCCTGGCTGGTGTAGTTCAGTGGATTGAGCGCAGGCCTGCAAACCAAAGGGTCACCAGTTCGATTCCCAGTCAGGGCACATGCCTGGGTTGCAGACTAGGTCCCCAGTGTCGGTTGCTCAAGAGGCAACCACACATTGATGTTTTCCTCTCTCCTTTCTTTCCTCTCTCTAAAAGTAAATTAATAAAATCTTTAAAAAAAAAAACAAGAACTTTAAAGATGTCTAGCCTGGGTACTTAAATGATATACTACAGTATCTTTAATAAGAGAATATTGAAAAAGAAGGTAATTCTGTGAAGGCAAGATGTATGTAGTAAGCTGAGTTTGAGGTGTGTCTGAGACTGATTCACAAAGGTTAGGGTTAAGGACAAAGTCTTGGTAGTTAGCTATCCAGATCTGATTTTTGAAGTAAGTTCATTATGACAAGAGGTTTGAAAAGCCATTATATTAGATCAGAAAGGTATTGCTATATACTAAAGCCTGGATTTATGTTGCAATGAGTAAATAAAGATTTATGTCAGAGAATTCTCACTGGGTAGTAAATATGTGCAATTTTGTGCTATTGAACTTCAATAGGTTAAATATTTTATCTGTGATCTTACTTGATTTTTGTGTGTGATATAAACCTTTAACTAAAAATACTGCATGTAATTAGTCTTATGTCTTTTTTCTCTCCCAGTCATTTTAGCTTTCTATTTTATAATTGCTTTAATGATAAGGTAACTCAATTAGTTCAATACAGTTATTTTCTTAAACTTTAGATATTTGCTGAAGGGAATTTTGAAATTAAAATGTTTGCTCAGCTATATGACATGAAAAGTTTGAATAACTTGAATAGTTTCTTTAAAAAATTAAAAATTTTTATTGTCTTTAAGCAGTGAAAAAATGACAAAAAAGTTTTTACAATATTTATAAAATCATCTCTCTTTAAAGTACAGATTAGTATAGTTGGTTTTTTTAAAAGGCCATTTCATAGCTATTAATTGGAATTTCAAGTTTGGGACATTTTTACAATATGTGAGAAAATGTTAGAATAATTTTAATAATATATAGAGATTTCATTCAGAATATTGTGAGCCCTGGCTGGTGTGGCCCATTGGATTGAGTTCTGGCCTGTGGGCTGAAAGGTCACTGGTTTGATTCCCAGTCAGAGCACGTGCCTGGTTTGTGGGCCAGATCCCTGGTTGGGGGCATACAAGAGCAACAAATCATAATGTGTCTCTCACATCGATGTTTCTCTCTATCTCTTTCTCCCTCCTTTCCCCTCTCTCTAAAAATAAATAAATAAAATATTTTTAAAAATAAAACAAAATATCTTGACTATTTTTATGTTGCTGTTACATGTAGGAATAGGGGACATTTTATCAGAGTCTACATAGGGAATACAAAAATGTTCTGTTATCTCTCTTTAAAATGAGTATACTGCCAAAATCACAAACCTAGTCTGCTAGAGCCAGAGTTAATAGATTCTCAGCAGTGGATTAGCAAATGAAAAGAAATGCTCTCAACTCTGTAGAGGAAAGTGGAAAGTGTAAAGAAAATACTCTGAGGTCCCCTGCTTTTTCCTCCAAGCTTGTAGATATTTGTGTGTGTGTGTGTGTGTGTGTGTGTGTGAGTGTGAGTGTGTGATGAAGCCCCTTTGGAGATACCCTAGAGACTGCTGAGCTTTGGCTCCAAGTGGCAGAACAAACTGGAGATTTCTAGTGCCAGCAGCTTGCCTCTGCAGCTCTTCCCTGCTTTCCTCCTTGCCCTTCCCTTGGCCGTCCACTTCTACTGATTTCTCTCATAAGTAGACGGGGAAAGTGGGCCCCCTGCTCTGAAAGATTAATCTCATGACTTGTCATTCCACCATTCTGGTTTCACTTCTCTGGGTTTTTAAGAAGACTTGATTTTTGAGACTCCCCTTTTAAAATGCAAATACCCCTGGGAGAGGTCAGACCTTAATTCTCAGCTAAGATCTTAATTATCAGCACCTTAGTTGGGCTTAGTACACATTTGACTGAGAAGGAACCCTGACTAAAAGTGAGAAATTAACAAAATGTTATCATTATTGTTAGTATAATTATTGATACTTAAGATGTACTGAGGGCCATATTATTTAGTGCTAGGAATTATGCTAAGTGCTTTGCAAATACAAGTTTTTCTTATCCCCTCAACAACCTTATTGGTGTTAATATCACTGTTATTTTCCAGATATGAAAACTGAGGTATATGGAGCATAAATAAATGTGTCTAGGTCACGTAGTAAACACAGCCCAGTGTTAAACTCAGACATTTGGATTCCAGAGCGCGCTCCCTAACCATTGGCTGTGATGCCGCTCTCCTGCTGTGTTGCCTGTCAGAGAGATGGCATCTGGTCAACATTCCACCCTTTTCACAATTTTGCATTGAATGGAATCATGCTATTCAATTATAGGCCACTTTCCATGGAAGGTCAGGGACATCACCATCATCTAAATAGATATTTTTAGTAACAAATGCAACGAAGTAGGCAAATTCCTTGTAACCAAGGAAATTTATTTGCAGAATATAGAGAAGGGATTAAAGACGCTAGTGTATAATTTAGTATGTACATAGCATTATCTTTCTTAAAACTTATTATAGAAGTAACATGCTTATTATTTTTAGAAATTTGAAAATATGGATTAATTAAAAGAAAATAACTTGTAGTCCCAGAGCTGAGAGTTAATTCCAGAATATATGTTAATATTTTTAAAATATATATTTTATATGCATATAAAATATTCCTAGGTTTTTTCTTTTGGTTCTTTTCTGAATGTTGTTCAAGGTGTTGACTCATACCACCTCTTTAAAGTTTTAGAATGAAATAATTTTCCTTGAGTGTAAATCAACAAAATTTCCCTTTTCATCATTTCAAGTAGTTAAATAATTATTGTCTGACTTGCCAGAAACAATTGCTTAAATTATATCTGTGTTCTTTATATGATCCTTTTAAAATAAGCGTAGATAGAAGAGAGCCCTAGATTCTTCTCTTAATCTCTATATTGAATCAGTTTTTTTTAAAGTCAGTTTTTTCAACCAATGTTTGTTGAGCACTAGTATACCTCTGTTCACCTCTTTGCTTCAACACTGCTACAGCTTTCATTTCCTTATAACATCTGGAGTAGTAGAGCCTCCTTTAATCACCTGTTCCTCTAGATCTGCAGTTCAGATCCCTCTGCAGCCTACTATCTGATCATGTGATTATAGAATTCTCAGCGGCTTTTTATTGTCCATAGGTCCTGGAGGCAGGCTTGCGGATTATTGGGGCAGGGAATTCTCCAGGTTCCAGGTACCAGTGAGTGGGTCTAAAGGCAAGTTGGGGATACGTGCAGGTTCCAGGGGGCCACATACCCTTGACTGCTGACTTCGCATAATGGCGTAGGGTCAGAACAAGGGCCCCCTGAAATGTCATGTCTGGACCGTGTTTGTCTGAGTCTAAAGGCGGTGTGTGCAGCTGCTGTGTGGAGAGTAACGGTTGCTGGCAGCAAGTATCAAAGCTGGGAGACCATTTAGAAGCATTATTGCAGTAACTCAGGTGAGACCCATGTATGGCTTGGACTAGCTGGTAGTAGTAGAGGTAATAAGTAGTCATATTCTAGATAGATTCTGAAGGTAGAGCCAACCATTTTTCATGAACGATTGGTGTGGGGAGAATGAAAGAGGAGTCAAACATGGCTCTAAGATTTTTAGCCTAAATACTTGGAAATGTTTTAGATAATGGAGCATAGTAATCACTGATGTCTTGATTTTGCCATTAGCAGCTATTATTGAATGTTAGGAGTTCTAATAAAATACTGTTTTTGACCAGATTTTGGACCTCAGGAAATTTTGAGGGAAGGTAAGCAAACTTAAAATATGTCCTTGAAATGTGTATACCTGTGAATATTGGACTGGTCAATTTTAAGTCCATACTCAGGGAACCCTATATGTAAAAGTTAAGAGGTGAAAAGGAACCAAAAATCAACTTTACATTTGCAGTTTTCTTAGGGCTGTGTAGGTGGCACCCACAAGTACCACTAAAATTTATATTGTCTTGCTGCCTTAAAAAAATTAAAGTATTCATCAAGCTACATAAAATATTTTGAGTGTTTTGTACCTAGGTCTCCCCTTGTGACTTGTGACTTGTGATCCACTTGTGATTGAGAAATTTGTGTTCAGTTTATGCTAAATCAATAAAGAAAATGTCTTGCGATCCCTACTTTTAACTAGGTTTCAGTTCATTATTTTTAGGTACTTGTAACAGAAATGTTCCTCACTTTATCTACTAAAGGAACAAGTTTTGATGTCAAAATTATATAGGTTTTATTTGTTTTATTATGTTGGCTTTGTGTTATGTGTTTGTTTTTTAGCATAATGCTTAGACCTACCAGAATGCAAAAGTTTATTATATTGCCATCCACTTTGCATTTTTCCTATTTTTCTGTATTTGTTTACATGTCCTTGCACATTCCTGAGAGTCTATTCAAACACACAGGCATTCCCCTTCTGTCTTTCTCTGGTCCTAAGGCAAACTGTCAAGTCTGTCAAATCGGAGTAGCTTATAGAGCCATGAAATAAAGGTCTATTGATTTATTAATGTAAAACCAAATATAAAAAGGTAATTAAGTAAGCTATTAAATATGATTTATTTAAATAAATAAAAGATAATATTAAGATTTATTCACTATGGCCGCCATTATAGCTACCATCTATTGAGGATTTACTGTGTGTCAGATAGCTTGTTATTTCAGTTCTTGTACAATTCGAAGTTGGTATGATTTTCCCCTTTTTACAGATGAAGTTTAGAGAAGTTAAAATATTTGCTCAAATCAGACATATAATGGTATGTGCAGAGGTAGAATTCAAACCTAAATTGTTCTGCTTCAAAATTCATGCTTCTTAACTAGGAGTGTGATTTAGTAACTCCACATAGAGTCTCAGAATGTAGACATTAGTGAGATATAGTTTGGTTTTGCCAGCCCCAATCTTAGACTGCCCTCACACTATTGGGTAAGGGATGCATTCTAGTTCAGTGAAAAGTGGCCACTACCCATTCTTCACCAGTAGAGGGTGGCAGAAAATTTTTAAAGTTTTTAGAGGGAACCCTCTCAGAAAGTAAAGTGTACGTTCTTTCACAGTAAGATGGATGAGAAAGTGGAGAAGTCTACAGCGAGGGAAATGTGAGAACTGCCTATGGTATTATGACAGGCAGCCCAGAAATTGAACAGAGGAAACAAATTTATAAGATTATTCTTGGAAAAATACTTATAAAAGAGAAAACTACTGGCTTCTTGTTTTTATTTTATTAAAATTGACAGTGTTCAGCCCTGGCTGGTGTAGCTCAGTGGATTGAGCGCAGGCCTGTGAACCAAAGCATCGCCGGTTTGATTCCCAGTCAGGGCACATGCCTGGGTTGCAGGCCAGGTCCCCAGTATGGGGTGTGCTAGAGGCAACCACACACTGATGTTTCACTCCCTCTCTTTCTCCCTCCCTTCCCTATCTCTCCAAAATAAATAAATAAAATCTTTAAAAAAAACATCGTTTGAGTACATAAAATGTTTACAATGTTTGAAAAACATTGACAGTATTCTGCTTAGTTTTCAGATGCTTCATGTGTGAACAGAGACTTATTTGGATTATGTGTTTCTCAGCTAGACTAAATAAATGTTAACAATGGATAAGTGCAAACACATCGGGCAGTTGCAGCTTGCTGAAGACCATTCCATTCTCAACCCTCAGAAATGGCGTTGCGTGGACTGCAATACAACTGAGTCAATTTGGGCTTGCCTTAGCTGTTCCCATGTTGCCTGTGGAAGATATGTTGAAGAACATGCACTCAAGCACTTTCAAGAAAGCAGTCATCCTGTTGCATTAGAGGTGAATGATATGTATGTTTTTTGTTACCTTTGTGATGATTATGTTCTTAATGATAATGCAAGTGGAGACCTGAAGTTACTACGAAGTACATTAAGTGCGATCAAAAGTCAAAATTATCACTGCACCACTCGTAGTGGAAGGGTTTTACGATCTATGGGTATAAGTAATAATTCTTATTTCTTACATGATGGCACCCAATCCCTGCTTCAAAATAAAGATCAAATGTATACTGCTCTTTGGCATAGGAGAAGGATCCTGATGGGTAAAATTTTTCGAATTTGGTTTGAACAATCACCCATTGGAAGAAAAAGGCAAGAAGAACAATTTCAGGGAAAAGTAGAAAAAAGAGAAGTTAAGAAAAGACGGCAAGAATTAGAGCATCAGGTTAAAGCAGAAATGGAAAATATGCTCCCAAGAAAGAGTCTACGTTTGCAAGGTCTAGCTCTGTCCACAATAGAAATAGTTCCTGTTGAAGAACCACTCCCAACCCCAGCATCACCAGCAAAAGATAAAGTGGTATCTATCTCAGAAGATGTAACATTTAAAAAAGCCAGTGACTCCTCAATTAAACGAAGGCCAATTTTAGCTCCTGGTGTAACAGGATTAAGAAATTTGGGAAATACTTGCTATATGAACTCTGTTCTTCAAGTGTTGAGTCATTTACTTATTTTTCGACAATGTTTTTTAAAACTTGATCTGAATCAATGGCTGGCTATGACAGCTAATGAAAAGACAAAATCATCTTACAAGCATCCACCAGTCACAGATGCAGTGTATCAAATGAATGAATGCCAAGAAAAAGCTAAAAGCTCTGTCCACTCCAGACACCTAAGGTTATCATCTAGACTAAGTGGTGGAGCGTCAAAGAGTAGAAAGATGGAACTTATTCAGCCAAGGGAGTCAAGTTCACAATACATTTCTCTCTGTCATGAATTGCATACTTTGTTCCAAGTCATGTGGTCTGGAAAGTGGACCTTGGTCTCACCATTTGCTATGCTACACTCAGTGTGGAGACTAATTCCTGCTTTTCGTGGTTATGCCCAACAAGATGCTCAGGAGTTTCTTTGTGAACTTTTGGATAAAGTACAACATGAACTAGAGACAACTGGTACCAGGTTACTAGCTCTCATCCCCACTTCTCAAAGGAAACTTATCAAACAGGTTTTGAATGTTGTGAATAACATTTTTCATGGACAACTTCTTAGTCAGGTATGGATTTTTTAAAATATCATTTTCATTGTGGGGACTTCGTACAGTGAAGCCTAAAAAATGTACATTCTCTGTCTATCTAGTGTGTTGGAGCTAATACTGTTTTCAGGTCAAAATAGATCACTTTCACAAACATGTAAAAGTTCACTTATTTACAGTTTCCTTCATAAATTGTTGGAGGTAGTTTTATGTCCGTTGTGTGAAAGCTTTTTTTGTGGGGAGGGGAAGTTAGGAAACAGCTTCTTAAGTTAACCATATTATTATATTCATTCTCTGAGAGATTGAAATAAGGAGGGTTTAATCCAATAGGGAACAAATTGGAAGATGTTGATGTTGTTGAAGCATCAACTGTATCTCATATTGTCTGTATTCAATTATTTTCAGTGTTTGTTGGCATTAAATCCTGCTAAATTCTTCACTTTTTAAAGTTATTATTCTTTCCCTTTCCAATTACTATATTTCCTATATAAGATGTCAGAACTGCTCATATTCTCTGTGGTTCCTATACAGGGCCCGGCAGAAGTAATGCCTGCTTGAGTGTGGTTGGTAGGGTAATAATATGGCTGTAATAATTTATAGTTTTAATTTGAACATTTCATCTAAAATGTACTATGGTGTGCTTGAATGTGATATTGTTATGTTACAGAATTACATGCTTATGATTTTGTAATAAAAGATTTTGTAATAAACAAGGAGTGTTATTTGTGCTGGAACCTGTATTTTGATGAGGATTTTAATGTAGTGATGTTTGCTTTAAGTGGAAGTATGACCTCATTATTTGTCATATTACTAGCTTTTGAAGTTCAGTTGGTAGGGCTTCAAAATCTGTAGCAGTAATATACCTCTGCATATAAAACTGTATATAAAAATATGCTAAGAGTATTTTACTTGTATCATGGTGAACAGGTTATAAGGATTTGGGAAAAGAAAATCAACTAGTGAAAGATGAGGAAGGAAAAAGGGCAAAGAGCTACAAATCTAATGACCTAAACACATTAAATTAAATCATATAAATATATATAAATACATGCACACACACACACACAGTGTATATCTGATTAAATGAGTCCATGGTTTGTTTGCTTGTTTACCTAAATTCAGATTTAACTAAGGTCCTTGGAGCTTTTTGAATGCCTAGTAGTTAAAGTCCACCAATGTATGATGGTTAGTTTAATGACAGTGTTTTGGAAGGAGAAATTATAATAAAAAATTGCCTAAAAATAATACAAAGTAGATTATTCAGAATTCTGATACTGCATTTTCAAAGGAAAAGTTTGTTTTTTATTGGCAGTGACTTCTAGTGAAAGGGGTAAATGTTTTGTTTACAGGAGGATTGTAAGCTGAAACTGGTATTTTTGTTTGCAGGTTACATGTCTTGCATGTGACAACAAGTCAAACACCATAGAATCTTTCTGGGACTTATCACTGGACTTTCCTGAAAGATACCAGTACAGTGGAAAAGATATTGCTTCTCAGCCATGCCTGGTTACTGAAATGTTGGCCAAATTCACAGAAACAGAAGCTTTAGAAGGAAAAATTTACGTATGTGACCAGTGTAACTGTAAGTAAAGACTATATTCTCCTTGCTTTTCTAAGATCAGCAAAGGGAAACACTAGTGAAAGGAAGCTGGAAAAAATTCCTTAAGTAGCAGTTATGGAAATGGATTCATAAAATTCAAAAGTTAAATTTAATATGTGAGGCAGAATTACATAGCAAAGAGGTATAGTAGAAGGAAAGCATGTTATTTAGTACTGCAAAAAATGTTTGCTTTAAGTCTTTTTGCTACCTACCAAAACATTGATATAGATAATACATGTGTGTTTGTGTATGTGTGTACATATCTATGTAATAGATAATAATGTATTGCTGAACTACTGCTATGGAGACTGGCCTCATAAAAACAAAGATTTATTTTAAAAACATCTATTTTTTCTATACTCGTGATTGTTGTAGTTGCTATGGATAGAGGTAAGACACTTTTAAGGTGCTCACATTACTAATGGAGGAAACAGGTAGACAATTAAGATCTACTACGGTACTCTCTCTAATGGAGGTGGGTACAGGCACCCAACACTGGGAGATAAAATAGCCATTTCAGTTAAAGGGAAGCATTATCCTTCAGGGGAATGGTGTATAAAAGCACATCGGATCTGTTGTGTGTTTATGTGGTGTCTTTATCTCTTCTATCAACATGTACATGGCATTTTAGTGTTTATATTTTCAGGTATTCGCCATAATTTTCACACCTGAAAAAAATGATTCCAGGGCTTTAGATACCAAACTTGTAAGATAATGTAAAGGAAGCATTGGATGGTCTAGCATTGAAGAAATATCACATCAATTGGTGATTTTATAAGACAGCATATACTAACATTGTTTTCTGAATGCTTCTGATATAAACTGTTAATAAGGAGCCTAAGATTTATATGGTTAGAGAAAAATATAAATCTTTATCAAATTTGTATGATGATATACATTTTTTCTTGGACATAAATGTGAGTGGTCCTAGATGCTTTCATTGCCAAATCTTGGAGTAGAACCCTATTACGAATGCATGCAGAATATGCATGTTTTATAATATGTTTATATGTATCTGCTGGGTCTACCAAATAAAGGCCTAAAAAGGTTGCTTTAATACATAAAAGCAAATTATTAAAGTTGTAAGTCAGGGAGTTGACATCCTGGTATAGCTAGCTACACTTGGATCATGTGTTCTGGGACAGGATCTACACATAGGTCCAGAACATTCATCAGCAGCTGGGTGATGCCTGATCTCAGGGGCATAGACTTTGAAGGAAGGCTTCTGGTGGCAAGTGGAGCTGGCTTAGAGGACAGTTTTACAGTGGACTGATTCTACCTCCTACCTGAAAAGCAGGTGTTGCTGTGGCTGCAGTCAGAGCTGGAGTACAAGTTGCCAGACAGCTCCTGGACATCAAGAGCGAACTTTGGTAGCCAATATTCCAGCCGGAGGCTGTAGGACACAATCCCTAGGTGGACCTCAAGAGAAGCATAGGGGACAACAAAACGAATCCTAGGTTCCACTTATTTAAGACCTGGTGCTAAAATAGCAAAAGCAAGATCCTGAGGGAGGCCTCAGCTGCAGAGCTAGTAAATGCCTGCCTTCTCAGGGGTGGGGAGGGGTGGAGAGGGGTGGGGAGGGGTGGGGAGGGGGTGTTCCTTAAGGGCCCATGCCCTCTAGGATCTTAATTAGCCTCAATCAATGAACTGACTGTGAAACTTTTTTAAATTAAAAGTTTAGGAAGAGTATATTAAAATCTGTTTAGGGAGAGTTTTAACTTTTCCTATTTGACAGAACCAAATCCATTTAAAAATATTATAGCATTACAGCCTTATTTACAAGATTATATTAAGTTATTTACTTGTTTACATGTCTGTCTACCTTGCCTAACTCATGAGTTGTATTTTTTTAAATGACACTTTTTTTGCCAAAGATTTTATTTATCTATTTTTAGAGAGGGAGAAAGAAAGAGAGAGAAACATCAATGTGTGTTTGCGTCTCGTGCACCCCGCCCCCCAATGTGTGGTTACTGGGGACCTGGCCTGCAACCGAGGCACGTGCCCTGACTAGGAATCGAACCGGAGACCATTTGGTTCTCAGGTGGGGGCTCAGTCCACTGAGCCACACCAGACAGGGTTGGTTTGTTTGGTTTTTTAATTGTAATTTGTTTCTTGAGGGCACGATTATGTCTTTATCTCTAGCACAGTACAATGTAACACAGTAGATGTTTAAGTGATAATGCATGTGTGAATTATTTTAAAAGTTTACTCAGCTTTTCTTTATTTCCTTAAATTTGATTTTCATTCTCTTTGATATCACAGCAAAGCGTAGAAGGCTTTCTTCAAAACCAGTTGTACTCACAGAAGCCCAAAAACAGCTTATGATTTGCCACCTACCTCAAATTCTTAGACTACATCTCAAACGATTCAGGTTAGTGGTAGTATTAGTATCAGTTGCCTACTGACTATACACTTATAACTTACCATTTCTTATTCTTACAGTGCTTCAGAACTTAACTTTTGATGAATTAAATTGTAATACTATGGCCTTGGCTAGTAGATGACTTACATCCACTTCTGCCTTTTATTTTAAGGGGAAAAAATCTGTCATTGTCTCTAGCCTTGACCAGTGGACACCATACTCAGTAACTTACTTAATTAGATTCCCTTATAGAATGCATTGCTATTCAGCAGACCCCTTCACATTTTGGTTGTCTAAGTAATATTATTCTCCTCATAAGTTGCTGCTTGTATTGTTTAATATTCAGCATATTATAGATGTGCTGAAATTTTTTAAATCTATAACAGAGTATTTGGCTCAATTGAACAAAGGTACAGCAGTTTAGTTTCAAAGCAGTTAAAAACAAAAGCAAACTTCAAAAATATATTTAGTCAGGGGAATAAGTTGGCAAATTTGTTTAATCAGAGCATAGGCTTTTGTAAATTGCAATATGTATGGAATAATCTGAGGGTTTACTATTAAGGAATGAGAAGTACTTTATGTGCTATGTTTTGAAAACTATTGAGACTATGGTTTAATTTTTTAAGAGTTAAAGATGTATGTTTTTAAAATATTTCAGACATTACGGAAGGTAAAATAAAAGCCCAAAGTGAAATCACCTTTCTTCCCAGCCCCACTTCCCAGAGGTAATCACTGTTAACCATGCTCAGTTATTTCAGTTAAGTATAGTCAGAAAACATCATGTGCTTTTTAATTTAAAATGTTCTATATTCTCTGAGGAATATAAAGTCAGATCCTTTTCACAAGGAGATTATGGTTAAGACATGCACAGAAATAATGATGAAGTAGAAATACTAAATATCACTATAAACTATAAACAAACTGATTAATCTGAGACTTGGAGGGAGTTAGTTAATATGTAAATGTTCCCAAAGCCTAATGACTTAAGGGATCTATATCATTTGAGTCTCAGTTCATATGCCTTCTCTTTAGAGAGAACTTCCCTGTAGCACCACCCAACCCTCAGTATCACATTATCCTGTGTTGGTTAATACAGGGTATGACAAAAGCCACTGGCTGCAATTAGTAGTTTAGTTATTTCTCTCCTTCTGCCAGTGGAACAAGCTCTGTGCATAGTAGATGCCCCCAAATATTTAAGTGAATGAATGGAGTGTAGACAGAAGGAGGAGCAACATGAGTAAAGATATGGAGGAAGGAACAGGGATGTGTCTATGACAAATGGTTTAGTGAAATGTCAGGTGAGACCTACCTACCATTGTGCATAAATCAAGTAGAATAAAAATGGGAAGATTAGTTAGGAGGTTGCTACTGTATTCCAGGTTCAGGTAACAAGGGTCAGGGAGCATTGGGAAGTGAGAACATATATGAGATTCTGTGAAAAACAATTAAAAGGATTTAAATTTTTGTAACTTAAACTGATAATTAATTGGCTACTATATAAACTGTTGAAGAACTTCCTGCTCTTCGTAATTGCTATTTAATCTGGCATTTTCAGGTTTCCTTAGTATAAACCTATTTGACTCCATTTCCTTCTATCTTCTGCCCAAAATATTTTTAATCCTTCATGCCTCAATTTGTCGGATTCAGAGACTTTGTTTACACTGCTTTTATGACATTTATCTTTTTCTGTTATCTTTTTAAAAAGTCCTATTGTATTTGCCAGTGTATAGAGTATATAGGTAAATAAAAGACAAAAGGGAGAATGGGGTTGGCACACAGGAACTCTTTGAAGAAACATAAGAAAAGGAGCGTGTCCAACAGCTTAGCGGTTCCCTGTGTGCACCTCCTCGTCTTTTTCTCTTGCTCCCTCCTCAAAAGTAAGCCATTGTGAATTCTGGGTAAATCGTTATCTTGTTCTTTGTCATCTTACTGTATTTCAGCAGAAAAATAACTGGGTACCCAATTGATCAACAGGAATGAATATTTTCTATTTAGATGGCTTACAAGTGTTTATTTAGCATAATTAAATAATATAAGGTTTGAATTTTATGGTAAAGTGAGAATGACAGGAATGTCTTGTGTTAAGTAGGTCCCATTATTTCATGGCTTGCTCTTCCGTCTTCACTAAAGTTAAAGGTGCATTGGATGTAGCATCTTTTATATAGTTCATGAGGAAGGACTGGGATATGACTCCTAGTCCAGCAGATAATATAATGTGCGAGTCTTGCTTTAGCTTCATACTATTTTAACATTGTACTGAGAAGCATTTTCACATTAGAAAATTTTTTTTTTATTATTGTTCAAGTACAGTTGTTTCCATTTTCCCCCCCTCCACTGCCCCCACCCCAGCCATCCTCACCTCCCACCCTTGATCCCACCCCATTTTCACATTTTTCCATCATAAACCTGTCTGTATTCCTTTCTCCCTCTGCTATTATCTGAACTTCATGTTTTATTTAGTACTTTAATACTGTCATTTTCATTGAAGTTTGTCTTTTATCTCTCTCTGTTCAACTCCACCCTAAATGGATTATAATCGCTTGAAAGAACTACCATATACTATTACATTATTTTCTCCCATAGCACCAGCTCATACATAAATAGTGACAAAAAAAAATTGCTTGCCATTCAACTTAGGTCCAGTACTGAGAAGCATGGCCACGTTGAGAAAATGACAGCACAGGGGCATTATTTGACTTTTGTTACTAATGGGTAGTTATGCTCATTCACACACAGGGAAGGGTCACAGTTCCTATTTTTTCTTATATTATGCAATTAGATGTGCCCTGTTTAGTTTCATTCTGCTTTTTCTCCATACCTGGCCATGTAAGGTCCAGATTGTATTTCCCAAGAACAAATTCTAGCTTCTGAGATACCCTTTCCATGCTGTGACAAGACAATAAAAAATTAAAAACCCTTCAGTACCTTGAATTTATGTTAGAAAGTGGAAAATGTCACAGGACCATAGTTTTCTTTTCTGAAAGTTAATTCTTCTATATCATCTAATTATTTATGATGACAAATATTTATTTTAAAACCTGAATGGGTATGTGTGTATATATGTCTATACACACACATACATCTGTGTATTTAGTGTGTGTGCGTATATGTATATATATATTTAATTTCTCTTATTGACTTGACATAAAGAGAGAGAGAAGGGACCATTCATGCATTCATTGGTTGTTTCTTGTATGTGCCCTGACTGGAGATCAAACCCTCAACCTTGGCATCTCAGGATGATGCTCTAACCACCTGAGCTACCTGGCCCATGCTAAATTCCTTCATTTATAACCAACTTTAGCATTGAAAGGATTTTATGTTTATATTATTTATTATATATTATTCTTTGTATTCCATACTCTGAGGGGTTTTTTGTTTGGTTTTTTAACTATCTGAACCTAGTACCTGGTTATTTTCCCTTGATTTTGTTAATGATATTACCCTGGTTTATTCACAGATGGTCAGGACGTAACATTCGAGAGAAGATTGGTGTTCATGTTGACTTTAAAGAAATCTTAAACATGGAGCCCTACTGCTGCAGGGAGTCCATGAAATCCCTCAGACCAGAATGTTTTATCTATGACTTATCTGCTGTAGTAATGCACCATGGGAAAGAATTTGGCTCAGGACACTACACTGCCTACTGCTATAATTCTGAAGGAGGTATAGATGGGGGAAAAGTACTTTATCTTGGGTCAGACTTGGCTGCTGGAGTTTAGGCTCTTAATGATTTCTAATTGGCTGCTAAATTATCATAGCAAAGCCACTTGACCTCGTTTTCTTTCAAGAAGAATGCTTCTGCATTATTGCTTATACAAAATACTGAAGGTCTATGCAGAAAGTTGGGTATTTTTCTTTGGGACTGCAGTACTTGTGACTTCTAAGAGCTATAGGGATAGGATAATAAGGATGATCTCATTAATTATACATCAGAAAGAGTGTGCTATCTTTTCTTAAAGGCACATTTCCAAGAGCAGGTCCTCTGCTTACTGGTTGAATGTACTTATTTTTTGTTAAAGAACAGAGCATGTAATAAACTGAGGGATCACAGACATTTGGAACTAACTTTGAGTTCAGGTTATAAAACTCACTTGAATTTACTGCCTCTGTGGTCAAAAGTGATTGAATTTAGGTTCACATTTTATTTTCTCTTTCCCGGCCTACTGTAAAACAAAGAATGAGCTCCCCCACCCCATGCCCATTTCCTCCCACAACACACACACATATAAAAAGGAAAAGAGGTGTGGACAAAAAGCCCAGTTAATCCAGGAAGGTAGTTTAACAGTGAAGTACCAAGAGTAAGTTGCACACTATTTGCTTTATATTATGATAAGCAGCAAAAGCATTAACTGGTAAGATTATACCAAAAATTAAAGATACTGTCAAGTGAACTAATCAGGAACTTCAAGTTATTTCTAGGATAAAGGCAGGTAATTCTGGAGTAAATACAGCCCAAGTTGTTTCTCTCATTAAAAGAAGTGAATTGGCTAGACAAATATTTTCTCTTCAAAAATAGCTTAACTCAATCTAGGTATCCATTGATGGATGAATGGATAAGATGTACATAAATACAATGGAATGTTACACAGCCATAAAAAGAACAAAACTTGCCTTTTGCAACAACAGATAGACCTAGATAGTATTGTGCTAAAGGAAGTTAGTCAAAGAAAGCGAAGTACCGTATGATTTCACTTACACCAATATATGTGAGATCTAAAAAACAAACTCAGATACAGAGAACAAATTGCTATCTCCCACATAGGATAGGGGTTCAGGGGGGAATGGATGAAAAAGACGAAAGATTATGAAGTCCACATTGCCAGCTATACGAATGGTCACAGGGATGTAAAGTACAGCATAGGGAATATAGTCAATAATATTGTAATAACTGTGTATGGTGCCAGATGGGTACTAGATTTACCATGGTATCACTTAAGGTATATAAATGTCTAATCACTATGTTGTACACCTGAAACTTACATAATATTGTATGTCACTATAATTGAAAAAGAAAAAAATATTAACTCTCACTGAAACTGTTGCTTCAATCCATATTTTAATTTATACTAGAAATTTCTAACGTTCCTTTATAAACTTAAGGTATATTTCTGTGCTTCACTCTAGGGTTCTGGGTACACTGCAATGATTCCAAGCTAAGCATGTGCACTATGGATGAAGTATGCAAGGCCCAAGCTTATATTTTGTTTTATACCCAGCAAGTTACTGAGAATGGACATGCTAAACTCTTGCCTCCAGAACTCCTACCTGGTATCCTGCCTCCTACTGAAGAAGCTGATACCTCTAATGAAATGCTTAGCTGATCCAAAGTCAGTGGGGCTTCTTGCAATTTATATACATATTTTTTTTCTCAAAGGGCTGACTTAAAATTTTGAGCTTCATTTTTATTTTTTACTTACTGAATCAGTGCATACTATGTGTATACATTTTCTAACTACGTCACTTTACAGATAAAACATAAATACAAGTATATCAATTACAGTAGGTAACTAAACTTTTTTCAGGTACTTGGTAGTTTTTAAGTTTTTAGTGTTTACCTCACACTGGTGTTACCTCTTATATTTAGTTTTAATTGGCTCAGATCATGAATTTGTGCAATCTTGTGCTGAAGCTCAGGTAACATCATTTTAATACATTTTTTATCTTTTGCAGCTATTTTCTATACAAATTCTTATTTGATGGAAAATTAGACACTTTCTTCACTAACAATTTTACCCCACCAAAGTAATTTCTTTCAGGTCATTTGTATATTGCAGTTACCTTTGCCCCTTGAAGGAAGTTAAACTACTACTTTCAAAGAGAAATATCAAGGCATCATCTAAATACTCATCAAACACACTCATTGATATTTCTGAGGCTTTGTGTTACTGGGCTCAGAAGATGTTGTTAATGGAACTTTATTTTTTTCAAAAATTTATTCTTAATTGTTCCTCAGTTGGCATAGTCAAACTATACAAAGGAAAATGACAGCTTTATAAATAGTGTGTTAAATGACTTCATTACTATGGACATGAAAACAGCAATGGCTTGGACTCGTGATGATTTGTTTGGCAGCAAATAGGTTTGTCCTGATTCAAATAAAGCAGTCATATCAAAAACTTGAATTTACCAAACAGTATATTATGTTACACAATTTAACTTGGATAAGAGTTTTTTATGACTAAACACTGCATCTCTTAAACCTTTGTACCACATATCTTGAGATCCTTAAAGGAATAAAAATAAGCCTTGATGCAAAAAAAATTACAGGGCAGAGAAAATAACTTCAAAATTGGCAGATGGACCCTGGTCAGATTGCTCAGTTGGTTGGTTGGAGCATCATCCTGTGCACCAAAAGGTTGTGGACTCAATCCCATCGGGGCACATACAGGAGGCATCAGTTGTTTCTCTCTCACATCGATGTTTCTCTTTCCTTCCTCTCTCAACCCAAATGCATCCTCTGGATTTAAAAAAATTGGCAGCTGAGCAATATGCATCTCATTTTCCTAAGTAACTAAAGCCTGATTTCTCATCTTGCTAGGGTTATGTGAATACTAGGAACTTCTTAGGATATTCATACTCTAGACTCTGACATTTAAAAAAAATTCTCATGTGGCACTTTTGTTAAAAATACAGTATGACTCTGTTCTTCCCTAATAATCCTTCTAGAGCTCCTTAAAATCCTACTGCTGCTAACTTTTATTTCAGAAAGATAAGAACCCACTAACAGATGTTGATCAGCTATAGAAATCTTAGGTCAGTGTTAACCACTAGATCATTTTTTTCTTGAGTTTTCTTGCAGGTTGAAATCTTAATGAAAGATAATATCCTGTTAAATGCTGTTCTCCACTAGTGATTATCTGTAAGTATAAGATTGAGAAGGACCTCTATTAGCAAATTTTTCTAAATTTCAGAGAGCAGGTCATCTAGGGCAGCTGATTATGAAGTACAATGAGAATTTACCACTGCACAGACAAATTATTTATTGCCAAAAATACAACTTGAGTGTTAAATGGCTAAGGTTTAAAATCATTCATTAAATATCTATGCAAGTTATTACCTCAACTGTTAATGTAATTATACCTCACTAGAGATTTACGTGGTCAAGATATCTGATTATAGTCTTTCTTAATCTCAAGGATAGGCTAACTGCTATACATTTTAACACCTAATTTTAGTGGGATATTTTAAAAACAACTCTGGAAGCTATGTTATTTATAATGGTATAGTTGCTTGTTTTAGTACTTATTTCAATATATGATAAGAAAGAACGTGGCTTAGTCCTGGCTGGTGTAGCTTAGTGGATTAAGCGCGGGCCTGTGAAACAAGAGATCACGGTTCGATTCCCGGTCAGGGCACATGCGTGGGTTGCAGGCCAGTTCCCAGCAGGGAATACACAGGAAGCAACCATACATTGATATTTCTCTCCCTCTCTCCTTCCCTTCCCCTCTGAAGATAAATAAATAAAATCTTTAAAAAAAAAAAAAAAGAAAGAACGTGGCTTAGCCCTTTTTAATCCCTTAAAACTAAAACCTACATAGTAGGCTGTATGTGTGAGGTCAAGGGAGTTATGTGGTAACTTGCTCAATTTCGCTACTAACCTACATTGGATCTAAAAAAATAAAGCCTATTAAAATAAAACTAAAACCTATACAATGCACAGAAACTTAGATTTCTTACTGTATATCTCAATGTGGACTTCCACATTCTGCTACATTGATCTAACAAAAAACAACGTGTTTTGGTTATAAAATAATTTACTAAAGGCACTATTGTTAAACATTCAAACTAAGAATTGTTTACGAATAAGGTACATCATTATAAACATGACAAAATGATTTCAAAAGATACACGGCTAGTAGATAAACAATACAATTTTTTCTTAGGTGACAGCTTTCCCAGCCATTCCAGGGGCATACAAATGATGGCATTGCTCCCAACAGTTACCTGGGAAGGGAACTTGGATCTTGTGAACAGTTTCAGATCACTACTGTTAAAGAAGTCTGACAAAGCTCCAAAATTCTTCACTCACAGGGTCAATTCTAAAATGATTGAGCTTGGAAATCACCATAACTTTATTAAACCAAAGCACATCAAAATGGTATGGACTCAACTACGGATGAACTAGCTGAAGGGCCCAAACCCTCTGTGTCCAGGAACGCACGGGTGAGCTCTGCCACTAGCACATACAGAAAAGAGGGAACTTATTCAAAGGCAGTCATTGAACATTAGCACCATAAGTAAACATGGCTCATATCGCTAAACTAGAGTGCTCATCCCACAGGATAATATTCATTTATAGTTCCAATTCTGAAAGCCACATTTTTTAATGTGTAAAAATGATCTAAGTACAGAAGTCAGGTTTCTCTTCCTATGAGAAAAACATTAAAATACAAAACAGCATCCCAGAGGCAAAAAATGTTACTGTGCTAAACATACAAATTACGGCTTTACCTTGATACATAACTTTTGAAGTTATGTTGGAACATTCTCCAAAAACCATTTATATAGAATTTAAGCAATTTGTTCAAGAACTGGTAGTGGGGCTCAGTTCAAGTATTACACATCTTACATTCCACTTACGCACTTAGCTGCTATAATGAGTCACTGTAACCTCACTTCCTGAAATATCACCCATTATGTTATGAATCCAAACTAGTCAAGGGCAGCTAATGAAAATGTGTTTTCACTAGCTGTTCTAACTAGTTTTCACAACCTTATTCTAACTAGAACAAGGCCCAATCATGGTAAGTTTTCCTGTTTTGTGGTTTCAAATGCCTTTTTGGCTTACTGAGCAAGCTGAATACACTTCCTGATAAATATATCACTGCACAAATGATCTAAATGTTGAGATTTTACTAAATCAAGGTTTCAAGTTGGTACCATGTTCCTACTAAGTCATATTTCAAATAGATCTTTCCAATGTGAGGGAAAAAATGAAAGACAAGAACTAATATGATCCTAAAAAGGAAGACAAAATATTCCTAAAGCTGTATATTAATTTATGAAGCTCTCCTCCCACTTTATATATGTATAGACATTATTTGGCCATTATGTCAGGAAAAAGAGTTTCAATGTAGAAGTCTACAACCATATAAAAAGCTCTACATTTTCCTACATTAAGTTGTTATTCCCTGTGCAAAAAAATTATAACCACAGACATTGAAATATAGCTCTCAGATCTGAAAATGTCTTTATTTTTTAGAAAATGGATTCCAGGAAGGTTAAAAAGCATTACCAGAAGGTATAGGTGCAGAATTGGATGTAGTCATTCAAAGCATTCAAATAAAAATATGGCAATATAAATATTTGAAAAGCATCTATTAGATGTTCAAAACAAAATGTTTAAGTCATTCCTAATTTGAACATTTGAGCATTTTCTAGACAGGGAAAAAAACAGTTGACATTTTAAAGTCCTGAAAGCTTTTTTGGTGGTTAATTACATTAGATGGTTTGCCTTTGATCAAATTCCTTCCTTTTTAAACATGAATAAAAGTATTACATAGGTCCACTGTTAAACAGACATATTGCAAAATTAATTCAGGTATAACGTATTCCCACAAAGCTTATAAAATAAAAGACGTTACGGTGGCTTTGGACTAAGTTTAATAGTCATCTCCTCTGCTGACAACTTCTTTACATGTTGGACGCAACAGTATGGTATGTTCAAACTGCGCTGTATACGATCCTTTAATGTCACATAATGGTGGATATGGATCTACAATGCCCAAGTCACACAGATTCTTCAGAGCCATCAGGTATTTACTTTCTCCCAAGCGATCCAACCATCTCCGGCAGAAGGCAAGGGTGCCAAAGTTTTCATTGATGACATTTAACAAGTGTTTTGTTCTTGGAAGCCTAAGAGGAGAAAATCCAAGATTAACAGCTAAAAAATTACCTAAATTCACTTCCCCCATTAAGGAAAAACTGGAGAGTAGCTGTGGCTTTAAGTAACTAAAGCTCAAAAAACATTTTTTGTTGCCTGTTTCAACCTACAAGAGCCAGAATGTATAATTACCCATCTGAATAGAAGCCAGCTGAAGGCTACCTTAACATGTTTGTGTCTATGCATGTGTGAAACTGCACATTGTTGGTACATCCTCACCAACATGACGGTGGGAATTTCCTTTTTTGTGCATCAAGCTGAAAGACCTGCATATAATGTAGGTGTAAATATAGCTTTCAACCACCTACCCCAAAAGAGTTTCTTAAAAAGTAAATAAAAATATATCTCTGAAATTATTATGATTATTAGAAACTAGACCCAAAGAAAATATATCATTTTCATTTCATTTCATTTTTTTTGAAGACTTTATTTGTGCCCTCACCAGGAATTGAACTGGTAACCCTTCACTCTGTAAGACAACAGCCAACCGGGCCACACTGGTCAGGGCTCAGTTTAAATTTTTAACAGGCCAGTTTCTTTGCTGTATTAGAGAAATGCACAGATCTTATTGTTAGGCTACAGAACTGTGTATTTACCACTGGATATTTGTCACATTTTTAAAAAATGCTGGTAACTGGAAAGAGAAACTCACCAGTCATATAGAAATAAGACTCTCACCTTATTGGCACATGTCCAACATCAAAATTTTTCATGTAATGCGAACATTCCATATCATCATGAACAACGCCTTTTCCTGTGCTACCGAAAGTTTCAATGGCATACACTTCTCCTTCCTAAAAAATATATTAGAGTGGGGAGGTAAGAAAAATTCAGAACTAATCAAAATGACCATAACTTCAGGCTGAGGTATTCCCTATTTCAGGTAAGAAACTACATGAAATACCCCTGGCAGTGCTTCTACCTTTCCTTGCTTTTTACCTCTTTAACACCAAATTTTTCGTCTTCCTGTGTCCTATTAGAATGTAGGCTTTAACATGGACAGGTAATTTTGTTTTGCTCACTACTATATCCTTAGTGCCTATTGAAGAGACTGGCATGTCCATGATGCTCAGTAAATATTCACTAAGTGTTGAATAAAACGATCCTTTGACATATTCAATTTCCACAGCTGATCTGAGCCCTGACCCAACAAGACAAAATTTGGTGTTGGGCCACTCACATGGCCCAATCCCTGTCAAGGTGAGTATGGATGGCAAGTTAATTTTGTTCTACATACTATGCATTCAACCATCACTAACTTCTGCTTGGGAAAAAAAATCAAAATGCTTCAAAAGAACATACAGACCTCCATTCTTGTTGCCTCTCCTCCTTTCACAATGGGCACTGTTTTCCCAGCATGTATTCTATATGGCCCAATTGAATGTCCATTTAGATTACGGATTGGCTTGACTGGTATAAAAGGAAAAAAATAGTTATGCAGAGTCTCAGGAAGCACAACTTTAGTTCAAGTGCTTATTTAAAAACAAAATATGGTTCTACTAAATAACCTCACATTAAGTTAGTTAAAATACAAACTGAAAACTAGTGTAATATAAAAAGATATTTATTACAATGTTATTAATTGAAAACTAAAGGGAGTAAGGGGAGACAGTGGAAAAAGAATAAACTATGTGGCACTGACTGACATGGCTCAGTTGGATGAGCATCATCCTGCAAAGCGAAAGGTCCCAGCTGGACTCGTCAGGGCACATGCCTGGGTTGCAGGTCCAGTCCCAGTTGGGTGCATGCCAGGCAACCTATCGATGTTTCTCTCCCTCCCTTCCCCTCTAAAATTAAATAAGATCTTAAACAAAATAAATAAATAAACTATGTGATGAGGACATAATGGGGGTTCATCTAAGAAGGTATTATTAATAAAAATACCATAAAATGCCACACGTACAATGATTACAAACATATTTTTATGGTTATGGACTAAAAATATAAAAATCAGTATTCTGTGTGAAAATGATAGTATTATAAAATCTTAAATTTTATTATAACATCAACATTTCAAACATTAAAAAAGAAAATCTAAACAATCCGAAGGTCCTGAGATCAGTAATACAATAAACAAATTGTGGTATATTCACACAATGGAACACACCACAACAATAAAAACAAAAAGTTAGGGACAATGAATGACTGAATAAAACCCAAAGAAAAAATGAGCAAAAGGAAGCACAATGATATACATACCGTGCAATGCCATATATAACATGAAATACTATGTATACATGTACGTTTATATTTCAACATTAGGCGTAATTATATTACTGTTTAGGAATGTGTGATTAGATGGTAAATGGTATAAGTAAATGTAAATACTTCAGTATTCAAGACAGTGCTTTATTAGAGGAAGGCTGCTGTAATTGAGAAACACGATGTGGAATAGGGGCTTCTGAAATGCGAGCAATATTCTATTTCTTGAGAGGTGAGGTTATATAACTTTGACAATTGTGTAGTTGAAGTTTTATATTGTATTTTCAGTATTTATTATACTCCACAATAAAAATGGTTTTAAGAAATCTAGCTCTACAGTGCTAGAAATCGTCAGTATGAGCTACTTTTCTTCTAGGGCAAAATTAGGTATCAAGGTTTTTTCAAATCTGTAACAATATAACAATGACAAGTATGTTACAAACTTAAGGGGTGGCACAGAAAATTAAAACCCTCAATTAGCTCTTCAAAAAAATATTTCTTCTTATATGTATGATAAACTAAATGCATTTAAAATTCAGCCAGCATTACTATTTCTCTAAGACTTGACAAACTGACCCCTCAGGGTAGTCAAAAACACATTTAAAAAAAAGAGTTTTACTTATTTGTTTTTAGAGGGAAGGGAAAGGAAAGAGAAAATAAGGAAAGAAACATATGCCCCCATCTGGGGACCTGGCCTGCAACCCAGTCATGTGCCCTGACTAAGAATCAAACCAGTGACCTTTTGTTTCACAGGCCAGCACTCAATCCACTAAGCTACACCAGCCAGGGCTCAAAAATACATTTAAATTAAAAAAAAAAAAAAAAAACCCTAACATATAACCAAGTTACATAGAAGAAGGAAACAGGGTTATCTATTTTTATTATTATACAGGTTCTTGATAACAGCAGGCTACTTCTGGGACCAATAGCTGTAAAGGTAACTTTGCAATTCTATTATCTTCCTGCTCAAGGTAAATAAAAAAATCCCTGCCTTAATGGCCCAGCTCTGTCATGTTGTTTTTGGGAATTGCTTCTGAAAGTTCAGCCTATAGTCTATTTCTTCAACTCCCAATGTAATGATTTGTCTATCCTGTTTCTGCTCAAACTAGTAAAAATGAATTCTGTCACCTTAAACTAAGAACCTGAATTAATACAATAACTAAGAGAAGGGGCACTGAAATAATAGAACCATTAAGTCAAACTGTCACCTCATATACCTTGAAAGGCAGATCCCATAGAATTAGGAGAAAAGAGAAACAAAAGATGATTGAAAAGGGACTTGACTGTGCATTTTGTTGTGGCACCAATCCCAAAACTGGGATGGGAAATGTCAAATAATTGTTGAATACGAATTAATTTCAGGCACTATCATAAAACTTGCATTTCTAAACAAAACAAACCAAAACCCATATTATTAATCTTATAGTAATTAAAAAAAAAATCTTGTGTTCTTCAAGGTTATAGGATTTATCTATGCTCATAGATAGTCCTGCCCAACCTCAACGCCAAAGCACATTTTCTTCATTATCTCATACCACCTCCCCTCCAAGTGTGAACAGCCTGAAGAGTTTTTTGATTTATACCAATGTAAACAGGATTAGAAATCTACACGATATTTGTAATCTGGAAAGGTACCTTTTTAGATACTGGTCCCAGAAGTAGCCTGCTGTTGTCAAAAACCTGTATAATATGAAAATGGATATCCCTGTGCCCTGCTTCTTCTGTGTAACTTGGTTATATGTCAGGTTATTTTATTTAAATGTATTTCTGTACAAAATTTTTTTAAGAAAGTCTTTTTTATTCAAATGTGTTTTTGATTGGTCTCAAAGAAAGAACTACTTTTGTACTTGGTAGAAACACAACAGTCTGTAAGTATCAACAAGGTAATATAAAGAATGCTCACTGACATGACTTTACTGAAGGGCAAGGAAGTATGACGGGTCTTACTCAAAGGACTATAAAGGAAGAGACAGGATATGGTTAAAGGAAATGGAGAAAATATTCTCTACGAAAGTTATTAGGACAGGAGTTAGAGGGAGCACAGATTAGGCAGGAGGACGGTGGCTGAAGAGTGGTCAAACAGACGCTGGGAGTCACACAAAGGCTGTGCTGATGAATAGCACTAAAACAGCACAGGTGACCCTGGGATTGTGTACCTAAGGCAGTGGCTGGGAAAGAGCAGGAGGCAAAGGGAATAAAGATTAAAGGAAGGACAAGGAATACACGGGCCTCTAAATTTTGTATTCAACTTAAAAAAAAATGGGAGTCCTGAACAGAAAGAACCTCTGGTGTCTCTCTGGGCCTTGATTTGACTAGTCACAGAAAACTTTAGTCTGCACTTTGGCCACTCTGGGATAAATCCCCAGGTGTCTTCTATCGCTACGGGAGAAGAGTGGCAACAGTTTCCGCTAGTGACCACATACTCCTCCTACCATGAGCAGGTCATTTCCCCATTTTCCCTCTTTATATTCCCAAGAGATAAAGATAAAGCAGCTGACCCAAAGAAAGCACTCAACACTATTTTTTAAAAATTAATTCTGCAAAGGTCATACATGTTTCAGTAAGATACATTTTTAAAGAACACACCTTGATATGTCTTGCCATCTATTTCAACCTCATAGGATTCCATAACTTCTTGGATGGCCTCACCAACATCACACAGACGGACATCAATTCCAGCACACTAAGGGTGTAATAATGTATCCTGTTACTCAAAGCGCAGAGTTTTACAGCAAGTTAACTCAATATTTTAAAATAAGGGACAATCAGAAAAACTGCTTTGTACATTATAACGTCCTCTAGAAACACCTTTAGTACATTATAATTATCCACTTAAAACCCAGAAGGGCAGTGCAGTAGTTTCACATAACTGAAAGACTTTAAACAGCTTATAATATGCTCACAATATGTTGAATGAAATGGCACTTATGGTTCACATACCTTTATTCCAGTGTTAGTGGCATCTTTTACAGCTTTTAATAATGTATCATATTTGGGATTAAAAGTGACAGTAAAAGCGCAGTCAATAATCCTACCTGAAAAAGAAAATTCTTAAGTTTATTTATCAGCTAGTCAATTTATCCCCTTTATAGTTCCTACTCTATTGATTATTTCTGCTAATTAACAGGAAAAATGATGGGCTTAAGAAAAAAGCAGCACTCCAGTACCCAGATAGCATTCATAGCTCAAGGGGATAAAGTACAATAAATATAAAGGTTTTAAAATAAAAAGATTAATTCCAGGGGTAGTATCTATTACTTCAAGAGAGCACTAATTCAGTACTCACTGAGGTAATTATGCAAAAATATAAACAAATCAAATGAGAAAAGCCCGGGGAACCTAAGAACAGCAATGCAGGCAAAGAATATGTGTAGGTCCACAGGATGCTGATCATTAGTCCAGCTTCTTCAATTTAGTAAAAGCTCAGCTAAGTACTTAATTTAAGCTTTGCTTTCTTACCTGTTAAGTGAGATAAAAAGGTACTTATCTAACAGGCATGGGGGCAGGGTGGATTTAGAAAAGCTAACAAGTATATAAAGGTTGGTAAACTTAAAGCGTCTAAGTAATTGTTTGTTATTAAATGAATAAATAATGCCTGAAATGACCTAAAGAAATATAAGATTATATTTTTCATGTCCTGACACAAAGGATAAACTTCAATTATCTGAAGGTTTTCACTATATTCCATTTAGTAAGATGCTTTAAAGCAAATCTCAAAATCTGCCTCAATACAGCTCTACTGAAAAGTGAAGCATCAAGAAAAAAATTTGGGATTCAGTAGCTATGACACCACACAACAGAGATAAGACTAGTTTTGCAGAAAGGGGGGGGGGTGGTGGAAATTATTTCCAAGAACTCACCACTTATATGTGTTCCAAAGTCTATCTTACAGATATCATCATACTGTAATACTGTTGTGTCACCAGCATTGGGAGTATAATGGGCAGCACAGTTATTAAGAGAACAACCAGTAGGAAATGCCAGGCCTGCATTTAATCCATTTTCTTTTATTAGCTTTCGTGAACAATCTTCCAACTTTTCGCTAAAAAATAAAAACAAGATTAGTTTATTTTTACATTTTATATAAAGTATAACCTTATATATTTTACAGCTCATTGTGTTCAGAAAGTTAACCAAAACTCTTAAATTACTTTCTGGGAGTGATCTGAGGACTTTCTGAATGTGATTAACAGTTCTCTGAAGCTATGAAAATAGTAGCTCATCTCCGAAAGATAAAGAATTTAATTCCACTAGAAATCTAGAAAAGCTAAATGATGTGGCTTAGTTTTCTAGAAGTTAACATTCTTGACTTAGACTAATTGAAATGCTAAGTTTTATTTCCTAAATATTGTATATTCTGAAATATGAATCAGAGAATTAGGTTACCTTTCACTACTAATTATTTCTCAAGGGGAGAACTGGAGAAATAATTGCTTTTACTGGTTTCTTCATTGCATTATAAATGTTTGTGTCCAAGATTTTGATGTAATATGAACTGCTAGATAGCAAAATAATAGATTTTAGGAAATAAGAATCAATACTGTGTGCATTTGCACTTTTGAATGTACATGGGTACAAAATAGGATGAAGTACAAATATCCTCTAATAAAGGTTTCCTCGCGACATCAACATTACAAAAATTTAGAAGGTATTTCTAGAATCTTCCTTTAAAGTTTTAGCAAAGTAATAATGAAAGACAAACATTACAATGGAAAAGTCAGCTCTGAAAACAAAATTGTTTTCTTCATGTTCTTAGAAAACCATATTTCTTTTACCAGATTTCTATCATTGTCATCCCAGGCTTGATCCAGCTCATAACATATTTTCGAACTTGTCGGTGTGCTTCTGCAGCTTCTCGAAAATCATTCCAAATCTCTTCACTAGCTTGATCTAATGCTTTCTTTTCTTCACTTGTAGTTCTCCAAGCAGCTGTTCGCCTTTATAGTTTGCAAAGCATAGTATTAGTTATTTAAGAAACAGCATAATAAGCATAAAAGCTGAGAGATCAAAAATACTAATATATGACATTCTAGATAAAAATACTACATATTTAGTTTCTTTCATTAAATGCCAGGATAACTTCTAAACACAAGTAGTCAAACACTTGCAATCAAGCCAAATCATAATAAATATTTTCTAAGAATCTTAAAAAGAAAATCTTCAAGTGCGATTTCATTCAGTCAGAGGGAATAATACCATGCCACAGAGAGTAACACAAAACAAGAGAACCAGGAAAGTCAGAAAAGAGTGTTAGATACCAAGCATGTGGTAGAAAAAAAGTCATCCTTCCACTTGTGGGAACATATTCATATACTTTAAGAGACTTCAAAAGAGCCTACACCAAAAATTAACATTTAACTTCACAAATAGGGCAAGTATAATACAAAGACTTGACCTGGAAATCTGCATATACCTTCCTCAAAGCATTAAATATTATGGCTTTTGCAGGAGTTTTCTAATTGTATATGTAAAAGGTAATCTTCCTTGAAGGACACGGCTCATATTTTAAAACTGCCAGGAGTAATAATTTTTATTTTCAGTATCTGAGAATGGTGATCCACTAATTCCCTTTAAGCAGTATATTTTAAAAATAACAACTGTTTCCAAATAAAAGTTTTTTAAAAAGTTGTTATAGCCCTGGTCAGTGGCTCAGTTGGTTGGAGCATCATCCCATACACCAAAAGGTTGCGGGTTTGAGTCCCAGTCAGGGCACATACCTAGGTTGTGGGTTTGATCCCCCGTCAGGGAGTGTACAGGAGGCAACTAATGGATGTTTCTCACATCAATGTTCCTCTCTCTCTCTCTAAGAAAAAAATCAATAAATATATCCCCAGGTGAGGATTAAAAAAAAAGTTGTTATACTTTCACGCATTAAGAAATAATGAATATATGGTCCGCAACTCAGAGATCACTGAAATAAATTATTCTTAGTATAAACATGATGCCTTCGAGGAATTACTCTGATGGCTTCCAAGCTAGTGGCTAGCTAACTATGGCCTGCAGGCAAATCCAGCCTGACACCTGTTTGGAAATAAAATTTAATTGCAACACAGCTATGCCAATTAGTTTACATACTGTGTTTTGCTTCTTTCCTGCTACAACAGCAGAAGTGATTAACAGTCAAGGACTGAAATATTTACACTATGGCCCTTCATAGTTTACCCCACTGCTCTAAACTACAGAACTGTATTTTAAGGTCCCAAAATGCTTTCTGAGTTTTTCTGTATCTCACTATCAAGTTCATTATGATTACTTCCTACTGCAGCAGCTACCTATGTGCCAATATCTAGCACCTCTAAATCAGCAGATAAAGGCCCAAAGGAGCTGTCCTGTGTGAACTAAAGCATCACAGAAGCTTCCCTGGCCTGTTTTCTGCTTGGGAATGTATTTTGGATGATATCAACTGATGTTATCAGATAACCAAAATATTACAGTACCATCAATTTAAGGTCACTTTTAAACTGCGTAAGTACTCAGATGCACATAAATTACTATTCTAGAAATAGTGAAAACACAACAGGCAACTTCTAGTCAAAGTAGTCACACAAATGCTCTCAGACTAGAAGGTAATAGGATAAGATCCTTAAAAAGTCTACTCTGAAGATGGGCTCAACCTTTTTCAGCTGCACTACACTTATATCGATCACTCTGTAGATTTTCAGACCTCTAGTTTTAACTATAGTCCTTCTTTCTTCCATGAATGCAAAAATCTTTCCTGGGAACCAAGAACCCTAATGTTCTAAGAATAAGAGTACTAGTTATATTCTCAGATCAGTTTTTAAACAGAATACATCACAATTCTTTAACTTTTACATGCACCATAATTCTGGCAAATATACTACAGCCATAGTTGGTAGTAAAGGCTGATGCAACTCTGCCTCAGAAGCCAGAGATTTTGTGAAATGTAAACATATCAGCCAATATTTACTCTAGAGTGGCAAGATGAAAGACTGTCCACAGGGACCTGATGGATGTCAATCCAACCCTCAGGTTTTTCAAATTCGCTTCTTTAATTACAATTTCACATGCTACTTGACAGTATTTTAGAATCAGAACATGACACAATGAAGATCCCTAATACTGAAACCAGCAGGTATCACATGAATATCTCATTTCTAAAGGCTGACTCTCAGAAGCAGTGGATCCTACAAAATATTATGAAATGTTCTGTATTGTTGGTAAAGAACTATCAATCAGAAATTAGATTAAAGACATTCTGCTAAGTCTTGAGTTCAAACTGAAAGTCATTAGCAATATTTGAGAAATGTATTATAATTATAATGATAATACCAGAGCCTATAATCATAATTCCAGGCCCAAATGAAAGACAAAGAATGTTATGGAGCCTGTCTATTTTCTTAATTTGCTCTTTTGATGTTCACTCTATTTAACAAAAATATAGAATAAGATGAAAAAATATGCAGAGCTCATAGCAATTATTTCAAAAACAATTCATCCAACCGACAGGCAGGTTAGAAGTGCTTTCAAAATATATTATGTCCGTAAAACAAAACTGTCAAAACAACTGCTTGGAAAAGACTCATTATAGGAAGTATTTACAGAGTATGTAAATTCTTCACACTTCTTTGATATTTCTGAGTCTTTTCAATATTCCACCATTTTTACCAATGGAAGTATTAAGAGCAGAAAAATAAAAGTAAAACCAAAAGATACAAAGGCATCTGATTATTAATTTCAAATAGTCATAAACATTTCTGAACTCTCTGAATGGACAACTTGAAAGATAATTATATTTGTATGTACAATATTTTTAAAGCACTATATGCCACATTTATAAAAACTATTTTAAAATAGTTTTAACCCCAAATAATTAAGAATGCTTGTAGATACTTCACTAATTTCTTACTCTGAAAACTGGAACTTAAAAAGGAATGACATATTAGAAATTCACTGTATCATGGTCCCCAAAAAAATAACTGATAAAGGATCATCAATGAATATTAAAATAGTTAAGTGAAAAGTTGTTGAAGACAATATCCCAATGGTACCAAAGTACCCCACAGACTGCATGATAACCACAAAAAGGAAAAAGTACTTAAAAAAAAAAAAAAACAGAGCTGGTGGTCACCACATTAAGCTAGTGATCAAATACAGGTAAACTAATAAACAACCTGAAATTACATCTGATGCAACAGATGATTATGATATAATATGAAGTATTTAAAATCACTTATAATATATCCTTGTCAAATATGTTTACTCTAACTCTAATCTAAGCCTTTACAACCAATTCCAGTTTACAGAAAATACAGAAGTAGACAAAAATGTTTAAGGACATCACCAAAAAAATAACAACTGGAGAAATCCCAGAATGTGAGATTTTAAAAATTACCTGGTCTCTTCAAAAAGTCAGTGCAATGGAAGAGAAGGTGGGGGTTCTAACCATGTGCAATGTATGAATCTTGCCTGGATCCTGCTTTAGTGAGAAAAAATAACTGAAAAGATGTTCCAGGGACAACAGGAAAAAAATTTGAAATATAAACTAGGTATTTACATGATACTGGGAAATTACTTAGTGCTTAGTTGTGATACTTGACAAAAAGTTTAATTCTAGGGAGATGCTTGAAGTTGTTGTTCATTCTGGGTAGTGAGCTCACTACCTTTCAACCTTTCTCTTTGGAATTCACTATAAAAGTTGGAAACAACAAAAATATATTTATTCCAACTTTGTTTATAATAGTAAACAACTAGAAATAAACTGTATGTCCTAACAAGAGAGGACTGGACAAATAAATTATGCTATGCATACAGATGTACAAAATTATTTAGCCAATAGAAATATTGTTGACTTCTTTACTAACACGACAACAAGTTTTAAAAGAGGGTGCTGCTGCAGTATAGCTCTACCTTGAAAAGACTCCTAGGTATTTATAACAGACATTTATACAGAGAGGCTTTAAAGGAAACAATATTAACATGTTAACAGTGGTTTCATAATTCACTGACAAAATTAAGAGGTTTTATTCTCTTCTTTTTGCTAGTATCTGTATTTACTAACTTCTCTATAGTGACTATGTATGCTTGTAAAATTAACATTTTGCCCATAAAATTGTCTACCAAATTTATAAACAGACATTAAGAATTACAAAATAATTCTTTATTCTACTTCTAGAGATCCAGAATAAGAGAAAAATCAGACCCAATTAACATACTACAATGTTCATCACAGAAATTATCCTAATGATAAAATACTGAAAGTATATTCAAAAATAGGAAAACAATAAAATTATGCTAGATACAGAATAAAACAGCATTACAGCCATTAAAAATTGGTTTCAAAACCTTTTAATAACATAGGAAATGCATATAAAATGTTTTGTTTTTTTAGGATTTTATTTACCTTTTAGAGAGAGAGGAAGGGAGGGAGAAAGAGAGGGAGAGAAACTTCAATTGGCTGTCTCTCAACAGGGGACCTGGCCTGCCACCCAGGTATGTGTCCTGACTAGGAATTGAAATGGCGACCTTTGGTTTGCAGGCCGGCACTCAACCCACTGAGCCACACCAGCCAGGGCAGAATGTTTTATTTTTTAAAAGGGCAACAACCATCATAGTTAAAACTGATTCAGACAGAGAACATCAATGGATGCCACATGTGAAGAGGACATTCATAAAAAAATGATATTTTCATATTCACAAGGTAATTCTCTACAAATTAGTAATTATAAGAGGAAAAATAGTATTGATACACTACAAAAACTGGATAATACCTTATCCAAGTGATAAAAAATGATATCATGTGCCTTCAGATGTGACAACCATAAAAAGGACACAATACCTACTTATCTAGTGTTCCATCCAAAAATGTACAACCTACTCTCAAATACTTCAGAAAAACAGAGTATGTATACAGATTCACCAATACAACATCTTCCACATTTGCCTTATACCTTCCAAGGCGAAAATGAAATGTTATTTAATAATATGTTTAATTGTCATAGTCCACTGACAGAGGGAACGATAAAAGTGGCAAAATGTTAAAGAGACTCTGAGTGAAAGGTATGCGGGAGTTTTTTGTACTATTCTCACAGTATGGTATTATTCTTGTTATGTATGAAATCATATAACTGACAAAATCAAAACTTAAAATAACGTACTCAACATGGGTGGTAGTTATATGTGTGAGTTCTTTGTGATAATTCATGCAATTTTCAGTTTATTTAAAAAAAAACAATGAGGGCAAGATACAGAACTATATATTTAATATTTCACCAAACCTGTAAGAATATTTACTTTGATCTACTTGTAAATAGTCAAAATTGGTTATATGAATGTCAAAAAATACTAGATTTGTGAAAAAGCAAACATAACAATATATTAATTTCTTTTACATTTCTCTAGGACAGCATACTGCATTGCTGTCAATATTTAAGAAAATACCCTGTCCACGTAGCTCAGTTGGTTAGAGCGTTGTTCCAATACACAAAGGTTGCAAATTCAATCCCAGTCAAGAATCAACCAATGAGTGCATAAATAAGTGGAATGACAAATCTGTCTCTCTCCCCACCCCCACCTCTAAAAATGAATAAATAAAAATTTAAAAAATAATTTAAGTATAAACCCAAGAGATATTATAACATAGAATATCTTCTTTTTTGTTTTAAAACCGGAAGTTATTCTACCTATATATTCAACTTGCAGTAGAAAATAACGAGGGAAAGACAGTTTTAGGATTGAAAAAAATCTGTTCCTCTTGTATTAAACATTACTTCTAATGTTCCATCATTCCAATTCACAGTATTAAAAATATTAACAATCTGTTAAAACTATAGGAAATCAACAGCTTTCCTCCACTTTAGCAAAAACCATACAGAAATGGAACTAGAAATAAGAATTCCTTGTTCACATCATTAACAATATCAGAAAACACTTTAGAATGAATTTAACGTGCTTGCTTTGGCAGCACATATAATAGGACCTACCTAAAAAACAAAAAAAGAGAGTAAGTGGGAACATAGACCACAACACTAGGTATGACAATATGACATAACTGTTAATTTTCTGAAACAAACACTTTAATGCAATTCTGATGAGAATTCTAACAAGAGTATTTCTCTGTGGGTATGTATGTATATTAAGACTGAAAATGTTAATAGCTAAGAAAAGTACAAAACACAACTGTGTTTGGGCGTGTGTGGCAGAGGAGAAAGACTGCATTATCAAATTATCAAAATAGTATAAAGTTTGATATCAAATCAAACTAGTATAAGCATAGGAATAGACAAATAGATCAAAGGAACAGAATAAACAATACAGAAACTGGTTCTATTATACAATAAATGAGACTATACAGTTGACCCATGAGCAACATGGGGCTTGGAGGACTGATCAAGCAATCAAAAATCTGTGTAAAACTGCAGTCCACCCTCTGCATATGCAGATTCCCAACTTCGATCAGAAACATGTAATTCCACTGTTGAGAAAATAGTAAGTGGCAAGGTGGTTGTCCAATTGAGTAGGATGAATTAAGAAACAATTATAACAGAAGTGGCTATCCATTTGGAAATAAAATTAGTGCTCCCAACCTTACATAGAAAATTCCAGATCAATTAAAAATGTAATGAAACAGCCCTGCACAGCCCCAACCAGCGTGGCTCAGCGGGTTGGGCATCGTCCCACAAAGAGAAAGGTTGCCAGTTCATTCCCAGTCAGGGCATGTGCCTGGGTTGCGGACTAGGTACCTGGTTGGGGGCAGGCAGGAGGCAACTGATTGTTATTTCTCTCACACACTGATGTTTCTCTCCCTCTCTTTCTCCCTCCCTTCCCCTCTCTCTAAAAATAGATAAGTAAAATTCTTAAATAAATGTAATAATACACAAAATAAAGAGTTTGAGAAAATCTAAGACTGCCAAGAATCCAGAATTATAAAATATAAACATATACTGTACCTAAATATTTAAAACTTCTGGAAGAGCAAAAGAACAAAGCCACCAAGCAAAAGATGCTCAAAATCACTAGCCGTCCAGACAGCTATTCTTATAATAAAAAATATTACACTATTCTTTAATTCAGCAATCTCACTCCTAGAAAAACGTCACATAATAGAACTGCCAACACATAAACAGATGTGTGTGTGTGTATACATATATATGAAGAGAAGAGAGAGGGAGTGACATGTTTATTGTAGAATGGTTTATAATAGTAAAAAAACACTGGAAACAAAGCAAATGCTCATCAATTAGAAAATGGTGGAATAAAGAGTGATATTCACACCACAGAATATTATGAAGCCATTCAGAAGAATCAGAGTTACTTTGACTTAGAGGAACTTTCAACAGGTAGTGCTGAGTGAGGAAAGCAAGGTGGAGGAAAGTATGCCTGATTTCATTTTTGTAAAACAAACAATGACTAAAACACTCTCCTTACATAAACAGACATAATTTACACATGTATGAGCATAGAAAAATATGGAAAACTACCTGCTAGGTGCTTACATGGGTCTGGAAGGAAGTGAAGGAAGAGGGAACAAGCAAAAAAAAAAAATTAAAAAATTATATTTAAAAATAAATGTGATCACATCATATGTACTATGAAAATTTATGTAACTACTATAAAATTATGTGACATTTTAAAAATAGATGCTTCAAGATAGGAATATTGACTGATGAATTCAACTGAAAGGAAAAAATGCACATTCCATAAAAAACTCCACAACTTTACAGACTTATTCCCTAAGAGTACCGGGAATGAGGAAGATGGCAGAAATATAACAACATCATGTTCTTTTCTGAGTTAAAAGGAAAACAATGCTAACTTTACAAGTCAAGGAAACAATGCCACAGTAGAAGCTTTCTTAACCAACTATTGCAACCATTCAACAACCAACGCTCTCGATTCCCTCTATAAAACACACTGACCAATGCCCACTGTATTCTGAGTATTGGTGGATGACAACTTCCTATTCTGAATAATGGCAGCTAGCACTTACTTAATGATTACTATGTGTCACTCTCCAAGTGCCTTACACATATTATTCCTCACCATAACCTTATAAAGTGCCTTTTTAATGGATGAGGAAGCAAAACAAGAGACATGATAAATCACTTGCCCAAGTCAAAGCTAGTAAGTGTTAGAGCTGGGACCTAAATGCAGATAGTTTAGTCCCAGTTTCCATGCTTTTAGCCAGTCCATGTAATGCTACCATGAGTGTCTGCTGACCAGAACACTTCCCAAGAAATCAGGTGATTTGTTCCCAATCATGTGTAAAGTCCTCTGTATTTACTACTGCAATTATATAATTCAATTAAATATTACATGGAAGTAATTGTTTCTAAGAAAACTAAATTGACCTCTTAGAAAAATCTAATAAAGGCAAGTCATCAAAAAATACTTGTCAAATTAAGTGAAGAATTATAAATTGTTTCAGAGGAAAAAATGTGAAGATATGGATAGGCATCAGCCCTCAGATTCTTCATAGAAACTCAATATGGAACAGACGCATAGATAAGGTATTATGTATAGCTTATGAAGGAAAAAGTGGAGTTCAATGCAAATTCATTTTAAAAAATGATGAAAAACAAATGTTTAAGTTAACTTTTTTATCAATCAAGGTTTTTACTTTTCGTGATCCTTACTTTAACATATTTTTTTGATTAACTAAACTACTGGTCCCAATCATTTTGGATAAGAGGGCTTCTACTGTATTTTCTCTGCAACAAATTCACAAGCTTTATTAAGGTAGTGGAGCAAGTTCTGAGAAAAATCAAATCTACTTTATTGCTAGGCTACAACTTTCAAAAGTCAAACTGGAAGTTATTTTATGATCCTTACCCATCTTGTGTGGGTGGGTACTCGCATTCTTGTCCTTTGGGAAATACACCGTTAGGATACAGGTCACATATTGGAACTGAGGGAGGGTCAGTCTGAACTTTTGCTGTGAGATACAAATAAAGCATTAACTTCTGTAGTTAAAAAAATTACGCAATCATTACAGTTTTTCTCAGTTCCTAATGGTTATGATATTCCTGATTTTAACAAACCTCTTGCTGTCGCCTTATAGTTAAAAACCCCATGCTAGTCATCTCCTCCACTGAGTTACTATAGCTTGGGAATAAAAATATCCAATTCCTCCTTGGCTGATGTGGCTTGGCTGGGTGTTGTCCTGCAAAATGAAAGGTCACTAGTTCGATTCCTGGTCAGGGCACTTGTCTGGGTCGCAGGTTCAATCCCAGGTCACTGCACATGCAAGAAGCAGCCGACTGACCTCACATGGGTGTTTCTCTACCTCTCTTTCTCCCTCCTCTCCCCTCTCTAAAAATAATTAACAAATAAAACCTTTAAAAAAATATTCAATTCCTCAGGATTCCATTATATATTTAAACAGTATATACGTTGGCAGAATGCACATTTCTATTGTTTTTGTCTTCATTTATTATACTGGAAAAGGAACAGCATATAGAGGCTGACTTTCACAAATAAAAATCAAAGAAGCAACAAGAAAATAAAAAATCTTACAGCAATAAAGTAAAAATATAAAACAAGTTAACAAACATATTTCAAGGGTATATTAAGTATAAAAGTTAAGAATATACATACCCAGTGCTAAAAGATTTTAGGCAGCAATACACAAATTTCCAGATACTTGAAAACAGTTAACAATATCTGGCATACGTTTTAAGGACATTATTTCCCAAACTATATTCTAAAACACCAGTGTTTCAAGATGCTTTTAAAAGGTACCTAAGAAACCTGTCTTCTCAATTTTTTCCTGAAATATGTAAGAACTAGTTGTATAGTTCTTATTGTATGAAAAACTGCCTTTTAGTAACAAATGCTGTATTCAAGGAATGCCAGGAAGTTGCACAGGTTATTTTATGACTTTCAATGTGTACTGCAGCATTTACCGACTAAGTTGAAGTATGTGGTTTCTTTTTATTACTGATCTTATGTCATTGATTTTTTGTCTTAAATTTTAACACATCTTTTGCTGTCACACATATAAATAAAAATGTGACTGTTTATTGAACAAATCATTTATATATAAAACCATTTTTTTGGCTTCCTCCTTTAACCCAAATGCTCAAATCATGAGCACCAACTGGTTTAAAAGTGTTCTATGGAGAAGTAAACTTGAAAAACTATGTTTTATGTTCCTCCTAAGAGAGAACATTAGAATTTAAAATTTTTTAAAAAAATTTTATTTGGAGGTCATCTAATTTAGCTTCACACTCAAATTTAAGAATTCTGTTTTAAACCCCTGACATTTGGCACTGAGCTCCTGACAATTAAGGCTGTCACTATCTCCCAAGCTAAATCCAATCATTTAGGGAGAGCTGTAACTGTTAGAAAGCTCTTCCTACATTAATCTGTTTCCCTGTTCATTTCATCTGTTAGTTCTAGATTTATTCTTTGCAGTAAAAAATATTTTACTTTTCATATCTACTAATTCCTTCCCTTCTATGAGAAATCACTTTAAGAGGTATGGTCCTTAACACTTTCACCCATATTTGCAACCTTGGATTTGTCAATGTTCCTTTTAAGTTGGTACTAGACTTGTCTTATATTAATAGTCCAAACAAGGTATAATTAATGTGAGTCTATACTGCTGACGCTAAATATCCCACTATTAAAAAGTTAAGACTTGCTTTTTGGTTACCAATATACTAGAACTCAAATCCTTAGGATTCTTCACCCTATATTAATTTTATATATGTCTATTAAATTTCAGCTTGTTAATATTAGCTAATTGATCTTTTGAAACATTTTTTGTGAACCAAAGTATTATCTCATCACCCTCAGCTTTATCTCATCTACAAATGTGATGAAGATGCCTTTTATATCATCCACAAATTAAAGGACTTAAAAAGATCACTAGAGAAAAAAACAATCGGTAATCAACATATCAGAGTTGAAGTACAGTCTTTACCACTTATTAGCTGTGACTTGGACAAATGGCTAATGTGCCAAGCATTCGTTTCCTCATCTATAAAATGAAGAACCAGAAGAAATTTTGGATGACTTTTGAAAATTACAAATTATCTAAAACTAAGAACAACTGCAATAATCTGTACTGCAGTTACCATTGACTATTATTTATAATTCTCACATTACAGATGAAGAAACAAGGGCCAATGTACATTATTTGGCTTATTCCAGCCTACAAGTATACCTAAAAGACACAAATAAGAGGTATTCAAAGTAAATTAGAGAGCAAAAAATCAAAACATGGAAAATAACGTAGAACCTGCAATAAGGCCAACATAAAACCAAGGATTTGGCTCTAAGTCTTCCAGGACCAAAAACAAAAGCTAACAAAAACCCCCCCTAGTTCATTTGCATAGTTCATGATGTTTCTGAGCTAAAACACAATAACTAGGCCGGAAAACCATGATTATTCTTGATATTAAGACCAGACAAAAGAGTGTCTCTTGAGGGTGCTCTTACAGAAATATAATGAACAGTAAGT
Organism: Trachops cirrhosus; assembly: GCA_028533065.1. NCBI lineage: Eukaryota > Metazoa > Chordata > Mammalia > Chiroptera > Phyllostomidae > Trachops > Trachops cirrhosus. The sequence continues at coordinate 17,566,519 of CM052539.1, forward strand.
TCAACAACAGCCTCAGAGGAGGCACAATAAAGGCTGATGACATCATGCTAGAACACCAGTCAGTGGAAGAATTCTACCAAAAGTAAATACAAGGCAGCGCCTTAACACTCCTCCCTGCTTATCTACCTTCATCAGGGAATAATTTTAGACTATTTAGAGAAATAGGTTGTCTCTTAAGCCATTCTTAGGTAATATGATGTCTTGCAGGCACACTTTTAACAATTTTTGGATGGAAGAAATATGACATCATAATTTTTTAGAGATTCCTGGAATGCAAGTAACCTATGTTTACTAACTACAGACTATGCTAGGAACAAAATGACATCCTTATAGAGTAGAAGGATCTAACATAAATAGGTCCTTAAATAGAAAGAAGGCTATCCCATCTCTACCTGGAGACATATTAGGGAAATGGATGGCAGAGCCACTATCTTTCTTAAACAATAATTTAAGTATTTCTCTCAACACAGAGATAACAAAGGAAGTCACTCCTCCAATATTCTGATTCATAAAATTTTAGCCCCCAAGATTTTAAAGGAAGATATAATCAGAACTCAGTGGCCGTCAATAGTGTAAGGGGCCCCCAAGATTAAAAGTGTTCTGATTCTCAACCTAACCTTTATTCCCAATACTATGAAGTCTTCCCCCTTAGTCTCCCTAATAGTTTTAGGTCCCTGAAGATGTTTGATAATGCCATTTGTAAAAACAGAATACAAGTAGCACATTTTAAGTGAATCTGAAAGAGTGCAATATAAACATTTTTAAATAAAATTATACCATATGCACAGATTTTAAATAATGAGCTTCCTCTTCCAATATTCATGAAGAATTCCATATTTCAAAGCTGGCAGGTAAACTGCAAACTTTGTTTACCCTATTACCACACAGTGGTACTTTAGTCATCCCCAACAGACTTATTTGAATTATTCAAGATTTTAATTATAAAATTTTTAGGAATTCACCCCTAATTTGCAAAAAATGCAACCAACTTATTAACATCCCTTAGCTAAACATCTGCTAAAAAAAATGCTACCAAAATTGTTAAACCCAAGTACTTGCAAAATAGTTATGAGTTTCACTAAATCCTACCTCTAATAAGCCTAAATCTATCTCCCTGACCTATATCAGGATCTTAAGCAACTTGAAAGCTCTTCTTTCAAATCTACTGGTTAGTAGCCACTTCTAATTTGTCAAGTAAGATTAACTAAGACACTAACGTCCTCTCTTCTTCTTCTTCTTTTTCTTCTTTTTTCCAGTTGCTCCATCTCCATCACCATCTCCATCTAAGAAAAGACAATTTCAAATATCTATTTATTGAAACCTCATAAGCAGAGGGATGAAGCAATCACAAGTGGGCAGTTGTATATACACACACACACTGCATCTTGAATAGCATATGATAAAGTTGACCTAATACTCTTAGTATTTTTTACATTGCTAGCTTTAGTATCAGAATTTTACTTGTGTAATCAAAAGCACTCCTAAACTTCAGTTGGACTTACTCTAATAAAAGAAATGATGAATAATATATTTTTAAGAATAAAAAATGTGCCCTGACTGGTGTGGCTGAGTGAGTTGGGCATTGTCCTGTAGACTGAAAGGTCATAGGTTCAATTCCCAGTACATGCCTGGGTTGTGGGCCAGGTCCCCAGGTGGGAGCATGTGAGAGGCAACCAATCGATGTTTCCTTTCCTCTCTTCCTCCTTCCCTTTCCCTTTCTCTAAAAATAACTAAATAAAATATTTTGTAAAAAGATAAAAATATCAAATAACATTCTTTTTTAAAAACTAGGGAAAATAACTAGTGTTAGTTTAATACCAATAAGTGTGTATCTTCATCTAAAATAATACGAGTTACAATTTACATATGCTTTGCAGTTAAACACTCGTAATTCATGACCTCTTGTGATCCTCAAAGCAACCTGTAAGTTAACAAACACTGTTTAAGAGACATGCCCAAGATAATCCCAACTGGTAAATGACAGAATTGGACTAAGAATATGTTATGTGATCCCTAAACCAGTGTGGGTATTTGGGAAGGGTCTCACATTTTATAATATCTTTTCCTCCGGCACAGTTATTAGTAGAGAAAGTGTTCTCTTTCTGGGTCAAATTGTATGCAAAAATCGAAGGGCATATTATACTTTTCCTAGTTTCAGAGCTTCTCAGATTCTCTGATATCCAAAAGTGAAGGTTAAGAACTACTGTGAAAAACAGTTGGCAGTCCTGGCTGGTGTACCTCAGTGGATTGAGAGCCAGCCTGTGAACCAGAGGGTCATCGGTTTGATTCACAGTCAGGGCACATGCCTGGGTTTCAGGCCAGGTCCCCAGTAGGGGGCGCATAAGAGGCAACCACACATTGATGTTTCCCTCCCTTTCCCTCTCTAAAAACAAATAAATAAAATCTTTAAAAAAAAGAAAGGAAAATAGTTGGCAGAAAAGTACCCAAAACAGCCAAGATCTGCTTCTCCATGTTTAGAACAATCTTTTATGAAGCCCATGCCCATAACCTTGACCTCTGAGAAACGACAGTTTTATTATTATTTTAGAGAGAGGGGAAGTGAGGGAGAGAGGGGAAGTGAGGGAGAGAGGGAGAAAAAAACATCAACTGGCTGCCTCTTGTGTGTGTCCCAGAAAGGGGACCAAACCTGCAACCCAGGCATGTGCCCTGCTTGGTAATCAAATCAGCAAACTTTCAGTCTGCGATGCGGATGCCCCACCAACTGGGGTGATAAAGGATATTATTACAACCAAGATTAAATAGAGACTTAAAAACATTTTATTTTATTTTAAAAATTTGTTAATTATTATTTTTAAAAGATTTTATTTTTTAGACAAGGGAAGGGAGGGAGAAAGAGAGGGAGAGAAATATCAATGTGGGGTTGCTTCTTGCATGCCCCCAACCAGGGACCAGGCCCACAACTCAGCCACGTGCCTTGACTGGAAATTGAACTAGCAACACTTTTGGTTCACAGGCTGGTGCTCAATCCACTAAGCCACACCAGCGAGGGCAAAATATTTTAAATAAAGATATCAAACATAGACCTAAGTATCTGAATTTCTAAAAATGCTACTTAATAAATTTCAACAATGATTTTTCAAGTATGCTAATTTACCCACAAATCACACCACTATAAAATGGGTGAACAGGATGTTGTCACAATTAGAAGTTGACAGTTTAATAAAATGATACCCATATAGTATTCTTTAAATGTTTCACCTAGTGGCAGTAACTCACAGCTAGCATCAATAATTTTAGATAGTGAAATCCACACCCATAAAATAATGACAAATGTCTGCTTACATTTTCCGCTCAAAGAGCTCCATTTTTATTTCTGGAATGACAGGCAGGAGCCGTAACAGAAATTCTCTCACCATGCTACCTACTGTATTCTTCTATTAAAATTATCACAAAAATTTATAATCATTAGTTTACACTGACCCCTACTCATCTCTTAAGTTCCTCAAGGATCAGAGTAAACCATTTCTTAAATTAACCATAGTGTCAAGCATGTGGTAAATATTTTTTAGTCTACTCAATAAATAAATGTTCTTTTAGTTTATTTTATCTTGTTTCTATTTATTTTTACCTAAAGGAGAAACAGGAAACAGCAATTTAACAAAGAGGGAGGTGGTTTAATCTAGGGCTTTAAATGGGTTGAGTGATAGGATATTGCCAATATTTGACTCACAAAATTGCCAACTTCTTTGAGCCTAAATCTATAAAACAGTAAGAACACAGTAGAAACAAATATCGCTGACTTACTTATTACTGGTTCCTAGATTCAAAAGCCAAAGAAAATATGAAAAAAATTTTGGAAAACACAACCTTCATTTTCCTCATGTGTCATATAATCTAATTCACATATTCTGCACATAATTTTAACAGTAACCTTCTCCATTCATCCAATAAATGTTTGCTGAGATCCAGACAATAAAGACAGAAGAGTAAACAAGATAGTCTTCACTCTGGATGGTCTGCACATAGGTCTACAGCAACCTACTGCATTACTTTGAATTCATAACCCCCTTTCTTGTTAGGAGCTCAAAATATGTTCATAATCTGAAGTATAACCAAAGGTAGAACGAACAAGAGGTTTGGTTTGCTTATGGAAGTCCAAAAGCTAATTATTCCCTTGAATCTTAGTACCTTTTTTTAAAAACCAAATTTTGACTTTAAGCTTCTTGAAGGCAGAACGTATCTTTCTCAAAGAAAAACTACTCTGAGCCTACTAACACAATAATTAAAATACAGCATGTATTTGTTAAGGGTTGAAAGGCAAGAGCCCACACTGGCAGTGCCTGAGGCAGAGCAGTAGGTCAAAGCAGCAGATAATTGAGAATGGGAAATCCTCATTTCCCCTTCTGCCAAAAGATGCTGTAGTTTTCTTAATCACTTCCCCCACTGTCTTACTGATAGCATTGATTACTAGGATTCTAAAGGTTGCCATCTTTCCAGAAACCTAAGAGCACCAAAATACCACAAAGAGCTAGGATCAGGGAGTTTATAATAGAGTTCAGAAGGACTACAATGTGTTCCTTTGAGAATAAAAAATGGTAGCTTTGGTACAGAGAGTAAAAGCAGTAGACTGATGGAATCAAGAGCTAGGTCTGAAACTCTGGTTCTGTTCTACACATACTAGTTGTGTCACATTGGAAAATCCTGTTAACTACCATTTCCTGAGAAGAGTACCTACTTTACTTGGTTTTGCAGGGGTAAAATGAGAATGCACGTGGAAGTATCCTAAGAGAGTGCCTAGTAGATATCAGTTGTTCAATAAATCTTAGTTAAATAAACAAGCCCTTCAATTTTACCATATTAACACTCACCCACTACCTGGCCTTTTACCAAGTCCATTTTTAAAATTGAGAACTGTGTTATTTGAGCATTATTCAACACATCCAACTTTTTAAAGAGTTGCTAATAAATTCCTTTTCCTTTTTACCTATGACACTGAGGTTACATTGTCAATTAAGAAAAAAAAACAGAAAACAATAGGCCACATGGGCAAATAAGTAGATTTTGTTTAAAGAATGTCATATTTTCTTGCTCTTCTAACCACAAACAAATTAACCATTTACCTTCATCATCATCATCTCTTTCTTTCTCTTCCAGTGCTTGTCTTTCCAATTGTCTTGCTACCTCATCAACTGAGGCTCCTAGTTCTTTATCAGGTTCCTGTTGCCCTGTTGATCAAATATAACAACATAAATCAAATCTAATAAATATACTTTCCCCTTTAGCATAAATTGTAAGGATATTAGAGATCATACAAGTCCTTTCCTGAAAGTGTCTAAAAAAACAAAAACAAAAACATTATATCCTGGCCGGCGTGGCTCAGTTGGTTGAGCACCACCCCACAAAGCAAAAGCTCGCCGGTTCAATTCCTGATCGGGGCACACGGCTGGGTTGCAGGCCAGTCTCAGTTGGGACATGAGCAAGATTGATGTAACCAATCAATATTTCTCTTAAAAGTCGATGTTTCTCTCTCTCTCCCCTCCCCTCGCTCTAAAAATAAATAAGTAAAGTCTTTTAAAAAACCGAGACATTATTATGAACATAAAAAAATTTATTTAATGACAGAGAAGTCTCCCAAATCTTAGTATTGTCCATTCAACAAAGTATCTATTACACATTCTCTGTGATAGAAGCCTAAAGTTTAAACAAAGTGTGAGTTGGTCCCTATCCTTAAGTAGTTTAACTTTCTAAAGTATTTAACACTTAGACTACAAAAACCACTGTCTTAACCAAACAGATACTTAAGACAGGCAGTAAAATGCTGAAGGCCTCAGTTAAGAAGAGGATTTCTATGAGACATTGGGGGCTTCAGGGATTCATGAATAAAGAAGTTGTCAAGCTGGGCTAGGTAAAATCAAAACAAATAGAAAGAGATATTCCATTACTGAAAAACAAAATTCTTGAACAGCTAAGCATAAGCTCTGTAAGCGATTAACAATCTAGCTAGAGGAGCAATGTGTCTGTGTAGAAAGATAGTATCACCAGGTAGGGCATAATGAAGTGATATTGTTTCTTGTAGAAGATTCATACTGAGATTCATATTCATTTCCAGTTGTGAAAAGCTGGGATTAAAGTCTGGTGAACATCTCAAAGGCCAAACTGAAGAGTCTGGACTTCATCTGAAGTCCAGAAAGAGCCACTAGCCGATGTCCTGGGATTAAATTTTATTCTGGAAGTGTCCCAGCACCTACAACTCCCATCTCATCAAAACTTCAGGAAAATACAGATTAACCCTCTCCACCCTCTCTCACCTCCACCATCATCTCCTCTGGCCTCCCCGTTTTTCTCTCATTCTTTCTGTGGCTGACTTTAACAGGTACAAATAATTTTTCCTCAAAGGAAGGACCCCATGCAACACCACCACTCACTTGTCAAAACAGAACATTTACGTTCCTAACTCAATCCAAGTGTAGACTTTTAGCTGTTTTTCCTTGCCTTCGTAGTGGATTTGGAGAAGTTCCACTCCGAGCCACAGAATATCCCACCTGGATTGCCCGCAATGGCATCATTCAGGTCTAAAAACCCTAAAGCTTGATGATGCCGTGGGATTACACAGGTGAGAATTCGCACCACCAACCCAACATTCTGCAATTACAACTCAGTGACACGAGCGCGTGGGCATACACACCCCCCAAAAGCGCAGCCCGTCACAAAAATCCCTCCGTGATCCGGGACGGCGGGATAAGGTGCGGTCTAGGCACTTGGACTGGGTCACTTCACCGCCACCCCCGCCGAAAGTCAGCCCCAGGGTGCTGCAGGGGTCAGAACCAGATTTTTGAAGAAGCCACACCACGAGGAAGGTAGGGCTGGGCTCCGTGCACGGCTTCAAGTCCGCGGCGCGGTCTACGTGGGAGCTGAGCTCTTGGCCATATAGGGGCTCCGGCCTACCGACCCCAGAGCCACCTCACGAGAAGCTGAGGTGCCCTTTTCTCCCCCACCCCCGCTTCCACCAGCTCTCCAGTTCCACAGGAGAAGCCGCCTCTCCCCGGAACCGAGAGTCGGTAGCCCGGCCTTGCCGCACACTCAGTCCTGGGAATCAGTTAAGTCCGGGACTCCGAGTCCCCGGTCCCTGTCACCCACGCCGGGCCCGAGCCGAGTCGTTTGGCCATCCGTGGACAACCGTAAAACTCCCTTTACCTGTGGCAGCCCCTTTAGCCTTCTTCTTCTTTCGTCTTTTTTTCTTGGCTGCCTCCTCAGCCGTGGAGGCAGCTCCCTCTTCCCTGTCGTCCGGATCCAGGTCGCCATTCAGGTGGCTCCCGGAGGACGCTGCCTCCTCCACGCCCGCCATGTTGCCCGAGAGAGCGCGAGAGAGTGAGAGCGAGCGGCAAGGGCCCGCTCCTTCTTCACCCACCTACACCAGCGACACCGGAAGTCGCCCTCGGTGGTGGGACGCAGGGAATGCTGGGACCGCGGAGGCCTGGATTGCGGGGACCGCTCCCGGCTGCGTGGCCGGCTAGTCTCCTGGCAGGGAGGTCTGCCTGGCTGCGCTGGCTGCTGCGAGACCCGACACCGACCTCTCCGGCGCCTCAGGCGTTCCCAGCGCGAAACTGCTCTCCTAGGGTTGTGTCGAATGCCTGCCTCTGTGGACAGCCGAGTCCGCGAGAGGGGAGTGTGTGTTGCAACCGAAAAGTTTTATACTTTAGGTTTCGTAAAGCGCCCGGGAAGCTAGGAAAGGGGCTGCAAATGTGATCACTTGTACCGGCTCCTTTTTTTATGGCTCGAAAGGACTGCGTTATTATTCACAATTGCAGCTCAGGCGAGGCCGTCAAGGAGACAAACCTGCAAAGGGACTGAAGATCAGGAAGATACAAGAGAAGACTGCGTCTCAAGAGGGAGTGATCAGCTGCGTTGAGTGCTCCTGAAAGGTCAAATGAGAGGACCCAAAAATGTCAGATGTATATAGTCACATGGAAGATGTTGATGACCTTAGCGAGAGCTAAGAGGGAGGATCCAAAAAAGGGAATTTGTTTATAAAAAAATGTGTTTTCTTACATGTTTAAATTCAGTCCCCTTAAAAGTACTCTCCATTTGATGCAGTATACCTATCAAGCTATTTTTCCACTGCCCCAAACAGTTGATTTTAATGCCTTTTAGCTCTTCTGCCGTTTTTGTTTCACCTCTTCTACTTCAGCAAAAATGTTCCCCTTTGAGAACTTTTTTTCATCTGGAGAAACTAGTCACTGGGGGATTTGGGGTGCAGAGATGGGGTGTATAGAGAGGGTGGGGCACAGTGTCATGCCATTTTTTTGGTCAAAAACTCATGAACACTGTGCACTGTGGGCAGGTATGCTAGTAAATCAGCCCTCCTGAAATGGGCAAACATATTAAAATAGTCTTCAAAAAAAACTCACTGAAGCAGAACACAGCCTCTCACAGTAATGCCAGCTGGTATACTGATACAGATAGGTTCCTAGAACACACTTAGCAGGGAAAGCCTGTACTGCAAAGGACCTGCCCTCTAGAAAATTCCAGTTTTGGGCGGGTCCCCCCCTCCTATATAGGGCAGACTAAAGAGAGTTAAGGAGCTTGAGGAAATAGAGAAATCTCCTCATCCTTCAAGTTTCAGCTTAACTGCCATTCCCACAGAGAATCCTTCCTCAGTAACGGAAATCAGGCCCTGCTCTTAGAACCTCTGAGTTTTATCCCTTTCTTCCTGGCAATTTGTAATTAACTTTGTGTGACTGTTTTATGTCTGTCTCCCCAGCTTCATGAAGACAAGAATCCTGAATATTTTATACTCTTATCACCAGCACCTACCTCTAAATTAGAGTGTAATAGGAGCTTAGTAAATACACATTGTATGAATAAATAGCACTTGGAAAGTGCCAACTACTTTACAATCATTATCTCATTTAACCCACTTTTGAGTTGAGAAAATTAGAGTTTTGTTAATTTGCACTAGGTCATACAGCAAGTAAACAGTTAGAACCCAGGTCATCAGGCAGCAGAAATTAATAATTCTGTATTCTGCCTTCCCAGCTAAAATTTCAAATCAGTTCAGTAAATATTTATTGACAGTAGACCAGAAGTAATTTTTCTTGGTGGAAGATGAAAAAACAAGACACACACAAATCTCTACTGTCTTCAAGAAAGTTTAGCATTCAATGAAACAGATATGTAAAGAGATTAAAAAAATGAAGTGCTAATACTTTCATTACATTATTTATTAATTATTTTCTATTCTGCATTAGTCCATCACAAAGCTGAGGGATTTTTTAAGGGTCTAAAAGATCTTTAGATTGAAGGCAAGATGTAGCTGGTCAACATCAGGAGGAATCAAAGCTCATTTTTGTTGTGGTGCAAAGGTACAGCCAGAAGCTATCAACATCCTTCTAAGTAAGATCTGCTACATCAAAAATGCCTTCAGGCTTTGTTGTGAATCTCCCAGTTCCTCTGTAAGTTCTGGGAACACTTGAGTCATGGATACTACCTTAGACCCCACTCTGGAAGACACAGGATCCAGGATGAAACCTATGGGCTTGAGAGATGAATTTTGACAAAGGTAAAGTGTAAGTTGATCTACAGAATTATCAATGTCAAAATAAAGTTTGTTCAGTGAAAAAAGTAAGGTGCCAAAATGCAATAGTAAATCAAAATACTGTTTCTTTGCTGCAAAGGGATTGTACTGTGCTTCTCTCTCTTTGCTGTAAAGAGGCAAGAAAAGAAAACTTTAAGGTAGTAATAAAAAACAATACCTATCTTAACAGTTTGGTAAAGGATATTTTCTGGGTGATCTTTTTCCAGAGACTGAAGTGTTTGAGGTAACTAAGTTAACTATACTTAAAATAGCAGCCTGTGACATTCCTATTTTCATCATTTGGTTTTCTCTGCAAGAGAAAATTGAGTGGGGTAAAAGATTGAGAAATGTTAATAAAGTAAGTAAGACTCTAAAAGAACCTGTAATAATTTAAGTCAATCCCAGCACCTGCTGGAACTTTTCTAGCTAATTACGTGAAGTCATTTTGTCTCAGATGGTTAACTAGGTAATGGGATAGAAAAAAATTTATTAGAAACTCTCCTATCATAAAATCAATGCATTGTAATAAAACATGTTTATTATTTTGTCCAAAAATGTATTTTTGCTGAGAAAATTTTGATTCTAAAATGGACAACATAATTACCCCCAGCTTTATTTTCTATGAAGTCTTTGCTGATTGTATGGCTTTGGACAAGTCACTTAATCTCCCCAAATTCAGGTTTACCAATTTGTAAAATGAGAATAATAATAGTGCCACATCATACAATAAGGAAATTAAATTTCAAAATGGAGAGAAAGCACTTATGACAGTACAATGTCTGGCACAATAGTGTTGTATTAGCTAACATTATTGTTAGTAAGTCATGCTCTTGAAAATTTTCCATTTGTGTGGATTGTATGTGTTCTAACTGTTTTAAGGCACACACATATATTTCATGACATTTGGCAATGGATTAACAAGAAATATGTTAAGAAAAAAATAGGAAAGCTTGATTGTTTGACATTAAGGGAAATACCAAGGATTTTTTATTATCTTTATGGTTAAAAATGCTATACATATAAATTTTAAATGTATAGGTAGTGTGATATATATGTGTATGTCTTTCCTAAAGTCTAGCCTAAATACATGGATGCTACATAGAGATTTGGGGGAAAGTAAACAAGTTGTATTATTATCTAACTATTCTCCAATTACAAAAAGAAATAACAATATGTTTTAAGATAAAGGTAACTTAGGATATCTTTGCACATAACTAAGATAGAGAAAGAATCACAGAAGAGAATGTGGTAAGAGAGCCATTTTTAATTTCAAGAAATGTGCTCTTTAGAAAAACAGAGTAAGTGAGCATTTCAAGAGTCCTTGAGGAGATGGGTTTCAGATAAAGGATCCTTTACTCCTTGAGCTGATGTCTGGGATAGTACATCCCAATATCTTGTGAGAATCCTTTTTTTGGTGCCCTCTAATAAAATTGTTCTCACTAACATCACCACAGGGCTCCTAGTGGCTGAAAATGGTCTTATTTGAGACTTCATACTATTTACTCTTTCTTCAACAGTTGATATAGCTGAACAAACTTTTGTAAAACTTTTCTTCTCACTTTCATGTGATCATTCTCTAAAGCACTTTCTCCTGTTCTACAATTCCTTTGTAGTTTCCTTAACAGAATTTTCCACCCTTATTTATTATAGACAAACAAATCCCTAAAATATTAGTGTCCTGTGTTGTGTTGTTTCTGGTCCTTTTCTCCCTGAGCTACCTAACTGATAGCCTTCTCCCACACCCAAGCAAGCCCTAATAATCCTCACTATCTCCAGATCCATGTTTTTAACTGACTAGTAGATATCTTTGCTTGGATGCTCTGCAGGCATCTCAACTCAAAATACCCAAAGCTTATCTTCCCCTCCACCTCCTCCAAAACATACTCCTCCCTTTCTATTTCCTATCTCACGAAGTAGTACCACTATCCACCCAAGAACCCAAGCCAGAAACCTGGGTATCATCCTCAACTCCTCCCTCTTCATACCCAGTTGATGAGTAAGTTTTCTTAATTCTACATTAGAAATGTTTCTGCAACTCAATCTCTCCTTTCTAACCTCCTAAGAGCCTCCCCCTAAGTTCTTATCAATATTTTTATCAACAATAACATCTTAGCAAGTCTCCCCTACTTGCTAAGGGCATTAGATATGGGGATTACACTATAGAGAAAAATTTTTTAAATGGTTTTAAGAACTGAGATAAGCCTTTAAAAAGTTTTTTTTTTTTGGTCAGGGCACAAAAAACTAACATCACTACTCTCATTGTCATTTCATAATACTAATTTTAAAATACTGATCAACTTCAAAAAATAGAAAGTATCATATTCTCACAGTAGAAAATAATTCTTTAAATATACTTGGCTTTTTAAAATGAAATACAGGCTTGGAAATGGAAGGGAGGTGGGGAGGGATGGGTGGGTGGGCTGGAATGGGAATAAAAGATAGAAACTGTACTGAATAATCTAAAATAAAAAATTTAAAAAAATAAAAAATAAAAAAATAAATAAAAAAAATAAATAAAATGAAATACAGATTGCTGGATGGAAACCACTGTTCTAGAATCTAGGCTGCCTTTAGAGTTATTTTTCACAAAGCAAAAATGGCTTATTTTTCCTATCTTGAACGTCTGTTTGTATTGTATAAACATTTAAATTTATCCACAAAGTCTACATGCATCGTACTTCACCGTCTTTTAATGGTTCCATAGTATGCATTGTGTTGACATGCTATTGACATGTCTGTTGTGGTCTTCTATTTTAGGCATTTTCTTAAATATTAAAACTTAAATATAATTTGTCACATATCACCTAAAAGCCTTACAATAAAAGGCACACTTTTTATGGCAACATAGAAGGCCCTTTACAATCTGGTCTTAATTTACTTACTCCTCAGCAAGAACTTCCCCTAAACATATCACATTGTTTCATCCCTTTGTGCCAGTGGTTCTCAACAAGGAGCAATTCCCTGTCCCCTTCTTCAAGGGACATTTGGCAATGGCTGTTACAGTCTGAATTGTTTTCCCCCCCAAATTCATGTGTTGAAGGCTTAATCCACAATGCGCCTGTATCTGGAGATAAATATATATATTTGGATATATATGTGTATATATATTTATACTCTGTCCCAAACAAGTCCAACCACTGTCAATATAACAAGAATGGTTTTCGTGACATCCCTGTAACCTGGCAGCCAAAGACTGGACTGAAATCACATGCCAGAACAATAACTTTGCTGTACTAGTCAATGGGGATAGTAGACACCCTTGGGTGAGCATGTGTGTGGCTGTCACATTCAAAATGACTGAGCGAGTAGAGCAACAAATCTGCATCAAATTTTGCATTAAGCTTGAACATTCCTCTACGGAAACTATTCAGATGATTCAGAAGGCTTTCAGGGCAATGCAATGAGTGCAGTGCAGATAAAAGTGTGGCACAAATGCTTCAAGGATGGTCAAGAATCTGTTGAAAGTGGTCCACATTCTGGAAGACCTGCAACAAACAGAACACCTGATAATGTTGAATGTGTACAGGCTGCAATCAGCAAAGATTGACAACTGATGGTGTGAGATCTAGAAGCTGATCTGGGGATTCCAAAAACTACTCTGTCCAAGATTGTGACACAAGATGTTGGCATGAAACATGTGGCAAAATCTGTTCTATGGCTTCTGCTACCACAATGAAAGGAACGTCATACTGCAGTTGCAATGCCCTGATTCAAACCACTACCAGTGACACTGAGAGAACTGTGTGAGATTCCAAGGTGCCTACTTTGATAGAGACTGAGATATCATTGTCTTATGTACAATGTTTCTTGTATTTTCATCAATAAATTCCTCTATTTTTCATAGTGCACGGCCGGATACTTTCTGGACAGACCTCAAGGGAAGATTTGTACTAATGACCATCTCCCTGCCTCCACCAAAAGGTTCCCATAAAAACACTTCTCCAGTTAATTTCAATGGACCTATTCCTGTTTCTTCCATGTATTCCAAAAAAGGGCACATGGGGGGAGAAACTTGTATAAGGATGAGAGAGTATAGGGGAATTTAGCACAAAAATATGACTTTAGATCACATTCCACAATTTATTAGGCTTCCAAGAAATTATTAGGTTATCGTTGGCTTCTAGAAGGAGATTTTAATATCTGTTGTACTTATTGTCAAGATTTTTAAGGAGTTAAATGGGAGAAGTCCAGAGAGTTGAGGGAGACTAGCACAGGGGAAGTAACCTCCAGGAAGGGGGACAGCAATTAGAGATCACATCCCAGGTGAAAATAAGAATGTCACCAAGGGTTTTATTCTGAGAATGAGTACAAATAATTATGTTACAAATCCAGTCTAGCTCCTGTTGGGCCAGAAAGAGGTACAGAAGGAGAGTAAGCATCTAATTGTTTAATATGATCTGAGCAATGAGATAAAGTTTTAGAAGCAGAACATTGAGATAATGGACCTAATAAGCAGACCTTCACACAAACACTCCTGATCAGCCACAAAATCCAGTAATGTGCATGAGAAGATCAACTGTAGCAGAGAGATGCCTTCAAACTTCTAAGTGTTCAAGGTAAATGCCTAGGACAGACCTTTAAAACAGAGTCCAAGATACATTCACTTTACCCTGCAGTGGGTTCTTACTGCTTAGAATTACAACAAAGATTGCAATAGATAAGAGCACTGCTTAAATGAAATCTTAGAATGTTAGAAAGACTTCTACTTTTTATATAGCATTACCAATAATGATTCAACCAATAGCTATGGTGTACTTGCAAAAAGCTAGATACTATGGATACATACCTCATTCATTCAGTCATTTGATAAGTATTTATTTAGTGTTCACTCTATGCCAAGTACTTTGTTAGAGACAGGATGTCTATGGAAAAAAAAAAAGAAAGAAATGCCATAAAAGAAAGACATGGCTATGAAAGGAAAGAAAAGAACAAGGTAAAGGAAAGCCCAATTTCAAGTGAAGATTTTACATTTTTAACTGGAGATTTAGAAACACTGAAAGCTTAAGAGAAAGGAACTGAGTGTGGGGGAGGGGTAGTAGGGTAGAGTGTAACCAATGGAGCAAAGCTCAAATGAGATATGGGGAAGGGAGGCATGGAAAAGAATTTCTAATCTCATAAGGAAGATAACACATATGGAACTATTTTAAAAACATAGAAAATGATAAATATTTTAACAGAAAATCTAGAAAATATATAATTCAAAGTTAGTATAAGCAACAAAATAAAGTTTACAGGACCTCACACTATCTTCTGAGCACAGTAAAAACATTAGGCAGAGCTCTGGAAGACAGTAGGAGTGTTGCTTGACTTCAATCCATGAATAAGAAAGTTCTCTTGAGTGGCACAGGGAACTTCTCATTGCTTAGAATGTTAACTCTGTATCCCCAAGCCTTATGATTCTCCAGGTCAAAGTGTTAAGACTTTGTAAAGGTCTAAAAGCAGTAAGAGTAAAAAATCCTAGGGTGAGACATTTAGGCAAGTAGGAGTCATATAATCATTTAAAAGTAAAATTTAATTCACATAAACATAACAGCAAAGAGTGAGATGAGAAGTCTTGAAGAGCCAGCTAGTGATTTCTTTAATAAATTAGCTGAGATCTTGAAGGAACAGAATATGATGCCAGTAAGAATAGGGAAAAAAAAATAGTATTGATAAGACAGCTGCTTTGGGAAAAGGCTCTCTAATAGGTGAAATAGACATTTTAATTAAATTCTGACTTAAAATGTAATATTGTAGAATATACATATGCATGTTGTTGAATGGTACATCTTATTTTGTGTGTTAAATTTAATTTTTTTTATTTTTAAATGGTATACATTATCCAGAATCAATTATTGTCTCTGCTCTTGACCATTTCTGCCAAAAAATGCAAATTTAGTTTTTACTATAAAAAAGTAAGTTATGTTTAATGGGCTTTTAAATACAGTTCTCTAACACAACAATTTTTTAATGATTTCTTTTTTTTTTTTTTTTTCTTTTAGAGAAAGGACAAGGGAGGGAGAAAAAGTGAGAGAGACACATGGATGTGCATGGATTTGCAAGAGATAGATCCTTTGGTTGCTTCTCACATGCCCCTAACTGGGAACCCAGCCTGGAACCCAGGCACATGCCATGACTGGGAATCAAACTGGAGACCTTTTGGTTCACAGGCTTGGCACTCAGTCCACTGAGCCACACCAGCCAGAGCTCTGGCACAATAATTTTATTTTTTTTAACTGCACTCTAAAATTATTTCTGAACAATGATGTGTTTCTTTTTATTGTTTTCTTATTTTCTAATAAACAGAGTGGTGATAATAAATCTTGATCCTGCTTTTGGTCTAGATATTCAGTAGCTATGTATTTGTTTTCTCTGATAGCAACATGCATTAATATCTATGATCCTTTTCCTTTACAGCATCTCCCAGATGGCTGCATGCCCAGTGCACATATTCAATTTTATCTTTTACCACATCCCAGTGAAGTCCGTAGGAGGAAAACAAAATCTGTTTCAAAATGTACCGACCCCACTTACAATGAGTATGATTCATCTCTTGTTCAGCAGTGTTGTATTTTTCTTACCATTTTTCAGCCTAACAATGAAATATGAAAAATTTGCAGTAATTGATAGTGTTATTCCATAAGTGGTAGACGTTTCCCCAAAATAGCCACTATATGTCAATCACTGTTCTAGATGCCATGGGAACTGGAAAATACAGATGCTGCTTTCAAAGTGTTTATGAATCAATTTTCAAACGGTGACTAGCCTCTATTAAGAGCTTTAGACTATACAGCATTTATTTCACATACTAATATTATCACTGACTTCATCTTATTTTGTCTAACCTTTCCTTTACCTTGTTTTCCTTGCCAAATAATCTTATCATAGTCTAACCTATATGTAAAAATACATTTCATAAAGTCACATTTGAAAAAGTTAAAAAAATAAGTCAAAATACAAATTAAATTACAGTTAATTTATACTAGATATAGCTGTTTCATCTGTATTATACAATTTGAACATCTAAACCCCTCTTCTTTCTAAGGTAAATCCTACATTTATTCTCTTGATTCCATTCTTTCCCATCTCTCTGTACCTTGCTGAGTTGATTACTTGCTCTTCTCAAGGCTGTCTCATCCATGAATCCCGGACTCAGAAATCTTAAAACACACACCCACACAACAAACTCCTCAATGTTCCTAAACTCAATATTTCAAACTCAATGTTTCTAAAGCATCCCATTTTTTTTCCTCCTTGTCATCTACAAGCTTTTACAAAATTAACATTTCCTGCACTCACTTCATCATCTCCTCTTCCCCCTTCAATCCTTTGCAATGTGGATTCTGACTTTAGTTGATGGAGCTTTATTCAAGTGGCATCTACAGATGAATTGCTAAATCCAACGAGCCCTCAGGCCCCACTCTCCTGAAGTTTCACGGCAACACTGTTGACTTTGCCCTTTTCTTGCCACCTCCCTTTTGTTTCTCGAGTTCAACCTTTTCTTAATTCCCATCTATCTTCTCTAACCACTTCCTCATTTGTTTTCATTTACATTCTTCCTCTTAAAATAGTGTTGTTTGTTGGAGTCTCATCATCTGACTACCCTTATCTCTACTTGATATTTATTCTCTCAGATTATCTTGTGTTCCACACATTTTCATTTATCGCCTATATTTAGTTTGCATCTGAATCTATTCCTCAAGCTCTGGCTTCTCTCCTAACTCTCTGACCTGAACTTCTGCCCAATCATTGAAGAGCTCATTGGATGTCTCCTAGCTTCTTTTAAACCTGGCTTTCCTCCTCTGTTTACCATCTGAAATGGTAACTTCCAATGCTATCTCCCTGTCTCTCACTCACATGTCCAAATAGTCACCAGTTTTGGTCAGTTCTACTTGTGTGGCTTCCTGCCTCTTAAATCTATCACCTCCTCTTGGTTCCATTATCTTTCTTTGTTTGAAGTTCTTGTGACTTTGGCTACTGTGATGGCCTTCAATCTGACTCCTGTCTTGCGTTTTTTGATTAGATCTTTCATAGTTCTACCTAAGATATCTTTCAAAACCTAGTCATATTTATTAATCTCCTGTTTAAATTTTTTAAAGTTCCCTCACTGCCTACTGTATAATGTCAAAAATCCTAAACATGACATTCATAGACCTTAAAACTTGACTTAGTAATTTTCCTAGTTTTTCTCTTGGAGCATAAGCTTTTTAAAAAAAATAAAATTGTGTTGAGATTATTATAGATTCAATGCAGTTGGAAGAAAAAATACAGAAAGGATTTAAATACCCTTTAACCACGTTCCCCCAAATGGTAACGTCTTTCATGACCATAGTACAGTATCACAACCAGGAAGTTCACATTAATGCAATCTACTGACCTTATCTAGATTTAACCATTTTTACATGTGCTCTTGTGTATGTGTATGTGTGTGTGTTTAGTTCTATGCATTTTCATCACATGTATAGATTTGTGTAACACCAGCATAGTCAAGGTGCAGAACAGTCCCATCACAAAAATTCCTGGTGCCACCCTAATATATTATACGGTATTATGGCCTGAGACACTTCCCTCCCTCCAACACAACTTCGAGAGCTACTGGCAACTACTAACCTGTTCTCCATCTCTATGTTTTTATCATTTATATTACATAAATGGAATCATTCAGTTTGGAACATTTTGAGATTGGGTTTTTTGGGGGGTTTTTTGCTCACTTTTATTCCCTAGGGATGTCTCCAAGTAGGTGCATATGTCAAGTTTATTCCTTTTCACTGCTGTGTAATTGTCATGGACAGCTTTTTAACTGTTCACACATTGAAGGACACCTGGGCTACCTCTGGCTCTGGATTATTACAAACAAAATTGCTGTAAATATTCGTGTATAGGTTTTTGTGTGAGCATAAGTTGTAATTGCTCTATCTCAAGTGTTCAAAGTGTAATTACTGGGGTATATAGTAATGGCCTATTTAGTTTTATAAGAAACTGCCATACTCTTTTTCTATACCAGTTTACACTCCCACCAGCAGTGTGTGAGTGATCCAGTAGAAACTTCACCTTTGCCAGGATCTGGTGCTACCACAATTTTTTATTTAAGTTATAGAGTGATGTCTCGCTGTGGTTTTAATTTTCATTTACATAAATAAGTGATGTTGACCTTCTTTTCATGTGCTTATTTACAATCTGTATATCCTCTTTGGTGAAAAGCCTTTGCTCATTTTTCATTGGATAACTTGCATTTTATTGTTGTTTTTATAAAGCACTCTCAAAACTTTATATATTCCAGATACTGGAGTTCTTTGGTATCTCTACTAAAGAATCCCAGAGTTCTTTATATATTCCAGATACTAGATCTTCATCGGATATTTGGTTTGCAAATATTTTCCCCCATTCTGTAGCTGGTCTTTTCATCCTTTTCTCAGGGTCTTGCCCAGAGTAAAAGTTTTTTATTTTGACGAAGGTCCAATTTATCAATTTTTCTTTTTCTAGATTGTGCATTTGGTATCAAGTCTAAGAACTCCTCACCTAACACTAAAGTCCTACAGATTTTCTCCTACATGTTTTCCTAATGCTTTTTACATTTTATATTAAGTACATTATTCACTTTGAGTTTTTAAAATAAAGTGTGAGGTTTAGGTTGGGGTTTATGTTTTTTGGTCTATGGATACCAATTATTCCAGCCCCCATTGTTGGGAAGGCAATTCTTCCTTTACTGAATGTCTTCTGCATCTTTGTCAGTAACCGAGTGCTCATGCCCTCTTATTGTCCCATACTTAGCCATATTGCCAAGTCACATCAGACAGCTTGACATTTTCCGAATGGTCCAAGACTTCGGAGATGAAGCTCAGGCAGCGTTCACCCTCTCTGTCCTTCGCTGCTGACTGTGAGGCTCACTTCAGATGTGGGCTCTGTGACCCACTCTGTCCTCCTGGACTCTTCTCCCACACTTACCACCTTTTACTTGGTCCTTAGTCATACACATTTTTTCTTATTGTGTGTTATAAACACCTTGAGGACAAGGAAATGTCTCGTATTTCTTAGTATCTTCAAAACTTAGTTACTTCTAAAAAGACTTGTGAAATTAAATATGTGGGGTAGTTTTATAAACAATACTTTGTGTGTGTATATGAAACATAAAACTATAATCATATATACAGAGAGAGATTAAGACTTCTCTAATTTAGTAAGGAAAGATATTTTGACATTTTATTATTTGTCATAATGTCAACAGCTGAGATGTACAACTCCCCACAATATCACTAGTTTCTACACTTTTTGAGTGTAAGGCCCCCTTCTCCTATATCAACCACCTTCTTAGACTCAGCGATGTCGTTCAGCACATTATGACAAAAAGCCATTAACAATTCAGGAGACTTTAAATAAACTTGTGTTTTAATTATCTCAAGCTTTATGTATTATTGAAAATAGTAGTAAATTTACACACATGGAGGTTATGTGCTTGTTATGTCCATAACTTTTCTGAGGGCTTGTAATAATGTTGGGCCTGCATACATGCATGGGCCGCTGATTAGAAATCACTGCAATAATTTCTCCTTCAATCTGTACTTACAGCATAAATACACCCCATTTATATTTGAACACATGTAAAATTGTTTTAAAAACTGTATTCCATGTATAGCAAACTCCGACTTACCCACAGTCCAGATTTTCAGAAATGTGAATTAATGTGTGGATGAGTAACTATTTTGATAGTAATGATCATCATATAAGCAAGTTTGGCCGGAAAGCTGATTCAGTTTAGAAAGCCATGAGGGGAAAAAAGGGTTATAATATATTTATTTTTCTCAATATGCTCCATGTCTCCATTAATACAGCAAGAATATTTATTTTGAGAAATGCAAAAAAGCACTGTCCACCAGCTTTAACTCTGGTTTTACTTGCCCTTGACCTCCACTGGGATGTAAGCCCTCGATTCTGTGCCAGACCTCTCAGCCATTTCCGTGCACCCTCAGGAACACTGTATATGTTTCTAGGGAGCACAGTGAATTAGCACATGGCATCTACCTTGTTTTGAACTTCTCCCCTGCTTTGCCTCCTAAGTACCACTACATGGGCCACTCACCACAGCTGGGATTTCTCAGCTGCCAAAGCCGTGCATTGCTCTGGGAAGTGGGAGAGAATGGCCTTGCTCTCCTTTTCATATAAATCTCTTAGAGGAAAACGAAGGGGTTATTACATTGCATCACCAATGCCTTACAAGGTTCTTCATGAAAATAGTTCTTTCCACTTGTATTCATAGACCTCCCCCTCCCTAAGACCCAGATATTGCCAAATGTCCCTTTAGTATCCACCCTTTAGATACTAAAACTTCCACACAGAGCCAGGCTTGTCAACTTGACACTTCCCAGAGCACCTCTAAACAAGCTTTGCCAGCAGACTCCCTGAAAACTCCCTTCGTACACGAATCTCAGAGGCAGGCATGGCTGGGTTCAAGGTGGGGCAGGGCTGGCGGTTGGAATGCTCAGAACTGCACTGCAGCTTTTCAGAAGCAGAGCCAGGATTCTGGCTCCAAAACCTTTGCTCTTTCCGACTCTACTACTTTTGGTATCTGGTTAAAAAACATCACTTTTAAAAATAATTCAATAGAAAAAAAATTAATTCAATAGAAATACAGATTCTATCTTAAAATTATATTTAATGTATTTTTTGCATTGTATTCCTTTCTTAGATAGTATCCTATTATAAAGCATACAGGGGAAATTAGGACAGAAAATAAACTTTCTGTGTCTTACATACTTTAATATATCTTTCAGAATGTGTCTGAATATCTAGTATAAAACTAGGTATATGATACGATCAGTAAGCCATAGTTAACTGTTATTGGCATGGTCTGCTCATTTGCTATTGAGAACATGAAAATTCTGCTTGTAAACAGACACTGAGACCCTGAGGTCAAACAGTTTTACCAGGACCACCTAACCAGATTTCAGGTTCCAAATTGTGTGATTACGAAGCCCACACTGACCCAACTTAAACTGGCTTTGTTATCGCTCCCTCTGTCCACCCACAAAGTGCTGTTCTCAATGGTTTTGAACTCTCCCTTTCATTATCCCGCCTCCTCACCCCGCTCCCCACCAGCACCAGACACACTTCAGCTTCCATACTATCATTCTCCCACTGCAATCATAAAATTCACTTTGGAATTATTTACTAGACCCTCGTGTCAAATACAACACAGTGAGAGCTTGTATATGTCAGTAGATATTAATTACTTTAAACAATGTTTTTCTGCTTTATGTAACAGTTTCAAACCCACAAATTCAACATTTGTCAGGAGGCAATGAAGACTCAGCTCATGCCTGTGGGTGAAAAGTTCCATAGAGTGAAATCGAAAGAGCTGTGCAGTTTTGGTCTGTGAATGTGAAGGTAAAACACAGATGAAAGAATTTGGTGAAAATGTCTCAAAACAATACAATCACTTGTGTACTTCTCTAGCATCACCCACTAATTACTCATTGCACAGGAAGAAAAGAATGTTTCTTTTTTAATAATGTTGTGGGTGCTGCTAAAATTGAACAGATATATGTCATCTACACTGTTCAATAATTGCATGCTTATAAAACAAGTCACTTTGTAAAAAATTATGCATAATGAAGCATAGGAGGAAAATCCATAAAGTGATGTAAACTTTGGAGTTCAAATGTCTGTATTTTACCTAGGGAGGCAATTATTTCTAAGGTCACTTCTTGAGAACGTCATGTTATCAAATACCTAGAAAACTCAAGTCTCTCTCAAAGTGTTGTCTCCTGTCAACTAATCCAAAATTCCAAGAAACACTGTTCTTTTTCATGTATTTAGTGGATCTTTTTCAGCTATGATTTGTTAGTGTTTAATATGTACCAGGCTTTGTGGTAAGGCTTGTATGCATTATCTAATTTATTTTTCCCCACCATGTTAAAAGATAAATATTATCACCATTATGCAAATGAGAAAACATATAATTGACAACAGATGCACATAAATATTAATAATGGATATGTTTCTTGTAAAATTATATCTTTAGAGCCTATTTATATCATTCACAGAGTTCTTAGGCCAAACTTCCCAAGGGCCTAAGGCTTAGAGTTATTCCACTGTTCAACTTCACACACAGTAACACTTTGAGGACCCCTTCATCCATTTCTCTATAAAATAAGAGATGGATTCGTCTGCTGAAGGTGTTGTTCAAGGGAAATGGACAACCACTGAGACAGTTCAAAATGGCCACCAGAGAGAAAGGAAAAGGAGTTTATTCTGAAGTCCTGGAAAGGTCAGAATCCAGGAGGAGAGAATGGTTCAGTGAGTCTGCACTGGATATCACTGCTGTTAAAGGGTGAATTACAGTGGTAGTCTTTTGAAATTTTTAAGGCAGCCCTTCAGTTCCCTTATCATCCCCAGGGAGCTCAGTGGATGAAATGGGCTTGCTTGAATGAGCAGCCCTAGGAAACCGGAAAGACAGTCTCCTGTCCCAAATGGGAGTGAGACTCTGAAAGAGGAGATGGCCAGGGGCTGTCGCCTGAAGCAGGGTAGGCAGGATTAACACATTCTGTGTTGGAGCTCACATCCTTGATGGAATTATTTACTTGACAAGTGAGTCCTTGTTCAGAGCAGCTAACAGATTTTGAACAGAATTTCACTGATAAATTAATGGTTCATAAATGACAGGCAAGTTCCTGTCTGATGGACCAGAAACCACATCCATACACACACAGAGGAGGCCTCCCAGTCGACTCAAAGGACTTCCCCCTAAGTTGTTTCCTCTGCTTCTTTTTTGCATATATAGGGAACGCCTCTTTCTATCTTGTAGCTTGATTATACAAACTGAGTTTGAATCAGCACATGAAACTGCTTTTCTAAATGTTGTCTAAGGAGTTTCCCTGGGAAGCACGTTGGATTTACACACAGCTCCCCCCTCCTTTCATGATGCATAAGTAGCTTCTTGAGAGCACTACGCTTTCAGGCTCTGTACCGCTGCAGGCAGCCGGGGTACTGTCTGGTAACGTCTGTGACTTAACTTACTTCCTGTTACACACACAGTTAACAGGATCCCTTATAAAACACAGTTCAACATATCCCTTAAAAAATAGTTACATGACTAGTTAGCAAAAAAGAGCAAGACACAAAACTGTGTATACAGCTTAAGTGCAACTCAGATTCATAAAATGTGATTATTTATACAAAACAAAAAGAACATCAAAATGTGAACTGTAATTATCTCCCAATGATAGAAATATAAATATCTGCTTTCTTTTTCTGTTTCATTGATATTTTATTTATTGAGCATGTATTTCATAATTTAAAATAAAGCAATTTTAACTTCAGTAACCACAGAGTGACTTCTTCACATGTAGAAATATTGCTGTACTACATTAAAGTAACACAAAGAAATCATGGAAAATGTGAGTGGGATGGGAGTAGACTGGAGGTGAGTTTTGGTGAGGAGATGGTGTCAGAACACGCGGAAAGGCTACCAAGAAGCAAGACCTCCCTCAAACCAGCCATCTGCTGGACTCTCCACGGAAAGGGCGTCCTGGGGTGGGACGTTAGCTGCGGCGTCCCTGGAAGGCTCTGGCTGTGTTCTGTCTGTGCTGGGCCATTAGAAATGTAGGCATGTGGGAGATATTTTCTCCTCTCCCAACTCCAGCACCTGGCCAGATGGAACAGCTATCAGTGAAGATCCCAGCCCAACACCAGCAGTGAGGGGCAGGTCGGCCAAGCCACTGAGAACAGGAAGAAGTCTACAAATTAACAGTGAGGTGCCTGGGGAAGCAGTCCCTCACCAGCCCAGGAAAAGACACCACCGTTGAAGCCTCCAGGAAGAGGAAGATTTCTCCAGCCAACACAGAGCTCCGTGCCAACCTCACAGAAACCAGACCTGACGACATACAGATTAAGAATTCAGGGCCAAAGGGTTAGAGGTTGGGGGAGGTTGTGGTGGGATGGTGGAGGACTTGCTGGCGAGCTTATCAGGAAAAGTAGGTGCCAGATACACAGGGAGCACCCGCAGAACTGGGCAGGAGCAAAGACCACCAAATTTGTTGGACTCTCTGAGGGGAGGGCATCCTGGGGTATGTCCTGAGCCTAGGCTTCTCTGGAAGGCTCTGGCTTTGTTCTGTCTTTTGGGGAACCATTAAAAATGCAAGCACATGTTTTATCATTTTCATTTCACAACTTTGACAGGAGCCCAGGAAGCTGGGCCAGCTCTCGCTTCAACACCTTATGTAGCACATCTCAGCTAAATGCGGGACAGCCCGGGACACCATTCCAGTCCTGGAGAAGTGCCCACCTTTGCTTGTAGTCCCACCTCCAGCACACCCCTGCCACAGCTCTGGAGTCGGGTTCAGCCTGAACTTTGTCTCCTGACCAGACTGAGGTCCTGCCACTCTTGCCTGAAGAATCCTCCCTTGATCCTGCCCTTGTTCCTGCCAAGGTGGAAGAGCTGCCTCTGGAAAATACACTCGAGTCCGTTCTAGAGCAGATTTTTATTCAGCCAGCTTTCCCACTCCCACCAGAAGTTGTTTTACCTCACCTCTGTGCCCTTGTTCTTTTCTTTACATGTTTTCTTTTTCTTCACAGCAGGCTTCATTTGAAGTATTAACAGTCATTGTTTATATTATAAATTGTGCCATTTTTGAGCACTATGTGCATTCACGATGTTGTGCAAGCATCACCATCTAGTTGCTGATGTTCCATCATCCGAGAAGGAAACCCCTCACCAGAAGTACTACTGAAAATATATCCGAAGAGACTGAGGATGACTGACATAACAAAGACAGGAATGGAACCAACGGGTCTTGAGGTTCTGAATGGAACTCTGGTACAAAGTTACTCTGGGGTCAGAACCAATAGATCTGTAATACTCTTTGGGTCTGAACAGGCAGCAGCTGGTGGGACAGGAGACCGCTACTTTGTAAGGCACTCATATTTTCACGGACCTGATCTCTGGAAGTTGACATCTCTAGGTTGGTATGGGTGAGGTTCTTGGATACTCCTTTAAAAAATTATGATAATTTACATGCCACAAAATTTATCTTTTAAAGTGTACAATTCTGTGGGTTTTAGTAATTACAAGTGTACAATTGCCACCACTATCTAATTAAAGAACATTTTCCATTCATTGATTGACAGACATTTGGGTTATTTCTACTTGTTGGCTATGATGAATAATGCTATGAACTTCCCCGTATAAATTTTGGTATGAATACCTTTTCATTTCTCTTGGGTATATATCTATGAATACAATTGCTGAGTCATATAACAACTTTATGTGTAATTTTTTGATGAATTACCACTGTTTTCTTTTTGATTAAAAATTTTAAATTGCAGTTGACAGTCAAGATCATATTAGTTTCAGGTATACAGCATAGTGGGTAAACATTTATGAAGTGATCCCTCCTATAAGTCTAGTACCCACTTAGCATCATACATGGTTATTGCAATATTATTGACTATATTCCCTATGCTGTACTTTACATCCCTGTGACTATTTTGTAACTGCCTATCTGTATTAGTCTTCACCTTTTTAACTCAATCCCCCAGCCCCCTCCCAGCTGGCAACCATCAGTTTGTTCTCTGTATCTATGAGTTCCTTTTTGTTTTATTTATTTTGTTTTTTAGATTCCACATATAAGTGGAATCATATAGTATTTGTCTTTCTCTGTCTGACTTATTTCACTTATCATAATATTGTCTAGGTGCATCCATGTTGTTGCAGATTGTAAGATTTCATTCTTTTTTATGGCCAGGTGATATTCCATTATATATGCACCACATCTTCTTTATCCAATCACCTATAAATGCACACTTAGGTTGCTTTCATATCTTGACTATTGTAAATAATGCTGCAGTGAACATAGCAATGTAAATATCTTTTTGAGTTTATATTTTCCTATCAGACTGTTTTCTTTTTTAAAATATATTTTATTGATTATGCTATTACAGTTGTCCCATTTTCCCCCCCTTTATTCCTCTTTTCCCTGTACCCTTCCTCCCAACCATATTCCCTGCCCTTAGTTCATGTCCATGGTTTGTACTTATAAGTTCTTTGGCTTCTCCATTTCCCATACTATTCTTGACTTCCCTGTGTCTATTTTGTACCTACTATTTATGCTTCATATTTCCTGTACCCTTTCCCCTATTCTCTCCCCTCCCCCTCCCCGCTGATAACTCTCCATGTGATCACCATTTCTGTGATTCTCTTCCTGTACTAGTTGTTTGCTTAGTTCATTTTTGTTTTTTTAGGTTCAGTTATTGATAGTTGGGAGTTTGTTGTCATTTTACTGTTCAGTTTTTGCTCTTCTTCTTTTCCTTGGATAAGTCCCCTTAACTTTTCATATAATAAGGGCTTGGTGATGATGAACTCCTTTAACTTGACCTTATCTGGGAAGCACTTTTATCTGCCTGTCCATTCTAAATGATAGCTTTGCTGGATAGAGTAATCTTGGCTGTAGATCCTTGCCTTTCATGCCTTTGAATAGTTCTTTCCAGTTCCTCCCAGTAAGGTTTCTTCTGAGAAATCAGCTGATAGTGTTCTGGGCACTCCTTTGTAGGTAACTGTCTCCTTTTCTCTTGCTGCTTTTAAGATTCTCTCCTATCTTTCATCTTGGGTAATTTAATTATGATGTATCTTGGTGTGGTCATCTTTGGGTCCAACTTCTTTGGGACTCTGAGCTTCCTGGACTTGTATGTCTTTCCTTTGCCAGATTGAGGAAGTTTTCTTTCACTATTATTTCACGTAAGTTTTCAATTTCCTACTCTCCTCTTCTCCTTCTGGCCCCTCTATGATTCGGATGTTGGAATATTTAAAGTTGTCCCAGGGATTCTTAAGCCTCTCCTCATTTTTCTGAATTCTTGTTTCTTCATTCTGCTCTGGTTGAATGTTTATTTCTTCCTTCTACTCCAAATTGTTGATTTGAGTCCTGGTTTCCTTTCCTTCACTGTCAGTTCCCAATATATTTTCCTGTATTTCACTTTGCATAGCCTTCATTTTTTCCTCTATTTTGCAACCATACTCAATCATTTTTGTGAGCATCCTGATCACCAGTGTTTTGAACTGTGCATCTGATAGGTTGGGTATCTCTTCATTGCTTAGTTGTATTTTTTCTGGAGTCTTGATCTGCTCTTTCATTTGGGCCATATTTATTTTGTCTCAGTGCACCTGTTACGTACTAAGGGGGAATAGCTTTAGGTATTCACCAGGGTGGGGCAACCCACGTCACTGTGTTGTGGTGCTCTGTGGAGGGATGGGTCTGGGAGGGAACAGTGCTACTTGCTCTGCTCTTGGCCGACTTTCTGCCACTTCCTCTACTACCCACAAGCAAATTGGGCCCTTCTCGTGCTGATTCCCAGGTGGGTAGGTTTGTGTATTTCCTAGGACCCTGTGAGTCTCTCCAACAAACTCTCCTATGAGGCTGGGAGTTTCTCCTGCTGCCACAACACCCACAGGATTTTCCAGTCAGAGGCTTTGAGGCTTTATTTCTCCATGCTGGAACCCTGGGTTGCGTTGTCTGTCTCACTCCCCAGATATTCCTCCCGGTTTATCTGCCTGCAAATGTGGGACCACCCAGTCTGTGAGCTGCCACCTTCCCTACCCCAGTCCTCCAGCTGCCACCTTGCCTCAAATCCTCTCCACCCCAGCTGCCCATCACTACCCCTCCTACTGGTCTGGATGAATGTTTCTTTAACTCCTTGGCAGTCAGATTTTTATACAGTTCAATTTTCTGGCAGTTCTGGTTGTTTTTTGTTTTTAAATTTGTTGTCCTTCTTTTGGTTGTTCAAGGAGGCACAGCGTATCTACTACCAGACTGTTTTCAGTACCAAGTGTACCATTTTACATTCTACCAGCAATGCATAAAGTTTCTTCACATCCTTGTCAACACGTGTTATTGTATGTTTTATTTTTTTATTATAGCGATCCTAATGGGTTTGAAGTGGTATCTCATTGTGGTTTTGGTGAGCATTTACCTAATGACTAATGATGTTGATCATCTTTTTATGTATTATTGTTTTATATATATATGCAAATATATATAAATATATATTTATTTGTGCAAATATACAATATATAAATATATAACATCTTTACATTAACATATACTTATAATAAATATATTATAATAGGTATATATTATAATAAATAATATAAATATATATTTGCATATATTCTTTTTTTAAAGATTTTTTTTATTTATTTATCTTCAGAGGGGAAGGGAAGGAGAGAGGGAGAGAAATATCAATGTATCGTTGCTTCCTGTGCATTCCCTGCTGGGAACTGGCCTGCAGCCCAGGCATGTGCCCTGACTGGGAATCGAACCGTGATCTCTTGGTTCACAGGCCCGCGCTTAATCCACTAAGCTACACCAGCCAGGGCTGCATATATTCTTTTTAAAAACATTTATTTATGTATTTTTAGGAGGCAAGGGAGGGAGAAAGAGAGGGAGAGAAATCTCTGTGCGAGACAGAAACATTGCTCAATTGCCTCTCATACATATCCCAACCAGGGGCCAATCTGCAACCGAGGCATGTGCCCTGATGGGGAATCAAACTGACGACCTTTTGCTCTGTGGGACGATGCCCACCCAACTGAGCCACACCAGTCAAGGCTACATATATTCTTTGGAGAAATGTCTATCCAAATCCTTTGCCCACTTTAAGTTGAATTATTTGTCTTTTTATTCTTTAGTTTAAGAATTCTTTATGTATTTTGAACACTAGACCCTTATTACATATATGAGCTGCAAATATTTTTCCCACTCTGTGATCATTTGCATTTATTTTTCTGTATATGGTGTGATGTAAGAGTTCAATTTTATTCTTTCATGTGTGAATATCCAGTTGTTCCATTACCATGGAGTGAAAAACGTTTCTTCCGTTGAATTGTCTTGGCACCCTTGTCAAAACAAAATTACCATAAATATGAGGATTTATTTCTAGACCCAATTCTAATCCATTGACTTATAAGTCTATTCTTATTGTCAGTACCACATTTGGTTACTGTAGCTTTTGTAGTAAGTTTTGAATTATGAATTTGTTCTTTTTTTCAAGATTGGGATATTCTGGGTCCTTGAACTTCACAAGAATTTTAGACAAAGAACATTTATGCACAACCCAGGGACATGGACAATGTGGGGTTTGGCTTGAGGGGAGAGGGTGCCGCTGGGTGGAGGTAGGGAAAGGGAGAAAGAAGCAGGAACATCTGTAACAGCATAAAAAAATTAAATTAAAGGATAATTTTAGAAACTAATGGGTTAATTTCTGCAAAAATGACCATTGGAATTTTAACAGAGATTACATTAAATCTGTAGATCAACTTGGGGAGTATTGTCATATTAACAATATTGAGTCTTCCAACACGTGAATACAGGATATCTAAGTCTTCCATTTGTCTAGATCTCCTTTAATTTCTTACAACAATGTTTTGTAGTTTTCAGTGTTATAAGTCTTATCCTTCTTTAGTTTAATCTATTCTTAAGTATTTTATTCTTTTTGATGTTATTATAAATGGAGTTGTCTAAATTTTACTTTTAGATTGTTTACTGCAGGTATGTAGAAATACAGCTGATTTTTTTATATTGCTCTTAAATTTTGTAACCTTGATGAATTTGTTTATTATCTCTAATATATTCTTTGTGGGTTCCTTAGGATTTTCTATACATAAGATTATTTCATTTGCAAATAGTTTTATTCTTCTTTTTCAAATGGAATGCTCTGTCTCTCTTTTTTGCTTTCTTTTCTTTCCCCCCTCC
>CM052539.1:17597270-17671823 GCA_028533065.1 Trachops cirrhosus
ACGACATTGCTCAAGAATGGGGGCTGACCAGGAAGACCTACCCTGTTCTCCGTAAAACTGGTGACTTTTCTTCTTCCTTGAGAATTGCTCATGAGTGAGGATCTTGACCTCAACTTCTATTCCAGTGCCACACCCAAACCTAACTTACGCTTATTCCAAAGCTCCTTTTGATTTTCACCATATCCCACAGCCTCCCCTGACTCCAGTTCCGCTCATCTCACAGCTTAGACGTGATGGTAAGTGGTGTCAGCATGGGTGAGGGTAAGGTCAAAGGGGAGCTGAAGGAGTCGGGTGAGAAAGTCAAAATGTCCACAGCCAACCAAGTACAGGTGGCAAAGGCTGCAGGTCTCTTCAGGACTACCCATTAGTTTCCTAAGGCTGCCATTACAAATTACCATAAGTTGGGTGCTTAAAACAAGAGAAATTTATTCTCTCACAGTTAAGAAGGCTAGAAGTCAGAAATCAAGGTGTTGGCAGCATTGATTCCTTCCAGACTGTGAGGTAGTGTCCATGTCATGCCACTCTCCCGGCCTCCAATGGTTGCTGGCTATCCTTGGTGTTTCTTGGTCTGTGGACACATCACTCAAATCTCTGACTCTGTCTTCATATTGCCATCTTCTCTGTGTATCTCTCTGTGACCTCTTCGCTTCTTATAAGGACACTAGTCACTGCATTTAGGACTCACCCTAAACCTAGGATGATCTCATCTCAAGATCCTTAACTAATTACATCTTCAAAGGCCCTAGTTCCAAATAAGGTCACATTCTGAAGTTCAGGGTGGACATGAATTTGGGGGGGACACTATGCAACTCATTATAATTACTATCCCTCTGCATTTGCTCTTCTTTGGGACATTACTTATCTCATGCCTCTTCCTGCTCCTCTTCCATCTGCTTGATTTTCATTTAGTTTGCAACTCATATTTAAGGCACCTTAGATAGAAAATTTGAACCAAAGGCACACTGAATATATAAATGCAGCAAATAAAAATGGTGAGCCCTGGCTGGTGTAGCTCAGTGGATTGAGCGTGAGCTGTGAACCAAAGTGCCGCTAGCTCAATTCCCAGTCAAGGCACATGCCTGGGTTTTGGGCCAG
Organism: Trachops cirrhosus; assembly: GCA_028533065.1. Taxonomy (NCBI): domain Eukaryota; kingdom Metazoa; phylum Chordata; class Mammalia; order Chiroptera; family Phyllostomidae; genus Trachops; species Trachops cirrhosus. The sequence goes on from CM052539.1 coordinate 17,598,366, forward strand.
GTCCCCAGTGGGGGCCATGTGAGAGGCAACCACACATTGATGTTTCCCTCTGTTTCTCCTTCCCTTCCCCTCTCTCTAAAAATAAATAAATAAAACATAAAAAAAATTTTAAAAAGGGGAGGTGTGGGCTTAGAAAAACATTTCTGGCTCTTGGAACTTTAGGAAGCAATGGACATTGTAACTTATTCACAAGGCAGCCTCTCGGTGAACTAGGTCACCAAGTAGCCAAGCTTACCCTCTAGATTTGCTGAACTTGAATTTTTTTTTTAAAGATTTTATTTATTTATTTTTAGAGAGGGGAAGGGAGGGAGAAGGAGAGAGAGAGAAACATCAATGTGTGGTTGCATCTCATGTGGTCCCCACTGGGGACGTGGCCTGCAACCCAGGCATGTGCCCTGACTGGGAATCAAACCTGCGATGCTTTGGTTCGCAGCCCGAGCTCAATCCACTGAGCTATGCCAGCCAGGGCTGAACTTGAATTTTTTGATTGATCCCCAAACATATACTATCCATAGCCAATGTTTTGACTTTTCTTGATTTCAGGTCCCTGGGAATTGAGAATTAGGTCATCCAGAAAGCAAGGAACCTCACCCCTTTTTAAACCAGTTAACAAATATGCTTTTTTTGTGTTTCTGCAATGTTCAGCATTTCTTGTATACTGATCATGCTTCTGGTGAAGCCCCTTCTTCCTGATTCCTTTCCTTGGCTATTTTTATGAGCTCAATCACCTGTCAAAATGTGTCAGCAGCTTACCAGCTGAGTGCAGGTCAGCAAAAAACTAAGAGAAATACAAGACTAATGCTTGATTCTCAAGATGCAAATAGAAAAAGAGACAGGTTAATGGGGCAGCAAAGCGCCTTAGTGAGTGGCATGTAAGCACCTGTCCTTGGTGGAAGAGCTTTTCCCAACTTTGATGTTGAGATGAAAAGAAGATGACAGAATCTGGAAGCATTTCAAAGGCTGAGAAAGCACATACTTTCTTCTCCCAACCCTGGTAGTTTCACCATTTCGAAAGAGTCGGAAGCACTATGTAATTTCATGGCATTTTAATTTGAAAATCTTATTCTGTGATACCACAGACAAGGTGGAAAAGTATTTCTTTTTATGTTTCTTTTTATGAAAAACAAATATATTTTCACTTGATTTTCTAGGGATTGTTAAAGTTTGGTTCTTTGGAAATTGTTTTTGGTGAGCTTGCTTAACACATGTCCCCCTTATTAATTGCAAATATATGAATATATCACTTTAAGTCAAGTCAAGAGAGCACGTTTTCATGTTATTTAATTTTCCCAGAAACCTGTGGTTGGGTCTAATTCCCTGCTGAGGAAACTGAGGCTCCAAGAAGGTATATACGCTTTCCAAGATCACATGATTGAGAAAAACATTTAAGTCCACTTTCAGGCTCTAATTACAATGTTTTTTTTTCTCTTTTCAACCCTTAACATGTTGAGAAAAAGAGAGTTCATACTATGTGAGTAATAATAAGAGTAGCGATGATGATGATGGTGGTGGTGATGATGATGGTGATGATGGTTACGAGCGCGGACCTTGGGGTTAGACATAGCTGGTGTTGGCTGGAGCAGCAGGGCAGCTGGGGCATGTGTCTCCGGCATCTAGCAGGACCACTCAGGCTGCTCCACGTGGTGGATGGGCTCCACAAGCAACAGCAGTGAAGATGAATCCCAGTACGTAAGCACTTTTCCAGGCTATGCTAGCATCGTGTTTGTTAATGATTTGTGGATCAGAGCAAGTCCTATGCCCCAACCTAGATTCACGGGAGGGAGAAAACCCCTGCTCTTCCTGGGAGAAGTTGTAAAATATGACAGCCTTTTTTTATTTTTTTCCTTTCAATATCCTGTTTGGTCCCACCTAGATTAGTCACTCCCTTTTATCTTAGGCCTCAGGTATGTCACCTACAACTGCTCAAAGTTTAGACATTATGAAGTCTGTATTTATGTAACTTAAACCCAGGCCCACCCCTGAACCAAAAACAGCTCTCAGGCGAATGCCACACACCTATGAGCTTAGATGAGTCAGCATCTACCCCTGTAAATGGGGGCAGACTCCATGAGGGGCGAAGAGCTCAATGCACAGGAATTTGTTAGAGAGAAAGGAAGGGGTAGAGAATGGATGCTGGGCAGACACCAGAATGTTCAGTGCCCCAGCCAGACTCTAATATTGCCAAAGAGTCTATAGCTTATACTGGGAAATTGTCCCCTTGATCACTTATCACATAACATTAAATGTCCAAGGCAAGAATTACATCAATGAAACAAACAGGAGATGACAAAATCCTCCCCCGCCCCCGCCCACCCCACTGTGGTTACCTTCCTCATTCTCTCCCTGTCTTCTTTGATAATAGTAACTCAGCAGATGAATACCATACCATCTGCTGGTGGTATTTTGGGAACTTCACAGAAGCCCAAAGTGCTAAGCCTCAAGACTACGTCCCACCCCTGTGTAACTTCATCCTGGGCACCCCCAACCATTCCTTGGTACTGTTTGCTTTCCGCAGAACTGCAGACTCTGAAAGAGAGAGGGAAAAACCCACAACAACGACAACAATAAAAGCTGCCTCCAAAGGGATTTCATTGTTTCACTGTTAATGATATTCTAAACCAATCTTCTTTTGTGGATCTGTCATCCCACCAAAAGGGAATCTTAGTGAAAAACCTCAGCAACTCGCACCAGTGGGAAGATGAATCAAAGGCGGGCATGTACTGGGACCACTGTTGCCAGACTTCAGTGTACAGGGAAGGCCACACTGGCAGGGAGACGGTTGCCGTAGCTACAGTGCCTGCTACAGGGCACAGGTGGATGGTTAGGGTCTTCCTTGGGCGCCCTACAGGAATGAGAACAGCTGAAAACCAGAGTGCCCAGGGTGACTGAACGGGTAGGCTGTCCAGGAAAGGAATGTGTTGTAGATGTCCAAGGCCTGGGACTTCCATTTCTTCTTTTTACTCCAGTGTGGTTCCTTTGCTCCTCCATCCTATCTGTTGAACTGCAGGTTCCTGGATTATGACAAAAGCACACTTTTATACTGTTACCAGTCCTTCAATGGTGAGCCCCTCTGTTAAAGTTTACATTAGGTGGCAGGTACTCTATTTATTAGCCTCCCTCAGTCTATATTCTCATCTGGCAAGTGGGAGTCCATACCTACAGATGGAATTGTTAATAAAAGCCAACACTTTCAGAGAACTTACAGGGTGCCTGACTCTGTTGAAACTGTTTTACATGTGTTACCTCATTTAGCCCTCAGGACAGCTCTGTGAGGTAGATGCTGCTCTTATTGCCATTTTTAAGATAAAGAAACGGCCACAGGAAACTGAAGAATTATGTCCAAGTTCACACAGTTGGGAAATGGAAGAGCCAGTTTCAATACCGTTAACCATCTGGTTCTACGGTGTTTGTAACCATTAAGCAACACTGCCTGTTAAAAACATGTATTTGAGACTTGGTGCATAGTGGGCTCCCATTAAATGTTACCTATCAAAGTAATTATCAGCACAAGACCCAAAATGTGCCGAGGGCAGAAAGAGCACCTCCCTCTGGGAGCCCCTGGGTGCCTAAACAGTGTCTTGCATCTAAAAGTTACCCAATATGTATTTGTTTAATTGAATCCATTTTTTTTTCAGTGTGATTCCGACTTTTATTAAGCTCCTTCTCCTTGCCAGGTGCTATGCTGAGGAGAGAGAAGACAAAAAGATGATTTAGAACTGAGCACATAGTACGATATGGATCCAGAAAAGCTAATAAAATGCTAGGCTGCATTCATAGACATTTAAAGTACAGGGAAGACAAAATTGACACACTCTTGGTTTTCATCACCCAAATCCCATCTACCCAAATCTAGATTCCTGAATCCATGCATGTGTCTCCATCTCACCCCTGCCCTAGTCCCGGCTGTCAGCCTTTCTCCTGGACCACTGCCGTGACTTCTTAACTGGTCTCCAGCATTTACTTTAGTTCCTTACCAGCCTCTTTGATCATGTCACTTCTTTGCTTGTTTACTAAATCCTCCTATGACTTTTTGCTTTTAAGCTAAAATTCATGATATGGGGAAGGAAGCCCTGTACATCTGGCCCCTTCCAGTCACTCCCTCCAGCCTCATTTGCACCACTCTTGTCTCCGGCCACACCGGCTTTCTTTCAGCCTCTTGAATACACTACGCCCACCACCATCCTCGTGGACTTTTGTATATACTGTTGCATCCATTTGGAACGCAGTTCTGGGTGAAATGGCCACCCCCGATTCAATAGCCAAAGGCAGGGGGGCTGCATGGTACATAATCGTGGCTAGCAGGATCCATTCCTATGACTCTCCAGATGAGGGGTGAAGAAATGGGAGGGGGTGTGTCTCAGAGGAGGGAAATCTTGATCACCTGAGAGGTAGATGCCAACCTTCTCTTCAGGGGAGACAGGCAGAGGTGAGGTGACCATCCTCCAGGAATGTGTTGGGGGAAGAAGTCCTATACTCCTGAAGGCTGTGACCTGGTGACTTCTGTCACCTAGGCCAAATCAATGAGTCCATGAATTTTCCTTCTTCTAAATGAGTCATGTTTTTGTCTTTTTTGCAGCCAAATAATATCAATGATGTTTAATCAGGATGGAGGCATAGTGATGAGCAAAACAGGAAACACTAAAAGGGAATGGATATGGCCTTCAAAGGGAAAACTTGATGATCCAGTTGAAATTTGGGTAAAATTTTAGTTTATTATATTTTCCTAGTTAGTTCTCATGCTGTAACAATAGTTTATTTTGAGTGTCTAAAATACACCATAGAGGAAGAGGATGAGAGAACTGAATTATTTAGTTTGAACGTCTGCACTAGCTAGTTGATCTGATAAATCTTATTTTAAAGATTTTATTCATTTACTTTTAGAGAGAGGGGAAGGAAGGGAGGAAGAGGGGGAAAGAAACATCAGTGTGTGAAAGATACATTAATCAGTTGCCTCTTGCATGCCCCCAACTGGGAACCTGGCCCGCAATGCGGGCATGTACCTTGACTGGGAATCGAACCAGCAATTCAATCCCCTGGGCCACACCAGCCGGGGCTGATCTGATAAAACTTTATTTCAGTTCTTCACTTGGCACTTTACTTGATCCTTTCTTGATAGATTTGTCTTTGCTAAGCAGCAGTTACTTTAAATAGGAGTTTGAACAATTATTACTAGAAAATCATTTTTGTGCCTATTATAAAGCACTTTTAAAATAGGAAAGTATACAGTGTTCAAAGTGAAAGTCCTCTCCTCCTCAATCTCACTATGCAGAAATTACCTCTGTTAGTAGCTCATTGTGAGTCTCTGTGGGATCCAGGATCAGAAATTCAGACAAAGCAGGAGTGAGCCCACCCAGTGGAACTACAGTAGACGGGGAAATGTGTGCCCCCTGAAGGGACCACCTCTCCTCAGGGCCACAGGCTGGTACCACATGGGAATATGGCCTGGGCTTGCTATCTTTTATGGTTTTTAAAAAGCCAAAAATTCAGATTTTGCAAAATAGCCTGATATTTAAAAGTTAGCAATTAATTCAAACTCCAAGAAGACTAAATAAAATACTTCTGAACTGACAGTTCGTATGTTGTGTGCTAGACTTTCTCAATTCCTACATAGTTAACTGTGTGTGTGCATGTATGTGTGCATGTATGTACTACATTTTGTGTGCGGGACCACTTTATACGGTACACAGAACAACCAGCCCCTAAGGGCACCATTTGTATAGAGCCGGACTACTCAGTATGGAAGCCACTAGCCACCTGTGGTCATGGAATCCCTGAAATATGCTGGAAGTGTAAAATACACACAAGATTTTAAAGACTTAATACAAAAAAATGAGAATGTAAAATAGCTTAATTTTTAAAAATCCTCAAAGACATGCTTATTGATTTTAGAGAGAGTGAAAAGGAGGGAGAGAGAGAGACAAGAGAAACAATGATGTGAGAGAGAAACATTGATCAGTTGCCTGTGGTACATGCCCTGACTGGGGACTGAACCCACAACCTAGGCATCCGCCCCGACCAGGCATTGGACCTGTAACCTAGGTATGTGCTCTGACCCGGAATGGAACTCGTGAGTCTTCGGTCCACAGAACGATGCTTCAGCCAACACCAGCCAGGGCCATCTTAATAATTTTTATATTTGTTACATGTTGATATGTTAATATTTGGATATATTTAGTTAAAAAGTGTTGAAATTAACTTCACGTGTTTTTTGCTCTTTTTTAAACGTGGCTACTACAAAATTTAAAATTATTTATGTGGATGTGGCTCACCTCATATTCCTACTGGACAGGCTTTTATGTAGAAAGTAGCTCCAGATCTCCATTCTATATCATTTACAGAATCATTAATGGTGGCCATGTGTCCTACTTATACTGTTCAGATGTTTATTTTTAAAGAAGTACCTCTTAGTTCCGGAGGGCTAGGGAAGTGAAGAGCAGGTAAAGAAGCTATACCAGGCAAGGCTGCATGGACGAGATTCCTAATACTTAGGAGTCAAGGTTTCCTCACCCTTTGTCTAAAAAAAAAAAAAAACAGGGTAGCTCATGGGTTAGACTATGCAGTTCATATGACCTCAGCAGGCAGCCTTCAGGAAACAAGGGACTGTAACTTGTAACCAAGCAAAAATCCTAGCATGTGTAGGGCAGCTGACCTCTTTATTAGGACACTTTATCTACATAAACCTTTAAATATGCTGTACAAATCTGCAGATGTCCACTTGGGCTTTAAGAAGTTCTTCCTTTATCGATACTTTTCCATTCTTGTCATTTATAAAATTTCTCTGACTTTAATGTTTCACAGTAATATGAAGACTTGCAAAATTTTGAAGCACTTGGGAACTATAAATTATTTTTCTTAATATCAAGGGAATCAGATGTTATCAACTATGGTATTTTACAGGAGAGACGGTCTGTGTCTCAGGGATAGAATTAGGACTCAGAAGTACCTGTAAGCCTTGCCTGGTGTGGCTCAGTGGACTGGGCGCTGGCCTACGAACCAAAGGGTTACTGGTTCATTTCCCAGCCTAGGTCACATGCCTGGGTTGTGGGCCAGGTCCCCAGTAGAGGGTGCGTGAGAGACAACCACACATTTATGTTTCTCTCCCTCTCTTTCTCCCTCCCTCCCCCTCTAAAAATAAATTTTAAAAATCTTAAAAAAAAGAAGTACCTGTAAACTGACCCACAATTTATCTTCAATCTAAACGGAATCTGACTTTCTTTATAGTAAGACATGACTACATTAATTACAAATATTTCCTCCCCACTCCTCTTCCTCCCCTCCATAGCAGCAGACAAATTTACAGCACAAAACCGAAACCCCATTCCTGATTTAACAGAATTAGACCGAAGCTGTCTATGAATGTTGGTCCCAAATTTCCTTCCAGGCATTGATGTAAATGTCTATGATTTCCACCTGAATTATGACAATTCTATGCCGGAAATGATTCTTTCTGTCGCCTTCAGGTGAATAAATTCATTAGTGTGAAGATTTCTGGACGCTTTTCGGTCACCTTGGTCTACAAATGGCATCCCCACAGCCTAAGGCTGTCTCTGGCACCTGTCAAATGCAGGTCTTTTCCTTCAGGCTCCCTGGAGACGGTAGGTCCAGAGGTTTCTTTAATCGTCTACACAATAGCACCTCGGCACAGACCAGAGCATGAGCAATGCTGACTGATTTTACGTTCATGACTTTCAGTAGTTCCTGGTGATTTCTACAGTATGGATGCTATCATAGCTGTCTGTGGACCTTACCTGAGAAATACGTGAAAGTTTGGGATGAGGATAGGTTAGCAGGTAGAAGTAGCGTTGGGAGGAAAATGAACACCTAGTTTCTTCTAAGGCCATGATTCCTAAGCTTGGAGAATTAATTGCCTGTGTTCTAAGTGGTGAATTTTGCATTAACATGAAAAATATTAATGCATATTAATATTTAATATTTTATTATAAAATATTTGTATTTGCATTATATTAATGTACAAATACAAATTGTATTAATATAATTATATTATATTAATTGTATATTGCATTAATATAATCTAGGATTTCTTAAAAATGGTGTGGGGCTCATACTTTTTTTTTAACTAAAGTGAAAGTATATCAATATAAGGTTGTTTTTTTTTTAAAGCATAACTAACACTCCAAAGAAACTTGGAAATGTTAAAGCATTGTTGAAACTATGGCTCAGAATCACATCTGTTCATAATCATTTTATATTTGTACTTAATCTCTGTTGAGGAATTTTAGGCTAAAACTTTTGTTTGTCAAGAGGCAAGACACTGAAACATTAGTACTTCTGCTTCCATATACTTAAGTAGTTAGCTAGCTTGACTGATTTTGATCAAAATTTGCAAATTTTGACATTTATTTGAATGGTGCACATATTACAGAATGTGTATGAACACATGTAAAAGATCTTTACTTTTAGGGACTAGCACCAAAACTGTGTTAGTCTTTAAAATTATCACAGTTCTATCACATATGTCAAAATTATATATTTTTGCTGTAAGTAGTGCCTTTCTATCATGCTGTCTTGCCTTCTGGGTTTTCATGAGTCATGGCCTCTAAACTGATAATCTCTCTCAGTCATTCCCTGATGTCAACCCCATTTCTGAAGAAGCCAGGGAGTTATTCAAGGCCTACAAAATGAAGAGCAAGCTGATGAAATCCACAACACAGGTCAAAGATGTAAGTGTGAACTAGTCACTATTTCGAATTGCAGCCTAAGGTGGATTTTGATTTACATGTTACTCTAGTTGCTTTTCTCTTCCAACATGGGTAGGATTTGTCTTAGAAAAAGGACCAAAGAATCAAGCTATTGAACACAGATAGGCCTATTTACATAATTACTGGAAGGAACATTGCTGACTCTTGATTTTTTTGTATTTATCCTTTCTTAACATCCTAACCATTTTTAATTGTACAGTTCAGTGGCATATGTACATTCACATTGTTACGCAACCATCTCTAGATTTTTTTCATTTTGCAAAACTAGAACTCTGTACCCATTAAATAATTTCCCGTTCCCATTGCCACCCCAGCCTCTGGCAACTGCCATTCTAGTTTCTCTCTCTCTGAATTTGACTGTTCTAAACAGGTACCTCGTCTGAGTGGAATCATATAGTGTTTGTCCTTCTGTAGCTGGCTAATTTTACTTAGCGTATGTCCTCAAAGTCCATCCATGTTTTCTCATGTGTCAGAATTTCCTTGTCTTTTAAGGGTGAATAATATTCCATCATATTTTACACCATATTTTGTTTATTTATTCATCTGTTGATAGATACTTGGATTGCTTCCATATTTTAGCTGTTGTGAATAGTGCTGCTGTGGACACAGGTGTACAAATATCTCTTGGAGATCCTGCTTTCAATTCTGTTGGACATGTTTCCAGAAGGAGAATTGCTGGATCCTACAGTAACTCTAGTTCTAACTATTTTGAAGGCCTGCCGCACTATTTTCCATCTCAGCTGCCCCATGTCATAGTCCCACAACCAGCAAACAAGGGTTCCGATGTCTCTATATCCTCACCAACGTTTGCTATCTTGTGTTTTTTTAATAGTAGCCACCCTAATGGGCATGAGGCATGCATTTAACTCTTTAAACACAAAACATTACACAGTTTAATTTTGTGAATTTTTAAAAAAGCAGCACACAAATGTACAACATCAGAGAAACCAGATTTCTGTCACTTGCTCAGTACTGCCCGTGAGTAGATAATGAGCTGAGCGCCAGGGCCCTTAGGGACTCCAGGTTTGAACGCTTCATTAAATCCGTAGAGATAGTTGTCTTTTCCAGTCATAAAAAAGCGAGCAATTTTATTACTGTAAGAATGTCTCCTTCCCCACCCCCCACTTTGGGAGATAAAATGTCTTTATGTAAATTATTTTATTATTGTTACCTTAGGGAGTTAAGGACACATAATATATTTTTATAGAGATCTTCTGCAGTTTCCACAAGGAACAGAGAGAATCTTTTACTGCAGAGATTTATTTTTAGAAAATCTTTTATTTATTGGTGAGGCAGAGAGAGAAAGGGGTTAAGAGGGAAAAACACTGATTTGTTGTTTCACTGATTTATGCATTCGTTGGTTGATTCTTGTATGTGCCCTGACCAGGGATTGAACCCGCAGACCTTCTGCTTTGGGACGATGCTCCAACCAACTGGATACCCAGCCAGGGCTGAGATTTATTTTCTTAAGTGCCTCTTCTGCCCATAAAATGTTTTCTTAGAGTTGGACATAGAACAATAATGCCGTAATCTATCATAAATGTATTTTGTTTATTCATTTTTAAAGAACTTTAAATTTAATTTTTATTTTTTAAATTTTATTTTAATTGTTGTTCATGTAGTTTTCTGTCTTTTACTCCCACCCCAGCCCACCCCTCAGCCCTCCCCACCTCCCTCCCATTTCCACCCCTTGTAGTTTTTTTTCAATTTTTTATTTTAATCATTATTCAGTACAGTTTTCTATCCTTTACTCCCATCCCAGTCCACCCACCCATCCCTCCCCTCCTCCCTCCCATTTCCAACCCTCCTAGTTTTTGTCCATGTGTCCTTTATATTTGTTCCTATAAACCCTTCTCCTCTTCCCCTGAAATTCCCTCCCCTCTCCCCTCTGGTCACTGTCATCCTGTCCTCTATTTCAGTGTCTTTGGTTGTATTTTGCTTGTTTGTTTGTTTTGTTGTTTAGGTTTCTGTTAAAGGTGAGTAAATTTTATTTTTCCTTTACAGTTTACATTCAATATTATTTTGTATTAATATCAGGTGTATGGCACAGCAGTTAGCCAACCATATACTTTACAAAGTGATCCCTTAATACTTCCAGTACCCACCTGGCAGCATCCATAGTTATCAAATATTATTTTCTATTTTCCCTGGGCTGTACTTCACATCCCCATGACGACTTTGTGACTATCAATTTATATTCCTTAATCCTTTCACCTTTTGTACCAGAGGTGTGCTTAGCTTTTTAAAAACCCACTTTATTAAAGTATTATTTTTTACAGTAAAATTCATCTATTTAAGTATATGCTTGATGATTTTTGACAAATATATAACCTGTATAACCACCACCACAATCACAGTGTAATTTCTGTCACACCAAAATGTTCCCATGTGCCCGTTCCCACTCAGCCCTCCCTGCTCCTGACTCCAGGCAGTCCTGCTTTCTGTCACTATTAATGAGCTTTGTAGTTCTCGTGTTTCATAGAGGTAAACTCATTCGCACAGGAAGAACCAACATGTACTCTCTGTCTAGCTACTTTTGCTCAGTATAACGGGTTTGAGATTCATTCACATTATTGGAAGTGTCTGTAGATTTTTTCCTTTGTGGGGCTGACTGATATTCCCTTATATGGATGTACTACACTTTGTTTATCCATTCCCCTGTTGATGGACATTTGGGTTGTTTTCAGTCCTTGTTGATTATGGATAAAGCTGCTATCGACATTTGTGTACAAGTTTTTTGGGGAGAAGTAAATATATTCTTTTTATAAAACAACGGTGGCAGAAGATGATAGTAATTTTGTTTAAAGTACCTACTTAGTGAAGTTAAAAGTTGAGAACTGGTTTTGGTTACCAAAATTTTTTGAAATTTAGTGTCCCTGAAAGTTTTAATCTAGAAATCCTTGTTTCTAAAGGGGGCACTGTGGGTATTTGGGGTCAGGTAATTCACAGCTGTGCAGGACAGTCTAGCACATTTCAGAAGGCCTCCCTGGTCCCCACAAACTAAGTGGCTGTTGTGCCATCAATCAAAAGGTCTGTGCACATTTCTGAATGCCGCCAAGGAAGCATGTGCTCACTCAGGTGGAGAACTGTTCTATATGAATTCTTCCTGGGACAGTATTTGGGTATGCAGTGTGGGGAGATCAATCATAAGGTTATTGCACAAATCTAGCCAAGACATTCCGGACTGGACTAAGGCAGAGAGGATGCAAAATAGATGAGAACTACAAGTTACTTAGGAGGCAGAATCCTCAGGACAGTCTTCTGGCTTACACAATGAGATGGAGAATCAATCACTAAATAAAAGTAGGTAGAATAAGAGAAAGAAGGCCAAGTAAACCAACACATAAGGGGCAGGTGGAGAAGGAGGAGGAGAGTCATGTCTCTGGGGGACATGGTGACCCATGTCCTTTCTCCTCCCCCCCTAGTAGACCTTTCTGCCCCTTAACTGCAGAAGTTCTTCCCAACTGCAGGCGTTGGGAAGCTGAAAACTGTATTTTTAGTCTCCCTTGCAGATGGACTTCTGGATGCATATTAGTCCCATCCATTAGGTACATCAAAGTTATATTTGGAAAGTGGAAATCATCTTGCTTTGGCTAGAAAGTTCATGGAGAAGTGGGGAACGAGAGGGGTTATGGAGCTCACCAGGCCCACTGTCCTTTCTGTCTCAGCTGTCAGATGACAAATCCATGTTCTCTGGTTCAGGTCTCAGCACCTCCTCTCACCTAGAGCTGGATGATCTTCAACTCTTTTTTCTTTTAATTTTTTAAAGATTCATTCATTTATTTATTTATAGACAGAGGGGAAGGGAGGGAGAAAGAGAGGGAGAGAAACATCAATGTGTGGTTGCCTCTTGCATGCCCCCTACTAGGGACCTGGCCTGCAACCCAGGCATGTGCCCTGGCTGGAAATGGAACCAGCAACCCTTTGGTTCACAGGCTGGCTCTCAATCCACTGAGCCACACCAGCCAGGGCAATAATCTTCAACTCTTAAGTTGTCAGGGGAAATTGGCACTGTTAAACTGGTGTTCATTTTTTACTTATAAAGCTTTTTTACATTTTTTATATTTTTTAATATACAGCTTTTAAACAAGTCTTAAATCAGTCAACTCAATTTAAATTGAAAGCCTAAGGGTAATCTTTCAGATTCTCTAATTTACCAAAATATCTTTGATATTTCAAGCATAACAAATACACAAGATTACTCCAATGATTCAAAATTCATTCACACACATTAAAGTTTTGATTTATTTGATCTGTCTACTTAAATTCTGAATTTTTCTGGTGGTTATTTATCCAGAATATTTTTGAGGCTGAGAATCAGGCCCCAAGACACATTTTCAGGTGATTTCTGTTAACATCTCAGATGTGTTCTCTGAGTCCTTTTTAGAACCATTATGACAAGGGAGTTCAAGTTTGCACCCTTTGGCTAGGGTTGATTCCCAGGTTCAATTTTTATTGCCTGACTTCTATAGACCAAATTCCTCAAAACTTTTGCCATCTACCTTGTTAATTTCTTCATGGATCATTGAATTCTGTACTCTCTTCACATTCTTTCTCTCATATCTTCCTCCGGCCCTGTTGTAACACACTAAAATTATGTAAATGATGCTTGGATAATGAGTTAAGTATACAGTTATGCATATGCTTTATATGTAAATATGTAAGTGCCCATATAATTACATATGCTTATGAATATATAAAACTGAATTATTGACAGTTTTGTAGTCACATAAGCCCATCCAAAGCTAACTACTTTACATACACAATTTATTGTGAAAAGATCACACATACTGCTCACTATAACTATACATTTGAAAGTCTAATGTCCTCATGATGTGTGGCTTTGAAACTTCCTTCTGCTAAATAGAAGCTCAGTATTACAAACATTAAGTTTCCCCACGTGGGCTCCCGTAACGCTCTGTGCTCATGAACAGCACAGCCCTGTGCTGCGTCATAATGTTCACTGCTCTCGTTCTTCCACGGACTCTGAGCTCCTGGAGCATGGGGAACGTAGCCTCCTCTCCCTCCGGTTTTTGTTGTGGTAAAATATACGCAACACGAAACCATCATTTTAACCATTTTAAAATGCATACTTCAGTGACATTAAGTACATTCACCTGGTCCATAACTGACACCCAATGAACATTTGTTGGACAACTTTCTGAATGAATGAATGAGTAAATGAACGAATTGATGTCTTATAATCATATAGTAAGTAATCTCTCTTTCTCTCTCCATATATATATAAAAGCCTTCAAGTTTAACAGGCCCGGTAGATATGGCTACGTTTGATCCAGCAGTGGACATAAGCCCTATGTCTGACATTGCTACAGCTATTAAATTAAGAAGACTGCAGAGAAAGGCCAAGCACATCCTATTTAACTGGCTGGATCACTACAGATTTTCACTGGGTCAGTTGCAGAACTCACTGTGTTGCTGCACATACCTGTTCCCATCATTGAGACTTCCAGAAGACCACATTTAAATGTCGCTTCCTTCCAAGGTTCCCGAGGAGGCATTTGAAAACTGTAAAGCATGATACCTATAGAGTACACCCTTGATCCAGGTGACTGGCCGTAGCAAGAAAATTTAAGGAGCCAACCTTAATTTTAACGTTACTTTATGTGGGTTTCTGTCCACAGACACCTTATTTAATATGTACTGTTGATACAGTAACACTGAGCCCATGGCCAACAACACTGTAACTCATGCCTGAACTAAACTTGCTTAACATGTATTTTCTCCATAAGGCAAATCAAAGCTTCTTGTGCTTTGGAACTAGATAGCCCTTCAGTACTAAACCTGTGGGCTATTTTTAAATAACAAAATCACCAACAAAAAATGCAAAAATGTGTAAAACATGGCACTTTATAGACCACGTAAAGAACAGTTGTTTACAGCACAAGGGCGGAAACAAGAAGGCAGAGCATTGCTTTGTTCAGCCACAAATATTGTTTTAGAGAGGAGGCAAATTCACAACACAGAATCTGCAAATAATTAGCATTCATCGTATGCTAAATTCAAAAGGCAAGCTTCTCCATTTGAAGAGGTAATTTGCTATTTACTGTGGTACATAGCAGAGCTTCCCAAATGGAATGCCGTAAATGTTTGACACAGGAACTGAGCAACGGAAACTCTCCGTCCTCGGGGGAGCAGCTGGGCTGAGGTGATCGAGCCCCTGGGGTAGCTGATTCTACCTACAAGGAGCCTACTAAATCTATCATAATGTGCTATACAAGTGTCTCATGATTTATTTTCTTGTCATATTTTCATGATAAGAATTTAGATGTATCGGGCTTTACAGTTTACATTTTGCTGCTTCATGAAAACAGGTTGGGAATCATGGTGTAAAAGAGCTATCTTCAGAATCAAATAGATCTGTTCAAATCCTGGTTCTGCCTCTTTCTAGCTTAATGAACTTGGACTTAGCTGTGATATCATGAAAATAAGACTACTCGCCTCATTAGAGTCCTTAATTCAATGGGATAATGCATTTAAAGTGCACAAGATAAGCACAGATAATCAAACTCTAGCCTAGGTATTTTCCTTGTTTATTACATAGATGCTATGGATACTCTGGGAAGACCACAAAGTGCACTTAAAATAAAGGAACCAACCGAAAGGCACTGTGGCAAAGGAGGGTCCAGGTTATTGCAGCCGAATTGACCCAGCCCACACTGACCTCGGTCCACTAAGCATTTTCAGCGCAGCATGCTCTGTTTCCATTTCAGGAGTAGAATCCCTGCACATGTGCAGAGTGCCCAACTTTCCACAACAAGTGGTCAGGAAACAAAAAGTCTCACCAGCAGAATTTCCTCTGAAACAAAGCGCGAAGGAAAAAGATGAGGACAAAGAATATCTTCTAAACCGAAATGCCTTCCTAAAACTGAAAGGGGTCTTTAGGCCTCCACCTCTCCCTCGCATCGAGAAGGCCCCAGCCAGCAATCAGCACTTCAGGTAACCAGCTTCATTTGTCTTAATAATTCACAGCGAGCTTATGTTTGGAAAGGCTTTAGGTGAAGTTTCATTCAGTCTGCCTACAAATGCTGAGCAAGGCGTGCTGTGAAGTTGCTTCACACCACAGTTCTCTCTACGCAGGCTGGGTGAATGTGTTGCTGCTAACATGCTATCCGTTAGAAATCTTTCCTAGAAGTGGGACAAACTTACATGCCTACATTCAAGCATTTGAGCTCTCTCCAACCTGCTTCCTAAGAGGCTACCCATTTAGCAGAGGATTTCGAATCCATCAGGAATCGAGGCACAATTTGTTTTCACCAGTTTGGTAAACACCTGTTTAAAACCTGACTCTATGCTGAAAATCTTTGGCTCTATGTTTGGGGTGATAGATGAGGGTCAGGACTTACTGCTTCTTCTGCCTTCTCTTGCAATTCTCCTGAGAGAATGATTTCTTCATCAGTATAAAAAGCCCAGTCTTCTATGCATTTGTACCTCTGGGATTAGCTGCCACAAAGGGATATTTCCTACCTCAGACAGAGAAGGCCCTGGTGTCATCTCCATCCCAGTAGGATATGGAGGGAAGGGCGCTGGAGGAGTGGGTTGGTCTCTTCACTGAGTGGCTGCATTTGGAAGCCATGGGAGAGGCCCTGCCCCCTCCTACCACACGTACTGCAAACATGCTGGGTAGACCTCAGCCAAGACCCCCAGGAGCTGAGAATCCCTTAAGCTCCCAATCCTGTTATTGCTTCAGTAACATTTGGTGAAGACAATAAATTTAAAGAAAAGTGGTAAATATCATGAGGAAAACATTTCCCGTATTTGAAGTGTCATCAGCAGACTTCACTAATGCCACTAAACAAGGACTGCTACCAGTCACCTGGCCATGGAATTAATTCATTCAACCAAAAACTGTCACTTACCACCTACAGGTATGTGGGCACATCCGCAGTACGAAGTCTTGGTCCCTGTTCTCCAGGGGCTTTGATTCGGCAAGGAGAGATACGAATGTATGCCATTAATCAATGGAAATAAGGAAACAGGTGCTATTGGAGCAGTGTAAATGGAATGAAGAAGTTTTGTGGAGGGAGAGATTTCTTTTCTAAGAAAGGATTGTTTTTCAGGAGCCTTTGAATGAGATCTTGAGTGATGGGGAGAATTTGGATATGCCTGTAGAGAAAGAGGGGTAATCCGGGTGGAGAGATGCGTGATAATAAGAAGACTGATGATACTTAAAGTGTCAAGGATGGTTAACACAGAACACTTACTGAGCACTTACTAGACACTAGACATCATGCTAAACATTGTACTTCCATTTAAATAGGATTCCATTTAACATTCATGACACACCTAAGGGGTAACTATAAATAATCCCATGGTGCCCTCTCTACCCACAAATCACAGCTGGTGAGCAGCAGAGCAGGGATGTGAGCAAAAGCACATAGAAAGGATGGTGCAGGGAAATGAGAAGAATGCTGAGTAGTCTGGTTTTGCTGGTGCTTAGAATGTGGGAGACAGGATAGGCAGGGTTGGGCCCTAGTCATGGGGGGCCTTGATCCCAAGCCAGAGCTGGTCTCAAGTAACAAAACTAACCAAATCCTTGAAAATCTGCAATGATGAAGCAAGCAGACACTGTGTAAGACAGCTCTAAACTGTTTATTCAGATCTTCAGATCTGCCCTAAGAAGTCAAAACCCAATTATTTCACCTTCAAACATAGAATTCTTTTTATGGCTCAGTGACACAGTTGCAGTGATGTTTGAAGAAACTAATATCAATTCAATAAAGGCTTCATTTATTTCTGCAGAAACCTAACTGAAACTTTTAAATACACAATTGGACTCTAAATCTTGAAATTAAAAAAAAAAAAGGCATAAAGGCTTCACCTAACCCAGCATTCACCTAATCCGACATTCACTTAGCCCGTGAGTTAACAATGAGCCCCATGCATGAGAAAACCCATCTTACGTGTGATCGCTCCTCTCCAGGGTCTCCATGCTCTAGTTCAGTTGCCAGCCAAACCCTGTGCATGGAGAACAGGTTGACACCTGATAGAGGGACAACAGCATAAGGTCTGATATCACACAGCAGAGCCTACCAACTATGAGACCTTCAGCAACCATGTACCTCACTAAGCTTCTGTTTCTTCATCTGTAGAATGGAGATGGTAATAACGTTTACTTCACAACATTGTGAAAGAATTAAATGGAATAAAGCACGTCAAGTTTTTAGCACTGCGTCTGTCACCCTACATCTCCCCAACACAAGGCAGTTAATGAGAACATCCGGCTTGTTAGGGAGAGATACGTACTGTTTACTGTGTCTGTAAGAGACTCCAGTTGGCGCTCTCTGTACCTGTCATGATGCACACTTGGAGTTAATGTTGCCGATCTAACCCTCGGAGGGAAGTTTATTGAATACAGCCAAAGAGAGCAGTAAACGGAGAAAAAAATGCATCATGTCAATAAAAAAATTCATGAGTTTATGAAGTTCAGTAACTGTTGAGTTTTCACATGCAGTGTTTAGTGCACAAGAAAATGCTGATTATATAGTAATGTTTGGATATCTTGAAATGTTGAAAGAAATAAACGGGAGCACAAACACATAAAACTTTAGCTGTAAGTCAGTTAACCAACCTGTGAAGTCCCCACGTGGTACACATTCTAGTTCCAAGTGCTCCTTTTTCCACACAGGCAAGTTGCCACATTCTTTGTGATGGTCCACAGTCACCCACTGATGGGGTTGAACTACAACAGCAAGTTTAAAAATAAACATCACTTCATTTACACAGCCATCTATCCTATCAGGGCAGTATTCGGCATGCTTTAAAGAATGAGAACAGGATTTTAAAAGCCTACATTCTAACTCATAAAATGTGAATGGAGAAAAACAAGTAGGATCTATGCAACATGGCACACGATTTTGTACAGAATACTGTTAAGGCTGAAGCAGTCTATACACTAAAATGAGTATTCAGTTCCAGAACTTACTTGGAACCGTCTGTGTATGTGCTGTTTTTCAAAAGGAACAAAATCAGCCACAGTGTGAGGCAATACAGAAGCAGCGACCGCATATGGAGGTCGATGTGAATGACAGTTCATAGGTGAGCTGGTGTTAGTGTGTCCCTTGCCTCACTTTTTATGTTTTATTTCTAATCCTTGCAGAAAGTGTACATTTTAAATGATAACATTTTCGGTGGGCTTTGGTGAACATTTCTTTTTTTAGCTGAATCCCAGGGGTCATTTCCATCTTTGCCTTTCCTAATAGGACTCCAAGTTTATTTCGTGTGCACCTGTCTCTTCCCCAGCTCGGGTGCCTGGGGGGCAGTCAACCCCGACCTCCAAGGTGGGCCCTGGGTGGTTTAAGACAATGGGAATTTCTTGGTGTCTCAGGGAGGGGAGGAGGTAACACCAAACATAGTTAATACCAGGCTTTTTATTTGGAATGGTGGGGGCGAACCTCTCCCCCTGTCTTTTTTTTTGGTGGTGGTGGTGGTGGTTCTGAGTAGGTGTGAGGCCTGGAACTATCTGACCATCTGCTCCCTGCCCACAGATGCAGCCTTTGCATGAAGGAGGAGGGAGATGGGAACGGAGTTGCTGGGTGATGCCACCCCCGGTGCCCCGCCTCCAGACTCCAACTGTGGCAGCCAACAAGGGTCATTATTAAGCCAGTTTGTGTTGCATTTTCTGTTATTTGCAGCCGAGGAAAACCATCCTAGTTTATGTACTGCATGATATGATAGGCCTTATAGGATTTTTTGGTGTTTGTACTGCCAAAGCCAGCATAGACTTACAAGTTTTTACTTTTATTATCTTTTTACTGTCATTTTAGTAAGGTTTTAGCAGAGTTGAAGTAAACCTGAGTGTGTTTGATCCATCATATCATGACTAAATGTATTTTTTTTTCAGTTATTTATTCTGCAATTAGTCACCATGAGGATTCTAAACATACCTAGTTTAAAGTGCTTTTTAGATTTGCTCCATTATTTTTACTTTATCTATATTGAACACATCTATTGAGTATTGGTTTTGTGTATTGTCTCAGAATTTTCTTTTTTGATGTGTTTTGGAATTTTGAATTCTAAGCTCATCTTAAGTGGAAGGTTTTTCCTCCCTTTCTGTGCATGGTGAATGTGTATTTGTGTGTCTACTCATCCCTCCCTCTCTAGAAGCTTTTCAGTTGCCACCACCTCAGACCCGAAGGCCTCACATTAAAAAATGCAGAACCAGGTCAAATAATGGTAAAATGGGTGTCCTGCCTCATGAATCTCAGGAATACTTCAGACCCTGCCCCCAGGCCCGCAAGCAGCTTGGCTTAGCTCTGGCTGGGAGGCTGTGTCTGTGTGTTCTCCAACCTTCCTGAGCATAAGGTGTCCTGTGAGCCATGGCGCCGAACAAGAGTAGACAGCATCTGTTCTGGCCTCATGCAAAGCGTGGTTGAAGGCCTACCCTGGCCCTTGGTTTCAGTAAGTGAGCCCGGCCACAAGCCCCAACACCACAGCACCCTGACTTGAGAAGAGCATTTGATTCTGTTTTCCTTATTATTATTCTTTGAAAGGATGGTTTTGTTGGGTAATGCTGGTGGAGTTCCCAGAGTTTATAAGCCATAGTTAATTATTTTTAATATATTTTATTGATTGTGCTATTACAGTTGTCCCATTTATTTCTCCTTTATTTCCCTCCTCCCTCTACCCACTCCCATCAGCATTCCCCCGCCTTAGTTCATGTCCATGGGTCATACATGTAAGTTCTTTGGCTTCTCCATTTCCCATACTATTTTTAACCTCTCCGTCTATTTTGTGCCTACCATTTATGCTTCTTATTCCCTGTACCTTTTCCTCCACTCTTCTTCCTCCCCCTCCCCACTGATAACGTGATCTCTATTTCTGTGAGTCTGTTCCTGTTCTAGTTGTTTGCTTCATTTTTGTTTTTGTTTTTTTAGGTTCGGTTGTTGATAGTTGTGTGAGTTTGTTGTCCTTTTACTGTTCGCAATTTTGATCTTCTTTTTCTTCTTTTTCTAAAGGGACTTTTTAAAGTCCCTTTTACATTTCATATAATAAGGGCTTGGTGATGATGAACTCCTTTAACTTGACCTTATCTGGGAAGCACTTTATCTGCCCTTCTACTCTAAATGATAGCTTTGCTGGATAGAGTAATCCTGGATATAGGTCCTTGCCTTTCATGACTTTTGAATATGTATTTCCAGCCCCTTCTTGCCTGTAAGGTTTCTTTTGAGAAATCTGCTGCTAGTCTTATGAGAACTCCTTTGTAGGTAGCTGTCTCCTTTTCTCTTGTTGCTTTTAAGATTCTCTCCTTATCTTTCATCTTGGGTAATGTAATTATGTTGTGCTTTGGTGTGTGCTTCCTTGGGTCCAACTTCTTTGGGACTCTTTGAGCTTCCTGGACTTCCTGCAAGTCTATTTCCTTTGCCACATTTGGAAAGTTCTCCTTCATTATGTTTTCAAATAAGTTTTCAATTTCTTGCTCTTTTTCTCCTTCTGGCACTGCTATGATTGGATGTTGGAACGTTTAAAGTTGTCCTGGAGGTTTCTAAGCCCCTTCTCATTTTTTTTTTGAATTCTTGTTTCTTCATTCTGTTCTGGTTGAATGCTTATTTCTTCCTTCTCCAAATTGTTGATTTGAGTCCTGGTTTCCTTCCCTTTACCATTGGTTCCCAATATATTTTCCTTTATTTCACTTTGCATAGCCTTCACTTTTTCCTCTATTTTGCGACCATACACAATCATTTCTGTGAGCATCCTGATCACCAGTGTTTTGAACTGTGCATCTGATAGGTTGGGTATCTCTTCATCACTTAGTTGTATTTTTTCTGGAGCTTTGACCTGCTCTTTCATTTGGGCCATTTTTCTTTTTTTTTGTCTGGGCCTGCCTGTTATGAGCTAAGGGGTGGAACCTTAGGTATTTGCTGGGGCGGGGCAACCCATATCCCTGAGTTGTGGTGCTGTATGTGGGGGAGGGGTCCTAGAGGGAACAGTGCTGCTTGCTCAGCTCTCTGCCGGCTTTCAGTCACTTCCTCCACTACCTACAAGCAAATTAGGCCCTTCTGGTGCTGATTCCCAGGTGGGTGTTTTTTTGTACATTCTGGGACCCTGTGGGTCTCTCCAGTGAACTCTCCTGTGAGGCTGGGAATTTCTCCTGTTGCTGCAACACCCACAGGTTTTTTCAGTCAGAGATTTTGAGGCTTTATTTCCTCACACTGGAATCCTGGGTTGCGCAGCCTGCTTCACTACCCAGTTTTTCCTCCTGGCTTATACACACATGAATGTGGGACCTCTGGGTCCTGCAGAGGACTGCCTCGTTGCGAGTCTCTCCACCTGGCTGCCCGTCTCTGCCCCTCCTACCAGTCTGGATGAATGTTTCTTCTTTAACTCCTTGGTTGTTGGATTTCCATCAGTTCAATTTTCTGGCAGTTCTGGGTTTTTTTGTTTGTTTGTTTTTAAATGTGCTGTTATCCTTCTTTTAGTTGTTTAAGGAGGCAAAGTGTATCTATCTATGCCTCCATCCTGGTCGAAAGTCCTCCTGTTTTCCTACAAGAGCCAAATTCTTGTCCACCTTTGCTGTTTCTTGCCCAGGAGCTAAGCAAGCTTATGGCTTTAGCCTCACTAACATATTGCATTTCTATCCATAGAGGTGTTCACCTTGGCTTGTAGTACAGCTTTGGTCTTTTAAATGGTCTTATTTGACCATGATTGTAATGTGTTAGAGACAGGAGGTTGGGAGTTGGGGGCAGTGTTCAAGGCAAGAACTTGAAATGCTATCTTGAGCCAAAGTATATATAGAGGGTTGTAGCCTGAAATCTGACTTTTAATGATTTCATAGCATGCTAGCTGACACATTGGAATTACTGTAATTGGGCATGCTCAGAATACCTCTGCAGGGGCCCTGATATTGGTACACTCTGTGTACACCTGAGATAGGCCCCTGGGAAGACAAAGGTGAGGATGGAGGAGTAAGAGGTCATGGGTGTCACTGAGGCTGGACTTCTGATCTTTAAAGGATGGAGGTCAGACCCTTAACTGCAAACACACCCAGTTTCCTTGGTGACAGTCCCTGCCTCCTGCTCTCAGAGCTCTCTGCCCCTGTCCAGCCCCTGGCTAAGGTGGTTTGTTAACCTCTTGCTGCTCTTTATGGCTCAAGTTGTATACCAAGCCACACATGCCAGAAGTTCTGTTTTGGGTCATTGTGCTTTTGGGGGTATAAGATAGCTAATTCTGGAAATAACATTATTACATTTGAATAAAGTCCTTTGCTTTTGTCTGTTTGCTTAAATTAGCCAGAATGTGTTTCTGTTGCTTGCAACCAAAATCCCTAACCCTGATAGATGATGGATTACATTTATATAACACACATAAAAATGCCATTTGACTCTTTTAGTATATTGACAAGTATTTTAGGCTGTTGGCAGATAAAATTCTGTCCAGAATTACATTTCAGTGCTTTACTAAAGTAGCCACTTTGGGGCATACACATACAATGTGACATGCTATCTTTCTCTTTGACTGTATTTTCATTGTAACAAAAAAAGGGGGAGGATTTAATACAATTCTTAAAAATAACAACAATAATAAAAATAACATGGCCACTTTGGTTCTTTGGTACTTCTTAAAATGATGTTCTTTCTGTCCTTTCAGTTCTTCAAACATGATTTCTCTTATTACTTTTCTAGGCTTTATCTTCCCACTGAGAGCAAGGATGCATGGTTTGCTTCCCACCTGGCCTGTCCCGTGGTCCTAAGGAGGATTCTGTGTGGGAAGGAAGGGGACTCATGCCGATGTAGCACTTACAACATTCCTGAAGTGACAGACCTGGAGTATGATTACCTGATCAGCCAGCAGCTCTCCTCCATCGATCAGATTGTTATAGTCTGTGTGTTCTCAGCTTTGGAAAAGGACAATACAATAAAAGAAGTGGTCGAAGTGTATAGGGAACAGAACAGAACTAGAAGCATGCCTTGCATTCAGGTGAGTGTCACGTGTATAAAGACAAATTGTGAACTAATGTTTACTTGCATGGTATATCTTAATACTTTTCCTCAGCCACACAAAGCCCCATGGAAGGAATTCCCACCCCCACCCTTTTATGTGAGGTATGACCTTCATATAGTATAGGTCACAAATCTTAAGGGTACACACCTTAATGAATTTTTATATATGTATATGTCTGTATAATTACCACCCAGATCAAGATATAGAATGTTTCTAGGCCCCAAAAAGCTTCTTCTTGCCCCTTCTCAGTCAGTAATCCACCCACCTACCCACACCCAGGTCACCACTATTCTGACTTTTCTCACCATAATCAGTTTTTCTGTTCTAGACTTTCCTATACATGGGACCACACAGTGTGCATGTTTCAAAACACACAGTGCATTTTTACACTTTCTCCGCCAGAGAATGGGAATGGCACATACCAGGCGTTCCAGTGCCCTCCCATTCTGCATCCATGGCGGACATTACCAATCCACCATTCTTTTCAACTGAGCCTAGACTGGGCCTTACGTCCTTCTTCTGATTTCCACCCCAAGTAACCACGACCAGTAGATCTGAGTAGGCATTCATAAAACCTCTTCTGCATAATAGCATTTACCCTCAACACTTAAATAAGTCTCTGTGTCCTATCAGTTCTATCACTGTGACATTTTCTCCCATTCATCCCTTGTTTTCAATCCCATTGCTTCTGCTTATTTTAGGCCTTTATCACCTCCCACCTGGTTTTCTCCAACAGCTTCTCCGATTTTTCTGCTTCTTGTCTTAGTCCATCTGATATTTCCTGCATATTGCAGGGAGTTCTCTTTCATATCCAAATGTGACTGCATCATTCTGCTTAAAACCCTCCAAGGACTTCTCTTCAGGTCGAGTCCAAGCTCCTTGCCTGACGTGGAGGGCCCACTCCCATTGGGGCTCTTGCTACTCTGCATGTTCAGTCCCCTGTTCCAACCCCAGCAATAGCCCCAGGGGGTGCTCTAAAGAATGCTTATAGAGCCTCAGGTCTTGTTCTGCATCAAGCTGAAGCATGTGAAAGCTGAGAGCTTGGGCCCCATCACCCTTTGCTGATCTGCTCTCAATAAACTGCCTTTCAGGATGTTGCCCTGAATATGCCCTGATCTTATTTTAAGGGATGTTACATTATTTGTTACAGGCCTGGTATACTCTGTATAAAGCACAATGTGAAAACTCTCTCTGGCCCTGGCCAGGTAGCTCAGTTGGTCAGAGCATCATCCCAATATGCCAAGGTTGCAGGTTCGATTCCCAGTCAGGGCACATATAAGAAGCAACCAGTGAATGTATTAATTGATGGAGCAACAAGTCCAGTTTCTTTCTCTTTTCTCTCTCTCTCTAAAATCAATCAATATTTTTTTAAGAAAAAAAATGTCTCTCTAAATGAGAAACTAGAAAGCTTTACTTCCCAAGAGGATCTGGCATGTGTCCTCCTTTCTCATAATGAGATTTGGGGGCCCAGCTGGGTTTCTCTTTTCACTTTGCCTTAAAGTAAGGAGCAAAGTTTTAGACTGAATTAAACAGTAGGGTAAAAATTATTGACCATTTATCTGAAATCCATTTCTTCTTTTGGATCTAGAGCTTCTGTTTATATCGAAGTTTTCTCATCATGATTTTTATAACTTATAATTTTCTGTTACACTATACTTCTTTCCTTCAAACCACCTCAGGCCTTTTTCTAAAAAGGCAGAGCATGAAGAAACAAACCAGTTTAAAATGTCAATTTTAACTAAGGAAATAGTATTTTGTCCAGCAGAGTTCAGAGCAACCTTGCAGGGAGGTGACCTGACATTTGCAACTTTGAATGGTGAAGAGGTTCTGGGCAAAATGGCCTGGGTACCCTGCGCTTCCAAGAAATAGATTCTTTTTTAGATCATTGAAAGAAAAGAAACGATCCTATCTATACCAGACCCTAAAGGGATACAGATCAGAATGGGGACGGATATAAAACACGGAAACTCACCTGAGAACTTCAGTCTCCAGCAAGAGGGTTGCCTGGCTTCCGTTCTCTTCCATCCCACCTAACCAGGGAGCTGTGGCCTGCTGCATAGCACGGAAATTGCTGAGCCGTATCTGGAAAGCTGCGCATTAGTGGGAACTCACTGGACGCTTTGGTGGAAGCTTCAGGGGTGTAGACAAAGCTCCTAAAGGGGTGGCCTGAGCCCCAGAGGGTTTGTGGTGGGTTCTGGGAGCACAGGGTCGGGGAATAGTCGCCTAACCCTCCCAGCCTGCTTTGAAGCTGGATTTCTCTGCCAATAAACGGGAAGGTTTTTGATGGCAGGACAATGCCTTGTTCACAGTTCTTGCCCCAGTGCCTATCGTGGGCCTGGCACGTGGCTAACACTTAAACGATATTCGTTGGATGGATAAATGACCAATAAATGAGTGAGTGATTCTTCAGCCTGAGGTTCAGCTATGGGAGTGCATGGTCACTGCTAAGTCCTTCTTAGTCCCGTGGGAGGTGCTTCTGGGAGTATGAGCCTGTGGACTGAGCTAGGTCTCCCCTGAAAAGAGAGCCAAGCTGAGTGGATAGGAGACCAAGATCTAAATCAGGAGTTTGACCCCTCAGTGGAGTGACAACAATATACATTAAATCCCAAGGGCTCCGCCACTCCCACGCCTCCCATCTAATAGACAACCTGTAAATGTTTGCTGAACTGGTCAGAAATGGCAAAGTCAGAATAAGATCAATAGAGCAAATACTTATTGAATGCTTACTGTGTTTACCTGGAATATTGTTTAATTCTCAAAAGAACCCTAAGTGACTGGCTTTCTGCATTTGAGTGCATTGAGCTCAGGCCAGTGACTGAGACACAGGACAGTCAGTCACTTGCCCGAGATTCCTTAGTTAGGAAGCAGTGGGCCTGGGTTCAGGCCCTGGAGTCGCACTTAGGGGCCACACTCCTAAGCAGCACACCCTGCCGCATAGCATACAGTGTGGAGAGGCACACCAGTGGCTTAGGGGGCAAGAGTGGAATTGAATGAGATGACTGGGTTGGGAGGATCGTGCTACACTTAGGCATGTGAGGGAAGGAGGTGAGGAAAGGGCTTTGTATGTATTTAGTGGTCATAAATAGCAATTAAAATCATGAGGTACCCGAGGAGCGTGTAATGAGAGTGAGTGGCCGGAGAGGCAAGGCTGGAGATTTGAGAACAGTAGATATTTAGAGATCAAGTAGAGAAAAAGTTGTGCCTGACAAAGACTAGGACAGAAGACATAGAGGAAGAACCCAGGAGGGCGTGTGAGAAGGGAGGGCTGTTCAGTCATTTCCAATGCCATAAAGAGGTCAAGTAATACAAGAAGCATGGAATGTCCACTGAGCTGGCAATGCAGAGGTCTTGGGGGAGCTGATGAAGGCACTTCTAATAGAGTGGTGGGGACAGTCTGGAATTTCTGTTTCAAGGACGTAAATACTACTGAATAGAGCGAAGGATTTGTTACCTGGGATTTAATGTCTTCACGACTTTTTATCTTTCTTTTTTTAAAGAGTTGTTCGGATTCCTTTCGATTTCTCAAATACAACATCATCTCTGCATCTAAATTCACCGGGAGCCGTTGTCCACTTCTGGTTCAAAGGCACAACGTCATCCCAGGAATTTTTTTGGTAAGTGCCCGAGATACGTGATCTAACCGACTGTGGTGCGTGGCGCTGGCCCGGCTCAGCGATCGACCCCAGAACGCACAGGAGGCCAAAACAGGCCGGCTCGAATCACAGCCTTCTGCGGTTCCTTCCCCTCTGCCTGCAGATCCTCGTATAACCGACGGTCTTCTTATAACCGTAGGATTAGCTCCATGGTTTAAATTTAATTATTATATTTAAGAAGCTTATAACCTAATTGAGGAGGTGAGATACATAATATCCATAATTTAAGACTGAATAGAGTAACTGCCATAAATGAGACAGCCTAGTCTGGTAGAGAAACCATGAACTTTGAAAACAAACAGACCTGAATTCAAACCTTGGTTCTACTACTTGCTTTACTGTGTGACTGTGGGAAAATTACTAAGCCTCTCTGGGCCTGTTTGCTCCCTTATAAAAGGGGGAAATGATAACCAATGTATACAACTGTAAAAATTCAGTGAGATAATGTGCGTAAAGCATTTGTTTCAATTCTTGGCGTCTCGTAAATGAGTGAGTGATTTTAATGTTAATTTCCTCCCACCAATTTTTCTACTCAACAAATGTTTATTGAATGTCTGTTCTGTGCCAAGCACAGTACTGGGTACCACGGATACGAAAATAAAAAAGCTATAGTCCCTCCCACAAGGAGCTCCTAGTCCAATAGGGAGAGCTGCAACCTGAGGCCTCTTGTGATGTGTGAGCTGGGCTCTACAGGTGGGAGGGGTTTTGATAGAAAGAGGTAAGAAGAAGAAGAGAGAAGTTCCAGGGAGAGGGAATATTATTAGTGACGGGGAAGGTTTGGAGCACAAGGTACCTGGAGACGTGGTTTCCAGTCCTGCGCCTTCCACTGTAACCAGCGGTCTGTGTTTGGGTGAACCACAAGCGGAAGCAGAGAGGACTGGGTGAGATCAGTCGCTCCCCACCCTGGGTGACGCCTTCGGTGCATGAAAAAAAGAAGTGCTTTCTGGCCCTCTCCCTAGAACGATTCAACCAGAATTTGTGGGGGTGAGACCCAGCACTATCTTTACGTCAACTTAATTATGATACATGCATTCTAGTGCACTCACTTCTGAGTGTGCAGTTCCGATGACTTTTGACAAATGTACGCACCTGTGTAACCACCTCCGCAATCAAGGCAGAAAACGTTGCCGTCACCCCAAAAGGTTTCCCGTGACCAGTTAGCGGTAAGTCCGTCCAGCCTCATCCCAGGCAATCACTGATCTGCTTTCTGTCACTACCGCTTCAGTTTGCCTGTTCTAGACTCTCGTCTGAAAGATTTGTACAATAAGCATTCTTTTCTCTGGCTATCTGAGCTAGCAGTGTTTTCAAAAAGTCTTCCCTGGATCGTTTTAATGAGAAGCAATGGACTGGATGATGTCTCATGACATCATCCTTAAAAAATACATCTGGCTTAAAAAATACCATGATGTCATGTGCTTGTCCAGAGGTACTTTATGAAAGTTGCTTTTCAGGAATAACAAGAACTGCTGCTGGAATAATTATGATAGTGTTAATGCTAATATTTATGGAGCTTTTCTCCAGGTGCCCAGGCACTGGGCTAAGTTATTCATTTGTGTTTTCTTGTCTAAATCCCCACAGCAAGCCAGGAGGTAGGTACTAATATTATCCCTGATAGTAGAGGTGGAAACTGAGACTTTAGAGAGATTAAGAAAACTGTCGAAGGGCAAGAAGCTAGCAAGGAGTGTGGTCAGCATTCAAACCCAGGCTTTCTCATGATAAACAGAGACTTTGCTTTTAATTGTAAGATTCTGCAAAACCTCCTACAAGGTGAAGCCTCAGCTCCCACTACTGCGGAGATGCTTGAGGAGTGTAAAGTGATACCAGATGAAGGCTTTCAGCTTGTCTATGAGTTCCAGCTGGGGAGATGAAACTAATTTAAAGGTGCATTTAGCAAGAAAAGCAAAGAACCTCTTAGCTTAATATGAAAAGTAAGCCAGTGTGTTACAAGTGTCAGATGACATTTGAGACAAGAAAAAGAGACTCAGGACAAATGAGATGGGGCAGAGGCTACACCCGAACATGCCTTTTGAGATACACTAAATGGGGGAAGCCAGAGTAGCTCATCCACTGATTTCACTATAGTAAACTGAGTAACTTCCTCAGGTTCCAATCCACAAACACACAAAAATCTATTTTCAGTTTTCAAAATACACATCACTGTCACTAACAACAATGAACAATGAGTCTTATTCTGTGGTAAGGAAGTCTTCCCACAGTACCTGGCAGGTGATCAAATATCACCCCATTCCTGCCAGCCCGTTTGATCCTGTGAGTCTTGGCAGACTCACTTGGCTGGTTTACAGTTTGTGCTTCCTATACATTTACTGATGGTTAAAAAAGAAAAGAAAAGAAAGCATCAGCACAACGGAAGTGTGTGCCCTCCTTCCCTAACACTCATCTGTGATATCCAAATCAAAGGCTTGTCAGCTGAGGTCCTCCCAGGTCCCTGTAAGAGAATATTAACAATTAGCTGTGACCACCTAAAGTAAACAGGTTCGTCTTCCAACACTGGCTGTCAAGCCAAAAGCAGTGGTACGGCCTCGGCCTGCATAGTTATCTGTCCACTGGGTGACAGTGTTGATCCATTTGGAATAAATGTGCTTTGTCCCTGGGCCAGAAAACTCTGGGAAAGACTGCAGCCAGATGGCATTCTGAGGGCCTTGGGGACCGGCTCTGCCTTTCTTCGCGGAGCAAGGCAGAATGACTGTTTTCTTTGCCTATAAAGGGAAAATGTAGGTGAACTGTTCTGATGTGACCATGTTGGGCTGGATTTCTGTGGGCGAAACAGTGCAGAGAATGGATGTGATTGTCTGTAATAAATGAGCCTGCATTTTCCCGATAATTTAACAAAGACTAAAAGCTTGCAAAGAACACTGTGAAAACCAAGTTGAAAATGTATTTCAGTTGTTTGCTTTGATGTATTAGGATGCATCAATTCTTTACCTAAAGTGTTCATTTTTATACACATGGACTAGTGTCTGGGATGTGCATTACCCAGGGCTCTGAGGTGGGACAAGACTGTCTTTGTGGAATGTTATTTACAGATTGCCAGGTCATGGTTTTTACCTTGTTCTGTTGGTTCTGACATGATTTCTGTGTTCAAGAGACGGGAGAAATAGACAAGCAAGAATAAATAACTATGGTAAAATTCCATGTGATCAGTGGTGTTATAGAACAGAACTGGCCCTTCTGCTTCTTGCCACCGTTCTTTGTGGGAGCCATTATGCTGGGCCCAAGTTGGCTATTTTATTGGTGAATGGCAACATCCAGGAGAAGGGGCAGCTAATGCTCAAAAGCCCCAGCTCCTCGATGGCACGTAGGTTACAGATTATCTAGAGCAAAACCACAAGATACTGTGGGTTAAGTGTTTCAGGGTCATGCTGGGAGCTGATTGGTTGGTGGTGAAGTAATGAATCATTTCTGCCTATCTTGAGGATAGTTCTGAGGTCTATTCTGGGGTCCCTCTGTCTAGTCTCTTGGGAGTGTAGCCAGGGGCCTGTTTCACCTTAGGGCTCAGGAAGTGAAACGTAACTTAAGACGTAATCTTTAGTCTGCCAGAGGTCTGGGCTGCTGTCTTCCGCTGCCTTAGGGGCTGCTGATTATCCAGGGGAAAGGCTAGGTCTCTTAGGGACACTTGGAGAGAAGGATATGCTCTCTAGAGCTAGGATTTAAAACTGAATTTAGGCAAAGCTTTAAGCACCCTAGGTTTCCATGGAAATGATGGACATGTGTTGTCACAGTGCAGTAGAGGACAGGGAATGGCGGAACCGGTCACATCCTCATTTTAAAAGGACAAGACAGAATGACTTGACTGCTTCAAGATGCTTTAATAGAGCTAGTTTGGCCAATTTTTTGTCCTCCACTCCCTCTTTCCCAAATGAAGAGGACAATGATTCAGATATTGGGACTCTTCATTCTATAGTGAATAATAAAGTCATATTAATGTGAGACTCTGTTCCAAATTCTTTTACATCAGATTGAAAGACTAACATAGTTACCAATTTCCCATAGAAATTATGCCCCCAAACATTTTTAGTATCTAAGGTTTTTTCCCCTTGCTTTATTGGATGTTATTTGGTTCTATTTGTGCTGCTAAGTTAGCACATTTATATTTTATTACACTTACCATTACAAAGGTTTTGGGTTATTATTTTTCTTTGATATTTAAAAATACACTAAAACTGAAGTAGTATTCTCTTCAGCAGTTCTACTTGAGTTCCGAGGTTAGAAACACAAATAGGTTGTCTGGCTGCACACAGATGGGATCAGCTCTCACTCCCTGGGACTCACACTGACTCTGAGCAACAAAGAACAAAGGGCCCGAGAAGCCAGAACATGAAGCCTTTGAGCTGTAAGTGACTTCCCTGTCTTCTCTCCGGACACTTCAAGGCCTTTCTGGGCCGCATCTACTACCACACCCAGAGAGCAGGGTCCTGTTACAACAAACTGTAACCACAGCATTTTGGTATTTTCTTTAGATCAAAGTCTTTGGTGGGCATTAAATTTCTTTTCTTTTTTTTTTCTCAGTTAAAACCTTTATTCTCTCTTTATGATAAGTGTACTTTCTCCAGCTCTACCCTGTAGGACAAGGGTCAGCAAATTTTTTTATTAAGTACTTTTTATTGATTATGCTCTTATAGATGTCCTATTTTATCCCCTTTGCCCCCCTCCACCCTGCACAACCCCATTCCCTCCAGCAATTCCCTCCTCCACCTTAATTCATGTCCATGGGTCGTACATATGAGTTCTCTGGTTTTTCCACTTCCCACACTATTCCCAATACCCCTCTGTCTATTCTGTACCCACCAGCCATTCTTCTTATTCCCTGCACCTTTTCCCCCATTCTCCCTCTTCCCCCTCCCTGCTGACAGCCCTCCATGGGATCTCCATCTCTATGACTCTGCTTCTGTTCTAGTTGCTTGCTCAGTTTCTGTTTTTTTTTTTCTTTTTAGATTCCACTGCTGATAGTTGCAAGCTTGTTGTCATTTTACTGTTCATAGTTTTGATCTTCTTCTTTTCCTTAGATAAGTCTCTTCAACGTTTCACACAACAAGGGCTTGGTAATAATGAACTCCTTTAGTTTTACTTTGTCTGGTAACCACTTTATCTGCCCTTCCATTCTAAATGATATCTTTGCTGGATAGAGTCATCTTGGATGTAGGTCCTTGCCTTTCATGACTTCAAAAACTTCTTGCCACTCCCTTCTGGCCTGCAGGGTTTCTTTTGAGAAATCAGCTGATAGTCTTATGGGACCTCCTTTATAGGTGACTCACTTCTTTTCTCTTGCTGCTTTTACATTTCTCTCTTTATATTTAATCTTTGGCATTTTAATTATGATGTATCTTGGTGTGACTCTCTTTGGGCCCACAGAAATCTAGAACATCCGCAAACCCACCCACTCTGGGAATTAGCACCAGGGTAGCAACTAGAAGGGCACCAGATGCTTTTGGGAAGTGGGGGAAGTGACTGGAAATGGGGCAGGAGCTGAGCAAGTGGCATCATTCCCTCTCTGACCCCTTGCCCACATACAGTGCCACAATGCAGCGAAGTGGGTTCCCTGCCTGGTGAATAGCCAAGGCCCCACCCCTTACAATGTAACAGGTATGCCAAGCATGGGAATCAAAGCATGTCTACCTAATACACAGAAACACAGGGAGGCTGCCAAAATGAAGAGACAGGAAGATAAGGCCCAAAGGAAGGAACAGATCAAAACTCCAGAAAAACAACTAAGCGACTTGCAGATAGCCAATCTATCAGAGGCAGAGTTCAAGGCACTGGTGATCAGGATGCTCAGAGAAATGATTGAGTATGGTCACAAAATAGAGGAAGAAGTGAAGGCTATACAAAGTGAAATAAAGAAAAGTATACAGGGAACCAGCAGTGAAGGGAAGGAAGTCAGGACTCAAATCAATGATTTGGAGCAAAAAGAAGAAATTAACATTCAACTGGAAAAGAAAGAAGGAACAAGAACTCAAAAAAAAAAAAATGAGGAGAGGCTTAGGAAGCTCTGGGAAAACTTTAAATATACCAACATCTGAGTCATAGGAGAGACAGAAGGAGAAGAGGAATAGCAAGAAATTGAAAACTTATTTGAAATAATAATGAAAGAAAATGTCCCCAATTTGGTGAAGGAAATAGACATGCAAGTCCAGGAAGCTCAGAGAGTCCCAAACACGTTGGATATTAAATTTCTTTAGTGTGCTTTTTCCTTCCCAACAGTTCATGGTTTTCTCCTTTGACATTGCATTTGACTCAAATTTAGTACAAATGATTAATAATAACTTCCATTAAGGAACCTGTTTTCATTTGGAAAGCATTCAGTACATCTCATCTTATTGAATTCTTATAACAATTCTGAGAGGTCCAAAAGTCAAAGGTCCTTTACCTCTTCCTCAATAGCAAAGCGGAGTTTGAGAAGTGGCTAGAAAGATTACATATGCAGCTAATCAGTCCTGGGGGTGGGTTGGCAACTTCCAATCCCACACTCTTTCTGCTACACGTCAGAAACTAAGGGGAGGGAAACTAAAGTGACACAGCCACTGTGGAAAACAGTGTGGTGGGTTCCCAAAAATTAAAAATAGGGTTATCCTATAACCCAGCACCCCACTCCCGGGTATATGCTCCTGAAAGGACTGAACGCAGGGCCTTGAGCAGATGTTCGTCTCACGGCAGCATCACTCACAATAGCCGAAAGGCGGAAACAGCCCAAACGCCCATCGGTGATGAATGGATAAACAAAACGTGGTCTATGCGTACTGCGAAATATTATTCGGCCTTAAAAAAAGAATGGAATTCTGATAGACGCTGTCCCTTGGAGGAACCTTGAAGACGTTACGCTATGTGAAATAAGTGAGACACAAACGGACAGACACTGCATGACTCCACCCAGGCGAGGAACCTAGAATAGTCAAATTCTTCGAGACAGAAACAGAACAGTGCTTACCAGGGGCTGAAGGTGTGGTGAGGGGAGAAGGTGGAGGATGTGGAGTTCTCGCTTAAACGGTGCCTACAGAGTTTTGATTTGTGATGCCGGGAAAGTTGTGGAGGTCTGTGGTGGTGATGGTTGCACAACTATGGGAATGTACTTAATGCCGCTGAACTGTGCACTTAAAAATGGCTAAAGTGGTTAATTTTGTCATGTATATTCTACCACAATAATGACGACAAATAAGAAGTAGGGAAGCAGGGTAGGAAGAGCAGCAAACCTTGATTCTAGTTCTGGTTCTACCTCTGACTTGTTGGGTGTCCACAGATAATTAACCTGTCTAGTCCTCAATTCTTTATCTGTAAAGCAAGGAGGACTGAATTAGATGATCTCTAGGTAGCCTTCCAACTCTAATAGCCATCAGAAAAATGCATGTTCTGAGGACACGTCATATCAGGATTTGATTGGGGTCCCACCTGAAGGTCAAACACTTGTGGAAAAGACACATTTCTCGTAGGAGAAAAACTAACATTCACTATGCTTTTCAGAAATGGATGTTAGAGTTGCCAGGCTTATTAAAATGCAGGCCCGTAGGAGGACGTCCAGACAAGAGGTGCAGGTGCCTTCTCACTTAAAAAGGAAGATCCAGGCACCAAGTAGAGTCTGGAGAAACTACAGAATAAAGTTGGGGAAGCTAATTATCTCAAATTTGCTGGCTAAAAATCAATCTCTTATGCAAATATACTTTATAATTTTAGGTAAACAAATATTTTAATGAATGCAATTTCTGATTATAAATATTTATGATCTCAAGGATACACATTGACGGTCCTTGGAATCTTTTTTTTAAAGATTTTATTTAATTATTTTTTAGAGAGAGGGGAAGGGAGGGAGAAGGAGAGGGAGAAAAATACCAATATGAGAGAGGAGCATCAATCAGTTGCCCCTTACACGCACCTGAACTGGGGACCAGGCCCCCCCACCCAGACATGTGCCCTGACCATGAATTGAACCAGTGACCTTTCGCTTTGCTTTGCATTGCGGGATGATGCCCAACCAATTGAGCCTTATTGCTCAGGGCTTTTTGAAACCTTTAGGAAAAACCTTTGTATATCACCAGAAAGCTCTTTGCCCTTTGTAACAAACAGCCTGAGAAACCCAACTTCATAATAACAAGTTACAGAATAAGTATAAACTTTATGGTAGCTTATATGTAAATATTTATAAGCATTTTTCTTTCAAAAGATGTTTAATTTTGTTCAAATTCATTTTGTTCAAGATCCCTATTGTTTAGCCAAAGAACCCTTTTTTAGTATAACTCTTTACATTCCACAGATCTAGTGTTCCATTTAACATATCATCTGGGCTTCTGCTTATGAACAGGAAGGGCAGATGATTTTAATGGTCTGTCACAGTCCCAATCCCTTCCTGTGACTTGCTTCAACAATTTGTAGCCAGTGTTGAATTAGAGAACATGGGACTTAGAAGTTTTCCTCCTCACTAAAAACCAGAAAGGGGAAGGATAAACCGCAAATAGGAAAAGTAATTCTTTTGATCTAGATTGTGAAGGAGTCACGATACGTTCTGTGGAAAGTATCCACAGAATACGTTTCTGGTGGAAGCCCCTCCTGGAACCTGGAGTCCTCTGTGAACTCTCCACACACTCACTCTCTCCCACAGATTGAGCACCTACCCCTGGATACTAGCGACACACAACTCTCCATCACAGGTCCAGACTTCTCACCGTGGCCTTGGACCCATAGACACAAGTGCCTGCTAGTAATTGGAGGTGGGGGGCAACCAATCACCCTGTTGTCCCATTTCCAGGTTCTGATTTTAGAGGCATATTTGAACAGCTTACACAGCTTCTACCTGCATCCCTAAGAAAAAAACTTTTCTTTTGAAAGACTCTGGGTGGAAAGCCAGTGCCTACCAAGGAAGTATGAAAATCTAGTTGAGACTGATGTTTCTTATCCTTTCTGGAAAAACTGTATGGTTCTGTGCTTTAAAAGCTAACCTAGTTTAGTAGCCAATTTTTAAAAAAATGAAGCAGTGTAGTGATCAGTTTTTTATATTTGATGAAATGAGGTCATAAGCTTTGAGGTCAGAAACTTGACTTTGAATCCCAGCTCTTCTTTTTTGTGGCTTGCCTCAGTTTCCTCATCTGTAAATTGGGGAGAAAATCACCACCGTTGGGGTATTATGAGGATTAAATGAGTTAGCATGTCAACAGGACCTGGATTTAATGGCTGGATTTCATTTTTCACCTGTTTGATGCTCAGGAGGCTGATGAGAGAATGTGTCTTCTACTGAAAATGTGTATTCAAATGAGAATGTATGTTCAAGGAGAAAATGTATACAAAAACTGTTGATAAACCAAAAAACATTGTACAAGTTATCATTAGTATTTCGAGGAATGGGAGTTACACTCACACGTGGGTATGGAACTCAGTGTTTAAGACTTTGACTAGTGATGGTGGTGGGTGGGGATGGGGTGTGTGTGTGTGTGTGTGTGTGTGTGTGTGTGTGTGTGTAGAAAAGGTCATGGGTTCTATGTGGAGCCCCTGGTCTATTGGTTTTGGCACTCCCTGAACCACAGCCTTTCCCTCCCTCTTCACCTTACCTTTTCCTAAGCCAATAGTCCTTAAACCTGATTGCCCACCTATGGAGCTCTAAAAACTATAAGCCTCACCCCCGCAGATTCCTATTCAGTAGATCTGGGTGGACCCTAAGTGCCTAGTTTGTTAATAGACCCTGGAGTGATTTTCATAGGCAACCAAATAGACCCTGGAGTGATTTTTATAGGCACCCAAGGGATTAAGAGTGGGTCATGGCACTTGGCCTCTAGGAAGAGAGAGTAGCTCATCTCAGATATGCTTTCTTCTTCACCCACACTGCTCTAGATGCTCTCAGCCAGTCTGTGTCCTTAAAACCCCTCAATATGCCGATGACTCCCACAGTAGCATCCCCATGCGCAGTGCTTGCCCTGAGCTCCAGGTCCCTCTTATCTCCAGCCCGATCTCTGGCTCAGATGTCTAGTAAATAGGCGTTTGACTGAATTTATTTTCTCCTAAAACCTGCTCTTCCCCATTTCTTTCTCATTTCAAGAAGTGGCCCTCACCCACTTTTACTCAGACTAAAAATACAGAAATAAATCTTGACTTCTCTTTTTTCATACCCGACTTACAATCCATCTGCCAATCCTGAAGCCTCTACCTTCTTAATACATCCAGAGTCTGACTATTTGCCCATTTACTCCCGCCAGGCATCACCCTCCCTTCACTGATCTCTCTGCTTGCTTCTGCCCTCTGCTGCACCACAGTACTCTTTATAAAACCTAACTCAGGCTACAGCTCTGGCCTGCTCAGAACCCTCTAATGGGGGCTCATCACACTTGAAATAAAATCCTGGGTCCTTTCGATGGACCACAGGATTTCTGTAATCTGGCCTCCGGCTCCTTTGCTTCCATTGCTCTCAGGCTCCCGCCGCTCCGGCCTCCTCGCTGCTCCCCCTCAGAGCCTTTACCCACGGTGCTCGCTTTGCTGGTGGCTCTCCAGGTAGTTGCATAGTTTATTGTCTCACTAGACAGAGGTCACCCCTCAGTGGCCTTCCCTTCTTGTTCTATCTGAAAGAGCACTTGTCACACTCCATCGCCTACCCTGCTTTATTGGGTTCATAGCACTCACCACTACGTGACACCTTTTCCATCCACTGCTCTATTATCTGATCCCCTCACTAGGGCAGGGACTTTGTCCGTTTTGTTCATTTCTGCATCCCAGGGCCTGGAAAAACAGAGCTGTCAATAAATGCAGGGTGCAACAAGAGGAGGTTAACAGTTGTTCCTATGGAAAACACCACCAATACTTAATGAATAATAATAATGCGAGCATAATCATGCACTCACCACTGTAAACCTCCTTTTTGCCCCGCCCTGTATTGTTTGGACTGAGTGAATAAACATGTGTCTTTCCAACAGAAATGTCCAACCCTGTTTTTACTTTGCTTTGTCCCTTTCACTTATCAACCCAGCCTTTGACAAGCCCCAGGCTTTTCCACAAGGCAGAAATTCCCCAACAAAAAGATAAGTACTGCAGACCCAAAAGAAAAAGAGTATCTTCTGAGAATCATACCTTTTCATATACCTATTTCCCTAAAGCCTCTTAGGACAACAATCCTCTGAGGGCATGTGGCTGTTTTCCTTTCACACATTATACAAGGAAATGTATGATATGTGAAATTATCCTCACATAGTATACACTTCCTGAGGCTTCAGGAAGAAGCCACAGACTAAAAGAAGGAGTTGAGATTTGAACCCAGGTTTCCTGACTTGTAGTCCAAAATGGGGACAAGAGTTTCTGTTGGCAGCGTTGGCATACAATGGCTAGCTAGGCAGGGTAAAAAATTGTCTTCTTTTTGTTTTTCTGTAAAAGAGACTTTAGGATTCCTGGGAAGAGAGTAGTTAGGAGATCTTTACTTAATCTACTAACACATATCCCCTTTCTAGCCTCCACTGAGTTTTTGTCTGAAAGTGTCCTGGGGCATTTCGTTAAGGTTGAGTGATAAGTACTTTAGAGCAATCCTTAAGAAGTATTCTTAAGAAGTCAGAACCTCTCTCTTTGCTTTTATTTAGTCATTAGGTCAATATTTGGTTAATATACCACAGGGCTAATATATTCCATTTGAGAGAGCACATCAACATCTGTTTGTTTGATTTGTTTGGAAAAGTCTTTCAGCTCCACTCAGGTTAATTCCTAGAACGATGGGATAACTGGGGTGGTTTAAGTATTGAACCTCTCACCACAGCCAACCAGATAAAGTCGGACAGATTGGACCTCACAACTAGAAAAAAAAAAGAGTATCTTTCCAGTTTACAAAGTGCTTTTGCAAAAAATCTGCACACCAACTGCATAAGTAATAAGGAATATACACACGGAGGACAGTGGAATGGGGGAGAATGTTTAAAGAAATGAAATGAAGTTTTAATACGTGAATGAACAATGCACAGAGGAACTACCTGCCCATCTAATCGACTTCTCAGAGGAATCCTATGCCTACACTAGTGCGGGCTGAGGGGATTATTACGCTGCTTGAAGTGATACACAGGATTCACGTGTGTGTGAACCTGTGTCCTTGTACATGGTGACTTAAACAGGAAAGTAAAACTGACAAAATGCATAGAAAAAAACACCTAATTTGAAGTCAAATAGCCTTTTTAAACTTTGTAACACTTTAAAAATCTGTCATTTCACTTCATTGCTTAAAACCCTGCGATGGCTCCCTACCTCCAAGTAAAAGCCATATTCATTACAAATCCATTACTAGGCCCTCCTTGACCGGCCGGCCCTTCTCATGCGGCTTCAGCCACACTTGCTCGTTGCTTCTGCATGGTTCTTCTACGTGGGGTGCTGGCTCCCTCACTGCCTTCTTACCTGACTGCCTAATATGTATAGAAAAGTACTCTGCATCCTCCATATCCCTTTTACTTGCCTTTATTTTCTGTATTGCATTTACCACATATGAGGTTGTTTGGTTCTCCCCTCTAGCACTGAGTGAAGACAGAAGCTGTTTTGTATACAGCTCTTTCTCAGCACCAAGAACAGTGCCTGGCATGCAGCACACACTCAAGCCAAAAGGCCAGGATCACTTTTCTTAGGTTTTTGGTTTTTATTTAAGGGAGATTTTTAAAAAAAGATTTTACATATTTTTTTTATTTAATACTGTATGTATTTGTTTTTAGAGAGGGGAAGAAGAAAGAGGGAGAGAAACATCAGTGTGTGGTTGCCTCTTGCATGCCCCCTACTGGGGCCCCCCCCAACCTGGCCTGCAACCCAGGCATGTGCCCTGACTGGGAATTGAACCGGCAACCCTTTGGTTCACAGGCCGGCACTCAATCCACTAAGCCACACCAGCCAGGGCTGTACTTATTTTTAGACAGAGGGGAAGGGTGGGAGAGAGGGAGAGAAATATCAATGTGTGGTTGCCTCTTAACGTGCCCCTACCCAGGACTTTGCCTGTAACCCAGGCATGTGCTCTGACTGGGAATCGAACCAGTGACCCTTTGGTTCAAAGGCCGGCACTCAATCCAGTGAGCCACACCAGCCAGGGCAACTTATAGGATTTTAATGAATATACATTAAGTGATAGATAGACACTTCAAAACATGGGGACCATGGGGAAAATAACAGTATTTTATCTTTAGTTAATAAAATACAGAGAACCTCTAGATTAGAAAACTCCAGGTTTTGAAGTTCAATTGAAATTCAAACTCTACATGGTTTCAGTAGGAAAAAAATTTAATTGTGGTATTGGGTCTGGTCATACCTTGGCCTCTGGAAATACACAAACTTAACGTTTTCCCAGTCTAACATTCTTCCGTATTTGACCAACTTATTTTTGCAAGAAAAAAACATTGCAGCCTTGCCTCCTTTTCTCTAGACCCTAGGTTTAGCCTAAGAGGTGATGGCTGGAATACACAGACTGAAAAGCTTTCTTATGTATGAACATAAACCCAAAATAACAATGAAACTGTGCACATTCTCAACTTACAAACTACACTTCTTTTCCTATCATACAAATATTTCATGTTTGTGTTGAAAAAATAAAACTGCCTAAAAGTCACCATTGTGTCACTGTTTAAGAGATTACCCGTTATATTCTTCAGATCTTATATTCACGTATTGTGTAAAGTAACCTTGACATTGGCTCTCATTACCCATGTATCACAGCTTAATCTTCTAAGTTCAGGCAAGATAAGCGTCTTCATGACTAATAGTCATGACGGCTAAAGAATAAAGTATTTCCTAGCAAGGAACCACACAGAACTCATTTCGGCCAGCCTTGGGGTTGTCCTAGATAAGAAACAGGAGATAGGTTTTTTTGTTGCTGAAAAGAACATAAACAAGAAAATTCCATTCTTACAGAGGAAACCTTGTAATAGGACATCTCTTCATGATGAAAAGATTATGCATGTTATTTAGGGGGAAAGGAGTAACAGGTAATCATGTTCCTTTTGAATTCTTACACTCCTTTTAAGTACTTGTATCAGATTGCTTTACAAAACAAGGTATACTTTAGTTCTTGGCAGGTAAAGTTCTGTGCCGGAACCAGCTACACTTTTAAAAAAACTACTATATCCTTCTCCTGCTACCTCTTCTTATCCTTTCTAATCTCTAAAAGTTGAATATTTTTCAAGCTACACCCCTGTGCCTAAAAACAGGGTCTCTTGCACCCAGAACTGAAAAACTTGGATTTCCATAGTCGAGTTTCTCTTTCTTAAGAAACAGAGAACCTGAAAATTTAGAGGTGGAGGTCTGGTCCAATTTGTAAGTCAGAATTAAGGAACATGCTTGCTGCCTAGTATTATTTTGTATATAAGCACTTTCTCATAGGGATACAAGATCTCCCTTCAAATAAATAGCACTAATTTTCATATGCTCAGATTCTAAAAACATTCTTTAAATTTTACAGATGTACATCCAGGGAAAATTACTATTTGCCAACTTTATTTTCAATGGTTATAGCACATCTGCTAAAGACCTTCAAAAGCAAATCGTGAAGACAAGGAGTGACTACCATATGGGGTATTACCTGCCCAGTGACTTCAGAATCCGGTAGAGTAACTATGCACATTGTTCCTCGTCTCACACTTTTAATTGGTAAAGCCCAGATAAGGGCCGCCTGTCAGGGATTTACTTTTGCCTTTATAAGTATTTATTCCTTGCCTCAAATCTTTTCTGGAAAGAGGTAGCTTATGTATTTAAGAGTTCAGTTCAAGGAAGGCCACTTTCTTTTTAACCAGCAAATGTTCCCAAGCTCAGCTCAGAAAGATTCAAACCTGTAGCTCATTCAATTAATTGCATAGCACAAAGGATGATGCTAACTTCCTTATTAATTCAGTTTGCCTTTTCTGTCAACAAACAGTGGAAGTGGGGTGAGTCGTATAAGTCAACAAATATAACATGATGAGATTGTATCCTGTGGCTGATGGTCACTCTGAATGGTGAAAATGGAACTT
This sequence comes from Trachops cirrhosus, assembly GCA_028533065.1. Lineage (NCBI taxonomy): Eukaryota > Metazoa > Chordata > Mammalia > Chiroptera > Phyllostomidae > Trachops > Trachops cirrhosus. The sequence goes on from CM052539.1 coordinate 17,640,636, forward strand.
TTAAATTTAATCTGCTATTTTCACTGTAATATGTAATCATAGGAAGCACACAAATGACCAAATAAAGCTTATACTAATGAATCCAAGGCTTTCCTGGGCAACTGCTATCTTCTGTGGGTATATTAACAAATTCTAAAAACACAGTAATAGAAAAATAAGGACAAAAGAAAAAAAGAATTCTATCTTTGGCTAGTCCATGTTGCAAACACCAGAATGAAAAAAGGTACACACAAAAAAGACAAAGAAGTACAGATTTTATTAGAGACTTCTTAAGCTCAGGAGGAACGGCAATATTACAGACATATTGTATTCTTGTAAAATCCTTTACAACAGTTGACAACATTCAATGCAATACAACACACAAAGCTATCAAAGAAAGTGCTGTGTTTAAAAAAAAAGTTATAATCTCAAGTCATCAGGTAGGGTAAGTAATGTAGTTAGTTCTATACAAAGCATAAGTAGTCAAAAAGTAAAAATTAAAATATCTCTGAAAGAATATTCTCAAACGATATTTAAAAAACACAGCTTTACACTCCAAAAGTATCTGAATTGAAGACAGACTTTAGAAGCTTACTATGTAAACAAACCTGAACTCTGTAAAACAGTTCACAAGTTCCCATTATGTGTTCACATTTAATAATGTTAAAGGAGAGTGCAAGGCTCCCCTCCCCCCACACACTGAGGACACTTAGTGTACAGAGAAACATGGGTGGGTTCAGTCATCATTTCTGGCTTCGCTGGGAAACAGTGAACTATGCACACAGATTAGTGCACCGATAAAAGATTACTGGTGTTAGAACATTTGCACATTTGGGTGAATACAAAATGTTATAACTTCTGAAAGAATCGGTATATAAGGCTCATCTTTGCAATTCTATGTAGTTCATTAGAGAGAAATGAACAAGTATTGAAGCATAAATTAAGAGTGAATTTACAAGACAATAAAGCCATTTAAATTGCTTGGCTTTAAAGGAAGTCAATATCCAAAGATGATTAGATCCAGTCTACTGTTTTATCAAAAAATATACATAGTAACACATATAGTGTTTTGATTTATGCAAACAGGAAAACACTGAGAGAGAAGAGTGAACATGTGTTAGATTTAACAGGTAAAAATAATAGAATTCATAGGATGAAGCATCTCTGTAATGAATGTAGTACAGAACTAATTGCAGGGGTGAGTTGTTCCGAATGAGCTCATCCTATTTTAAAGGATAACCCACTGGCCCAGTTTTCCTGGTGTGACAAGGCTTGGAAGAATAGCAGTTTTTGGCTCCTTCCCTGATTATTCTACAGTTATTTCAAACAGGGTCTAAATCTATTGAAATGCCAGTATCCTGAAAGTATACATTGGCAATGTACACCATAATACCTTTGGATTTGGGGCCTTTTCAATCCTGTTCAGCAATCCAGCCCTCCCAATCAAACAAAAATTTGTATGTGGCTATAGCAATGTCACAGTTTTGACATAAGACCATGCAATGAATCAACAAGGTCAGAATATTTTAAAAATCCAGAGCAAGCAGCCGGGAATGAAAATCAAGAAACTTACTAAAAATCTTATTTTACAAAATACTTTTGTAAACTGTGAGGTATTAGCCCATTTCCACTCTATCATCCTAGCCTGTGTACATCAACCACAGCAGATTTTAAAACGTAGTCTACAACGAGCCCAGCATGGGATGGTGTGTTGGCAAACGATGCTAATGTTCTCTCCAGATCTGAACCTCATAAAGCGAGCTCAAAGCAATGTGGTAGATTCAGTAACAGAGTAGAAGAAAACGAGTCTCCAAAAACCGGAGTTTATAATTACTTAGCATTGGAGCCAGAAGGCAAAGACCAATGCGTTTCAGAAACTAGGAACAATGACTTAAATGAGATTGGTATAATATTGTTGAGTAGAAAGTCTTAAAGAAAAATAAAACCAGAAATCATTAACTTGGGGGAGAGTTTTTTCTGGTGGCTAAGCTCCTTAACCTAAAAATAAAGATTCAATAATAAAAGTTACAAGTACAGGTCTCCTCATCGGCAATTAATAATAACCATATTACCTATCACATTTCTGTTACGATAAGTTACTATGTCAATGTCCGGCTAGGCTTTATCTTATCCATTGTTATCTCTTTAATTTTAGAAGGATTAACCACACAATCCTTGCTAAAATGCAGGCGTGCACACACACACAAAAGTGAGTCTTGGTGAGCGTAGGATGTTTAGTAAGCCTCAGGTTATCTTCAGTCTTCACACTCTTGACGGTCCAGGAATGATGCGAGAGTTTAGGTTGGTTCTAGGATAGGCCCAGGGGCCTGGTTTGATCTGGGATCCCTGGGACCATACCTAGAACAAACCCAAACAAAACCAAACTCCTTGGGAGTGCTTTCAGCTCAGGCAGACTTCTGGGCTTTTCACTTACATGGACCTCCAGGGCTGTACGAGGACCATACGGCATCTTTAAGGAACAGGTGTAACATTTCTGGAGCTTTCTGTACGTTGCCAGATGCTAGTACTGTGCCTGAGTAAGCATTATTTACGTCATAGTATGAACAGAAGGTACTACAGGTGGTGTAATAAAAGTGCAGAAATACTTTGATTTATAAATGGAGTGAATTTAAGAACTTACTTGGGAGGGAAAAGGAGTGTGTAATTTCTTAGGACGTTATAAAAGAATAGCCTGTAGAAGACATGTTTTAGTTTTAGAAAAAAATGTTCAATGATAAAATAAACTAATTTTAGGTAGCCAACCTTTAGGAAATCCTACAAAAGTGAAAAATCTCAAGTCCAAAATAATAATATTATCCCTTATTTTGAGAAACTGTTAAGATACAAATAGGAGAAGAAATATCTATTTCTACAATGACATCTCATAGACTATACCCACTTTTAAAGTGTAGTCAGGAGTACCCACAACTTAAATGCTATCCTATTGCAGTAAGATGCTTGGTGTGTGCCAAATGAAATTCAGTAAATGGGAATGAAAAAAAAACTAATTTAATTGCTGACAGTTAAAATATATTAAAATATAGCATTAAATACAGCATTAAAATATGATATGCATTTAAATTTATCACACATTTTAGGATATCCATAGAATCAACTCCTTATCCATACTTTCTGTATATGTGAATCCTGGATTCATCCTTGTTTTGGTTTACAGCAATTACAATGAGTTCAATCACTATTATTCCACAACTACACTCACAGAGAATTTTTTTCCTCGTACCAGGAACCTGAGTTTGGCATTGTGACTCTCACTTCTGTAATGGCAGTCTCAGCTCAAGAACTGTTTTGGATTATCTATTTTTAAAAATGAATATTGTATCATAATTCCTGTCCAGTAACATGAATAATGGAAAGCTGACTATGAGGCATGCCCATAAAATAAGTATTGATGTTAACATGATTACTAAAACACAATCAGCCTGTTGATAAAACTAAGTTGTTAAATGCTAGAATATCCCCTTCTAGACATATTCGAATTTTACTTACAAACATTATAACATGCAAATTTAATGTTTATTTTTCATTTAAGAGAGAAAAATCATCATGCTCGATTACTTAACATATTAAATGATAATTTAAACATGCAAAATATAGAATGACAACAGGAATTTGGTAATCCAAATATCTGTCCATATCATTATATCTAACATTGATAACTTTCGGCAAGATTTTACCATACAATGAACTGAATGAAAATTAAGATATTGTTTTCTTATTTTTCAGGACTCAATCCACTTCATGTTTTGGAAATGAAGATATACTTCTCTAAAAACAAAACCAAAACAATAAAAAACTTCCTTGCCAAAAAAAATTCTTAGCAGCACGTGATATCCAATTTAAGAGGAAGTACTGTAGAAAATGCTAATTTGAGCGGACTAATTTTTTTGGTTTTAATAGGAACCAAAAAAATTAGAGGATAGAAATACAAGAAGGTAACATATAAAAACAAAATGGTTCTTTTGTCCAGTGAAAGCTCTTCTATTCTGAGAGCAGGTATCTAATCGAGTAACTTCATTTATTTTTAAGATAGCAATGAAATGTGTACTAAAGTAATAGATGTCACAAAATCCATGTGCTTAAGTACGATCCTGTTTTTTTTTTTTTTGGTCCTCACTGAGTCAATTTACTCTTACTTTATACATTGTTCCAGCAGTCTCAGTCACCTTGTTTTGAAGACCAAAGCAGACTAGGAGGAGCATTGTGAGGATGGAGAAAGGCTATTGCTACAAGCACACTTAAGCAAGCAGTGACATAAACTGGAGGAATTAGAACTATTAAAAAGCAAAGACAAATAAATGAAAAAAGCACAGCAGAATGGAGTCATTTAGTAAAGGACATACAGCTTTCAATGCCTAGTCTATCACATTATAAGTAATAAGTATTATTAATAATGACCATTTTGACATCAAAAAGATTAAAATATATTTCATATATCATTTAAGAAGACAGCAATGTATATTAAGTTTTTAAAAGATTTCCTTCAAAACTTATTCCAAAAAATTTCAGTGCTAAGTTTAAGCTCCACAGAAAACTGGGATATCTAGAATGACTCATTCTCCCAAAATTCAGTTACCCAGTTCTTACTAAATTAGCCATGCATGTTTAGTCTCAAACCAACAGTTCTAGAATATAAATCTTGGTGAACAGAGTTGAAAATACATTTACAGCGCTGTAAGTTTTAAGTCTGCATACTACACTAGGAACAATTAAGAACAAAATGTTTAACATTTCCCTAAGCTATACACAATGATTCACAGAAAGATGACAGTCAAATTGTCTTCTATAGCTGAATTCATTAATGGAGAGTCCTAGAAACATCAATACATAGAAACTGAATTAATACTTCAAATATATGGCAATCACATATATAACCAAATGTTCTTTAGCAAGTTCTTAGTAAAGAGCTAAGAGGCAAACAAAAGTACGCTAAACAGCCAGACAAGTTCCACAAAGTCCATGCACTTTATGGACAGAAAAGCCCCTTAGCCTTCTTTCAGTCTACTTACTCTTGCTTTAGACACAATTCTAGCAAGCTTGGCAATCTGGTTTCTCAGTCCACAGCAGATTAGAAGCAGCAAATTAGGGGCCTAGTGCAGGAGGCAGGTACACAAGACAGAGCAAAAAGTGACAGCTGATTATAAGGAAAGACAGAGGAACTGTGAAAAACAGACATAACTCAGAAAGCACAGCAGTGCAGACCCACGTAGTCAAGGGGCATTATAGATGCCAGTAGCCCCGGAGGGTGAGTTTCTGACTATCACCCCAGGATAGGAATTGATATTATTAGAGACAACAAAAAAGTTAAAATTATATCCTAAATACTCTAGAAAAAGTGAAGTAGAAAGTACATTTTAGAAAATTTCCTACTAGACTTGTCAAAAATATTTAATGATAAAATGGATTTGTCTCAGTTAACTGAAAAATTAACTTATACAAGTTAGTCATCCATCAATGGTTACAGATAAATCAACTGTTACTATACTTAGGGCATTTCCCCGTAGTTTCTCCTCTAAAACATTTGTCACTTCATTTCCCAAAATAAAGTGAGTTGCACAGGTATGTTCTTACAAATATACCTGGGAGAACAAATCAACCTTCATGCTTTGTCTGGTTGTCGTTCATGGCGTGACACCCACGTTAGTTCAAATAATGAGTTGGCTGAGCTGTACCAAGTCTCATGGTATTTAGTTCTTGCTTCCTTATTTTGTTTAGGTATAGAAACTGTATGCCATGAGTACACCAAATCAATTGAACTTTTCTTCCCACATGATTTCCAATAGTTTATCAAAAATTTCATATTTTACATTACCGATGGTATATAAGTCACCAGAGTAAAATGTCTTCTAGGCTCTCTCTATCACTCTATTGACTTACAATTCTCTGAAATGTATCAGAACTGGACTCTTTTTATGCTTTAACAATACAAGCTGTAACACTTATTATGTGAATCAGAATATTACTACTTTTTAAGAATATTGAGTTTTTAATTTTTGACCTATTTTACTAACATTTTTATAACCAGATCTTGTTTTTTAGTCTCAAAGGTTTTATTTTTAACTATTTCTGAGAAGTCAGAAATCACAAACATCATTAAGTAATCTGGAGGATTTGGGTTTTGCTGGAAAAATTTCTTGTGATGTTACTAAGTCAGCTGCACCCATAGCTTTTAAATGATGGATCTGTGATTTAAATTTAGGCTTATCCTTCTGCATTAAATCCTTAAACCAATATTCTTAAATTTCCTTACTGAGTTGCCTTAAATGTGATCCTCTTGATTTGCTTGTCTCTGGTAACTTTATAAATCAAACGAGTCAATGTATCATTTCCTAATGCAATATATGCAGATGCAGTAAGTACAATTAGATTTAATGAGGACTTAAGTCGGATAGTAGAGACAATAGATAGTATAACTTGTGAAAATAAGCAGAGGACCACAAATCAAAGACCAGCAAGAGTCTGGCACTAGACGGGCCAGATGTGTAGTTTTAATGAAAGCTGAAAAAAGATAACTTAAGATATAACTGTTACCATATTATATATTGCCATGACTTTCCTAACTATAGACAAAAAATTCTGTCTTCGAGACTGATCCAAATAGCTTTTTTCATGCATTCTTACATTAAGTACTAGGTTTAAAACATTGGAAAAGTTCATATTAAAAGCTGTCAGGATATTACTCCTAACAAGAATTAAATGCCACTGTAAAATTTGGAAAGCACAATTACAAATTTGTCCCACAAAATATTTTCCCTAGAGGGTTTCTTTTGGATGTGGGATGGCAGCCATTAAAATTAGTCAAAAGCCTGTTAAGATAAAGTAAAATATTCTTAGAAAAGTAGCAAATAAGAATATCCGCTTATATTACATTGGCCCGTTTTATTTCTTAAGGTATTCATGGCAAGAAGCGTCAGGTCCAACACAGAGGTTCTTAGATTTTACTGGATGTGACGTCACCAAGGTCTTATTCCAAAATGACTGACTGAGAATTACTGGGAGGATGGCCCCTACATCTGCATTTTAAAAAGAAGACCTCCAATTTATTGCAATATAGCCCTCCCATGAAAAAACAGAACGCTGACTTCAGAGCACTATGGAAGAGAATTAGGAATTTTCACAGGAAAGATAATATTTCATGTTGGAAATATTTTAAAAGATAAGAAAATTTGAAAACTACAAACACCAAAAAAACATTCAATTAAAGTTCTAAGATCATTATATAATGATTTCGCCAACTAGAATTTTCACTGAACTAAGTAATAACTAGTGAATAAAATAGATCAGACTGGAAGATGGGAAATTCTTGATTAAAATAAACCTTTCAAAATTAAAAAGTATCACTTTAGAGATCACTGAATAAAGTTGATAAAATATTATGAAGCTATTTTCCCCAAAATGGTGTAATAAAAAATAAAATATAACAAAATTAAAAATTATTAAAATCAAATTCTTCCTGTGTAAGGTTATAGATTAAGAGAAAAATTACCAAGTTTTCCTCTTAATTACTTCTTCTAAATCCAAGGAAAAAAAGAGCCGACAAACTAAATAATTTAAAAAAGAAAGTAAACTCTAAATGGTTTTATTATTTCTAAGTTGTAAACTAGACCCACTCTTAGGAATTGTTCCTAAGAACTTAGTTATGGAAAACTCACAGAAGTTTTGGCAACTGGCAGAATCACTTATAGTACAAAGGATCTCTACTGTTCATATAAAGCAGGAACAAGTTTTTCTTTAGCATAAAAAATAAATTTCCTTAGGTTATTGAAAGGAAAACCCTGTGCTTCATGAAAATTTACTCAGTCGAAGTGCGACGTTGCAGGAGTTCGAATGTGTTTCTTAATTCTAAAGCAATCTAGATCATGTAATTTTCTTCCCAGGGCAGCCGCATAAATGAGTTATCCCTACATTTCTCCCAAATAATGTCTATAAGCTATGTCAGTATATGGGAGCTATGGGTTTCAAAAAACAATATCCTCCTGAAAATATCACTCTTTGAAAAATGCAATCATGACACAAAACAAAACAGAGGAGACTGGACAATTTGGAAAGCAATCTCTTTTAAGAGGTAGTTTGTGAATGAAGTATTAAGGAGACAAGGATGCTTTCCAGGAAGGTGACAGGATGTTTCCAGAATCTTACTCAGGAGGAGAGGGGATAGCCTAAAGTTAAGAACTCAGCAGCCTGGTGGACTGTTTACGTTAATGACACACATGATCTCTAGGCAAACTGACAGAACTTTCTGCAAAGTTGGGGATGAGGCCTTGGATGGACCACAGGGATCCCACTTGACACAAGCTCTTCTAGTTGCAACAAAAAAGAAAAAGATAAACACACAATAATTTAAAAGGATAATTCTTAAAATGGTACATTGTTTTTGTTTAAAATATCATTAGGAAATCTTAAAATTAACTACCGAATACACATGAACAGGGAAATGTAAGAAACATGTCATAACCCAAGTACTTTCAGAATTGATTTTTAGTTCCAAATCCCAGTACACATCAATTGCATGAAAACTTTTTTTTATTTAGAACCTGTATCTTTAAGACTTGGTATAAACAAAAATAAAATACAAACAACTTGTTATTAACATAATAGCTGCAGTTATTAACTGCGAGAAAACTGTAGAAAGGAGTCATACTAAATGTTAATATTCTTGCAACAGAACTAACTTTCCCAGTCATTTTGTGGTAGCAAATTCTGGCAAGAAAGGGTAAATTCATTGTTATGAAAGTACTTCAGTAATTTTCAAGGCCGATCAGTTGTGCTGTGAATAAAACAGCAGTTTATTCAAAAGAGCCCTTACCTTTCTCTCGTTTTCCTAAAAGATCTGCCATACAGGTAACTACTATTTTCAGATCAGTTGTTCAAACCAGGGTTCGTCCTGTAAATTCACATCTTAGCTTTAAATATAGTAAACTTACACTCATTTTCCCTTTCCAGTGGAATATCTAGTCTTGAAGCTAAAAAACACTTTCATAAAAGGAATAATTTAAAATCCTTCATGTAAATCTTGGTTCTTACTTTTCTTCTACCTCATTTTTATTTTCTTGTGGTAGGTGTTCTTCCTCCTCATCACCAAAAGTCTGTTCCTGCATGGTGGTAAAGGAGAGAGATCGAGCAGCCACTTCGGCAGCGAGGCCAGCAGTGAAGGTAAAGTCTGGTGACAGCTGCAGCCGCGCCAGCCTCTGCTTAATGGAGGGCTGGAACGAGTCCCTGGGAGCTGGATGGGAATGGGTCAGGTCACCAACACCTGCCTGCTGGGAGTCATCTTCATTTTCCCATTGGTAACACACTCTTTCTTCAGCTCCTTGCAGGAAGCCTTCATTTGTAGAATTGCCTTTATTTTTACCATCTAGAGAGTTTTCACATAAATACTCAGTCCTACTACATATTTCACTGTCAGTTATGGAGGGTTTACTATTTCCTTCTTCATTATCATTTTTACCAACTTCCCCCATATCTGAATCCATTGATGGTTCTGAATTACTTATGGGTTCCACAGGGTCTACAGGAGACAAGGGTTTCAACACAGCTTTAAAGGGGAAAAAAAGCAAAAAGAAAGAAAGAAAAATAATAACTAAGGGCCCAATAATAATTTAAACTTTAATTTAAACTTCCAGTAGGTTTTTCCTTATAAAGAATAAATAAAGGCTAAATAAAAGTTTCTAGTAAAATCAATATAAATTTATAAATACAGAAAATGTTTTAAGAGATAAAATGTTTAAGAAATAAAATGAGATGGGGTTTTGATGAAGATTAAAACACCTCATGTATTCTCTTATTCAAAATATTAAAGCAGTGGTTCTCAAAGTGTGGTCTTCAAACCAAATAGCATCTGTTAGCATCACCTAGGAATCTGGTAGAAACGCAAATTCTCAGGCCCCACCCCAGTCCCACTGAATTGGAAAATGTCCCATTTCCATGGGACTTCAGCTGTGTTTTACAAACCTTCTACTCTGTTCTGATGCATACTAAAGTTTGAGGACCACTGCATTAATGAAGTAGCACAGCTTTCACTGAAAATGTATCAGATAAAAAGCCTAAATAATCTAGATAATAACCATATTTTCTACACAGATGTGTTTATAAGTTAAAACACCATGAAAAACAAATGCAACATACAATTCAACTTACTTGCCAACCACTTAACAAGACCCTATGAAAGTAAAGCCATAACTTCTACACATTTCGTAATGTCACAGAAAAACATATAATGAAATAAAATCTTCGTTCAAGATCAACTACAGCACAAAGCGTAATACATAAGTATAATATATATCCATATGGCAGAAGTTGTCCTTTCAAGGGAAATGAAGTTTTATTTAGCCCCTCTTGATGTTAGTAGGCAGTGGGTTGCTTGCTAGGCAGGCTCTCTTCCCAGTGTGAGGGGTTAGTACAATACAACATACATATTATGAAGCATGGCAGAAGAAAAAAAAAGTGCGTCTTGAAGATCTGGCGTTTATTTAAAAACAATTTTGTAAAATGTGTCCATTTTCAAGAAACAGATCCCTAAGCTGCAGTAACTCCACTAGAGACACAGCGACAACAGAAAAAAAATTGGTCACGGCAGGTTCCAGTGTAGAATCTCCCTCTCTAATTCCATTCGGACTTTGCCCCTGCAGGCAGAGATGAACACAACTCTGGAAGACGTACTGAAAGATTTCATGGGAAAAGCATTTTATGATATCAGCAGCTTTTATTTTCACAAACTAAGTCAGCATTATTGCCTTTTCAAATGTAAACTATCAAAAGCACATACCTGAAAAAGAAACACATTTCTCTCAGTGTTCTATCTTTGTCCATATTGTCAATAGGATAATTTTAAAGATATATGAAGAAAATACTAAACAATAAAAAGAAAAGCGTACGAGTTTATACATAAGATGCTATTTTCAATCTTCATGTGCAGTTTTAATCTATAAATCTGCTGGTTTAAAAAATGCAACTTTTACTAGAAGTTGATTGGTTTTCCTGGTTATTGCTGATTATTCCTGATTAATGGGGTGCGGACGTAACCCGTGTAATGGGTCAACTGGCAAGTGTGTTAACGCTGTGCTAGAACATAAACCCCCAGCAGTACAGGAATTTTTGTCTCTTGATTTGTGTGCTAGGGATATATAACAATAAAGTGTATTAAGAACTACTTATTGAATAATTTGCCGAATGAATACTGTAGAGAATGAAACCCTTATTTGAGGAGACTAATTACAGACACACATATAATCAAATGGAGAGAAAACAATAGTGCCTAAAACATAATACTCTGAATCTCTGATTTATGTAGGCCCACTGTATAAACAAGCAGGTTACGGGAATATTTTACTGCGGCTTCTGGGGAGACCCCAATCTCCTCCGTGCTTCACTTGCTCTCCTTTCCCGGCAGTGCCCCTCTGGGGGGAGGGCCTGTACTGGTCGGCCATGTGGCAGGGCTGGAGCCGTCAGAGGGGGATTCACAGGGGAGACTGGTGGAGAGGACAACTTGGGGAAGATACATTTTTGGTAAAGGGATCAGCATGAATGTTTTTCACGAATAAAAACAGCAAATTTGTGGAACCATAGTCTAGATAAATATAACTAGAGGAAGATATCTGTTAGAAATACTGTGATATTGGATATGAAGGACTCATATGATAAAAGGCTTAACACCAGGAAAAGAAGTTAAAACAGTAAAAAAGGGGCACCACTGTTTTTAAGATAGAGAGCCATTATCAATATTCTGTCTCAGAAATATCTGGATAGAGGCTACCTTAGAATCTTAGAAACTATCTCTAAGGATAGCTTAGAAGAAAATGGTATTGAAAATGGAAGTCAGCTAAAAAGGCCATTATATTATAATACATGAGCATAATCAAATGAAGACCTGGACTATAAAAGAGGCCAATGTGAAGAAAGAGGAAGGATAAAATCAAGAAATGTACATCTAGATAAGGGAGAATGAGAAGGGTAGGGCTTCTAAGAGAAGAAAAGAGAACCCTGAGGAACTTTCCAGAAGGTTTTTGAGTGAAAAAGAGAAAGGGAAAAGAAGGCAATTGATCTACATTCTCTGAAATGGAAATCCCACTCTACCTTCTTAGAAATCCATAGGAATTAATTCTTCATCTAGAAATTAGCTAGTTTAATGTTGTCAATTATTAAGCTCCCCCTTGTTCCTTCCCCCGCTTCCCAAGAAGTTCAACTGAAGAAGGGTGGGAAGCATAAGTGTGTTTAAGGCTAATCTGAGTGTTAGCAGTTATCCAACCCTGTCCAAATGTGGGTATGGAGACTGTGCACAGAACCATCTCCTCTGCTCCCACTACTCCAGTGCTCAAATCACTGAGTGACCCTGATGATGTAGCTAAGTGGCCTACGTCTTAATTTATTTGTTTCAATAATGAACTCAGTTATTTATTTTGTGCTTCACTGAGGTATTTATAATATCAACATAAAGAGAACAGAGTTTAGAATCTCAAATTCATGAAATTTGAAAACACTCTAATTTATTCAACTCACTGCCCATTCCAAAACAAATTTAGTCAAAAAAAAAAAAAACCTGATGAAAAGTGTGTTTCATATTCCCAATTTCATTGTATACCTACTCTGTAATTGATTAAGTTGATTTTATGTCTAGAAGTATGATATTTACTGATAGATCCCTTAAATTATAGCTGTAAGAATTCTTTTTTCCAGATTCTACTCTATTTTTTGACTTAATCTTGATGGTATTTTTTCCATTGTGCCTTAAGAATTCTATAACTAAAATAAGATGCATAGTTGAAAAAAGAATCCCCTACGTTGAAATAACCTTTTACTCTGAAGTCAATGCTTACCATGATCACTAAAGAGAAGCTGCTTCCACTTCTGCCTTTCTGCCTCTGATGCTTTGAATCCCAGCACAGATTTTAATTCTTGGAGAACCCTCTTGGATTCTTCATGTTCACGCTTCTGTCTCTCTCTATCTTCTTGAGACAAATAATAAAAATCCTCCTTTCTGAAATCACTGTCCAAATCGATATCATCTACATAAGCTTCTAATTCCTGAAAATGAATAAAAAAGTACTTTACTTCAAGCAGATAATTTTCTAGTGGGATTCATTTGTTTAATGTCCAAGACTAAAAAAGGAAGACTCTTGGCACAGGTCATTAAGCACAGTTGGGAAACACAGCAAACACAGATAAATGGAAAACTTGAAAAAACTTAAGTGATACTAAAAAGGGTTGTAAATAAGAAAATCTAAATTATTTCAATATTTTTTCTACTCTGATATCATTTTACAGATCTAGTTAAGATTACAGTGATTAGTTCTGTCAAAACCAATCAAAATTAGCAGGGCTGGTGGTTTGGGGAGGTGGTCTGGATGTTAGTCGTCTTGTGGTACACATTTGTGGTGCTTCCAAGTCCGAACACTACTCCTACAGTTGGGAAATATCTCATCTATGACTCTCCATATCAGTAAGGCAGATGGGAGGATCTCCGCTTACCCAGCCTGCCTTGCAGTTATGGTTTAGGCTAATGACTTGGAGTGCTCTAATTGGATGTTCCTGGATCAGATCTGATTCTGAAGTTTGTTATAAAAGAAGCAGTCATCTTGAAGAATCCACTCCGGTAAGAATGGGAGCAGATCAAGTTTCCAGAGGCAGAGGTTCTGAAGGCAGCACTGATGTTGCTACTTGAACAGCTCTTTTCAGAGATTTAAGCTTTTTACCCCAGCCTGCTTCAAGCCCGATTACCTGGCCCTCTGAGATATTGTCAGGTATGTAATATTTTTTTAAAAATTTGTTAAACTAAGTAGGGTTGGTCTCCCTTTGCAATTAAGAATACTGAATAGACCATATGATCTAAGGAAAACTTCTTTTTTTATTGGTTTAATCACTTTTAAGTGTCTAAGAAGTGGATGATTACATATGAATAACAAGAAAATTTCCTGGTAGATTCAATAGATTAAAATGGATTAAGGAGAACTTCTTTTCCTTAGGATGAACAAAAGAAATCTTTGTCAATATCTGATGCATGCATTAAAAATTGTTTCTGAAAGCCAGGTGTAACGCAGATGCAGTCAAATGGACAAGCTGAGTGCACGGGACTTCTGCCCACGTACAGGTGCCGGTGCCGCCACTCAGACCAGGAGAAAAACATTGCAGGCATCTCGGGAGGCACCTTTGCCAAGGGACTAGTTTTTAATGTGCTTAGTCACTTGTAAGTGTCTAAGAAGTGGACAATTAAGTATGAATATCAAGAAGATTTACTGGGAGATTCAATGGATTAAAGTTCAAGGCACTAAGAACTAATGATTTGATAGAAATTTAATATATTGTGATTTTGAAGCTCATTAGAAGCAAAAATTCAACACCTATTCAACAGTTAACCATGTCACATAACAGAGGTAGGTAAGCTTTGTACAGGGAAACCCTTCTTTAGGGGGAAAAAAGCAATTTTCACCCTTACCTGCTCCTCAGGGACTGGATCTTTGTCTGCAATGTGTAGAGTAGGCTGCATCAAGGGTACCACAGTACAGCGTGGGTTTTCACACGCCACATCAGGTTTGTCTTAAAAAGAAACAGGCCACACGGAAATGAGTGAATATCTAATGAACAACCAAAAGACACGACAGTTCCATCACCTCAGAACATTTACTTATGTTGCCTCTTTATACCATATTCCTCCCTCCATATCGACCTGCTAGTAACCATTAATGTTTTCTGTTAATGTAACCATTAAATTTTACTATTTTAAGAGTGTCATGTAAATGGAATAGTATGTGGTGATTTAAGCCTGGCATCTTTGATTAGCATAGTGCATTAGAGATTCCTCTACCTTATTGATCAATCAGTAGTTCATTTCTTTACTGCTGAGTAGTATTCCATTATATAGATGAGATAACAATTTCTCTATTTACCAGTGGAAGAGCACGAGCTTCTTTTGGTTTTCAGTGCTTATGGATAAAGCCACTATGAACACTTATGTATATGTTTTTGTGTGAACATTAAGTTTTTATATTTCTTGGGTAAATATCTAGGAATATTACTACTGAGTCATTTAGTAAGTATATGCTTAATAGTGGGGAAAATTTTGATGAGTAAAGGATATTTATATAACCTCAAAGTATTTCTTTCACAAAATAATTATTATGAAAAAGAAAGGTTAAAGGAGAACAAAGATCACGAAAACTAAATGCCATGTGGGATCTGGATCTGGACATTAAAAAATATTATTGGATCAATCAGTGAAATTAAAATGGGGTTGGTGGATTAGACGACAATATTGTATCCATGTTAATTTACTGATCTTGATGGTTACTGTGACCATGTAGAGGAATGCCCATGTTTTGAAAATATATAAATGGAAGTATTTACAGGTAATGAATGAGGTTTCATGTCTGTATCTTACTCTCAAATGGTTCAGCATATCACCAAAGGACTTTATATACAGATACATAAATAAGGCCAATGTGAACAACCAGGAAATCTGGATGAAGGGTACTGTGAACTATTCTTGCGATATTCCTGTAATTTTTGAAAAAACTAAAAAAAAAAAAGACACAACCCACCCTGGCTGGATGGCTCAGTTGGTTGGAGCATCATTCCTGTACACCAGGAGGTTGGGGGGCCAACCCCTAGTCAGGGCACTTACAGGAGGCAACTGACTGATGTTTCTCTCTCTCTCTAATATCAATAAGCATGTCCTTGGGTGAAGATTAAAAAAATGGCCACTATGAGCATCTTAGTGAGAAAAGTTTGGTGAATTACTTCTATTTTAATTCATATCATTACCATGTATGAACAAAAGTGACATATACAGAGCATAATTAAGAAATAGTTTATCACCTGCCCAATAATCTGGAGATGGCTTTAACAATCATGTTTAAATGAGTGACTAAGATTCAACATCTCAGAGTATGCCAAGGAGGGGAAGCAGGATGCATCTTTTAACACCATATTCTATTAATAGAAAATGTACTCAAAAGCTATGAACTTGGGTCATTTCAAAAGCTTAAATGCATAAATATTTGCACCTATTAAAAATCCACGGCAAATTTATCCTTTGGGGAAAAATTATTCACTATTTACATTTCAGATATAAAGGAAATCTACTGGTAATATATCATTAATTAGTATGTTAACATTTCCTTTGAAAAGTTAATACATTTACTATCTCAGGACTTATTCAGCATGTTTAAGACATTACACAAAGTATTACTGATTTAGCTGTAAACAAAACAATGACTAACAGAATGATAAAACGTTAATTACCTTTGGCAAAAATACAATTTCTGTACATAAATCTGATTAGCCTCATCACAAAAGTCTAAGGAATACACATGGCACTGGTTTATAGCACAAGTTAAAAATTAATATGTCAAACAGTTCCAGTGAAATTAGTCAAACAAAGTACGAAATCTGGGTCAAGTGAAAGCAGGTTTGTCAAGAATTTCAAGACTGTCTCTTTACCTAGCAGTGCCAGGCACTCCCGTGTTACTGTTAAACCATGGCGCTCAACGCAGCTTCGGCCCCTGGGAACAAACACTCAGTGCCGCCTGTCATAGCATTTGTGTATGATTTCTGAATAACAAAGGTAAATATTTTACCTTGAAAGCAAAACTCAGTATCTGGCCTGTGAATGTCAAACTCATTATTACCCTAACTGGAAAAGAGATTCTAGAAGTTCTAATAATGAATAATACTATTAATATTTATCCCTTCATTTAAGTTTTTAAAAATTAGGTAGATGATTCAGTGAACTTTCAAATCATATTGATTTCTTTTACATTAGTAAGAACCAAGACTTTATATTCAGTGTCAATTTGTACACATAAGGTCCACGTTTTCAGTGAACTAAGAAGTTTTGTCAAGTCAGTTTCATCACAGTGACAAGAAATATACCTAATGAAATCACACTGGAGAAGAATCTGCACAACAAGTCTCTCATAGGTACCTTTTCTATCTGTAGTTCTTCGTAGCAGTCTGTCCACTTGAGAAATGGCCTCTTCCCAGCAATTGTTGCTTGCTTGAACATGGGGCTGAATCAACCTTAATTTCTGTTCCAGGATTTGATAAGTTTCTGACACTAGTTCTTGTGTTTCCTTAGTACAAACAAGCTTTTCAAGTTCATCTTCAAGAATTATTACCCTGAGTAATAAAGGAAAATAGTGTCACCATTTCTAAAATATAAAATGGGAAATTTATAATTTTTAGGGCTTATTTAAGAAAGTAAGCTTATAAGCTGAAAAACGTTCTGGAGATGGAAGGCGGTGATAGTTGTATAATAATGTGAATATACTCAATGCTACTGAATCACACGCTTAAACATGGTTAAGTGGTAAATTTTATGTTATGTGTATTTTACCACACTTTCCAAAAAGCTTATAAGCAGTATTATATATTTATTCAACAAATAGTGCTCACATACATACTAGGGATGTCCTGAAAGGACAAGTCAAACCCAAGTAGTAGAAACTCATCTTCTACTTATGAGAAACTTGTAACTGAACCATAGAAATTATACACATACATAAATATAATATAATATCATGAAAAGTTACTACTAGCACTTTATTTCTATTTTAGAGAAGAGGAATTAGGTCCAAAGAGCTGAAGAAACTGGCTCAGAGTCACACAGCTGGTAAACCGTAAAGTGGGTTGAACCCAGGCACGAAAATGTAGTATCACAGAGATAAAAACACAGTGTTGTATGATCTCAGAAGAGGGGGAGTTGCTACCAGCAATGCGTGCAGATAGGGAATGGCTAAGGAAGGGGTACTCTGCAGGTAGTACTGAGGGATGGATAAAGTTTGAGCATGTACAAAGATGAGGAAGGTCACTTCGGATGGAATAAAGGGAAAGGCATCTTATACACTTTGGCTGGATTGATGGAAAAGGAGTGAGAAATAAAGACAAAAAGGCAGACGAGTCAGTTACGGCAAACCCTTTCTGCTGAATGTGTTTTATAGACTTCAGTCTAAGCTGCTGTACTCTGAAACTAGGTAAGGTTTTTGGTTAAGTGAGACAGCAAATGTATGCCTCAGAAACTATCTAGCAGTGAGCACTCTGGAGGAGGAAGAACAGTTAAAGGGTTAATGTCTTCATGTAGGAAAGTGAGAGTGGGAAAAGCAAAGGAGATAACAGCAAAGGGAGTGAAACAAGTTTTTAGATAAGATTTTTAAAAGTTGTGTGTAGCAGTGCTATAGAACAAGAACAAATCAGATACGATAATTACTGGTATACTCTCCAGTTAAAATATTTGGAAAGGTAACACAGAATACTTCATTTTACAACAGGAAAGATACTTCCCATCATGATCCCACAATCTCTTACAAAGGAGCGAAGCCCCTCCTTTTCATCTGCATGTCCGCCCAGTGTGGTACCCTTTCTTCCCAGAGCCATCTTCTCTCATAATGCATTCCTTTATGCCCTGCATATTTCTGGTTCTACTGCCAAAAATTAATTCTTTAGAGACTGTGGCTTTACCTCATAAACCTTTCCACTGAAATCTGGTTTTCCTCTGATGATAGTCCAATCTTTGCTACCCACTCACGTTGAGACCGCCTGACCTGCCATACTCCCTGAGGCATTCACCTGCTTTCTTAGAATGGCAGCTACAGACCACTGGAACACCCCTGCCTCACAGTTTCTTAATTTTTCCCTGTGCCCTAACCTTGACATCAGCCTTACCCACCTAATGCCAGACCGTGAACAGATGGGAAAAAGCTTATCTTCTCAAAATGTCTTTATGACCTTAATTTCTTATCTCTCTACGCCACGTCCTTCTTTACTCCAGTAAACTAGCCATTTGATTTTACTGAGACTTCAAGCCCTTTTGACCCATTTTATATTATAAAACTGATTGTTACCCTCTCCCTTCCACTTCTTGCCTGGTAGCTGGGGTCAAGTACACTAACTACAATCATATAAATTCATTAAATTCCTATGACCTTCCTGATTACCAACACAACATGAACCCAGCCATCCATCTGATCCAGTCCTATACTACAAGACTCTGTTAGAGAAAAATTTCACCAAAGTGATTGTACCCTCCATTTTACCAAGACAGAGTACCAGCAACACCATGCAAAATAGAACAACAACAAATATGCACCCTCCATCTTACTATCCAATCAGGTCCAAAAACCTTGTCCTATGCTATGGGAAATGTTCAAATCTGCTGAATTTATGTAGAAAAATAGCAATGTACTATTCTACAACTATATATAACAATGACTTTTAAAACTATAAATGACTCCCCCAATATAGTACTTACATATCACGTTTCTCTGCTATATTTGTAGCTATAAACCATCCTTCATGCTGCATGTCTCAATTTTGCTTCTTCTTTCTAGCTAGGACACAAGCCAACAACCACAACAGCATAAGAATGAAGCTTGCTAATCATGGGGACATTTCCTTATATAGCTTCTAAACTTACTCATTCAATAATGCTTTCAGATGGAGCTGCAAGCTGCGTACAGCTGTGTGAACATTATTCAGTTCTCTTGACTTCTGCTGAGTTTTGGATAAACGCTGCGGTACTGATTGGTGCTGAGTTTCAAAGTACCGATAGAACTCATAGCTGCGCTTAAGCTCTTCCAAGCAGGCAGAATGAGCATGAGGTAGACCCTGAGTCACATCAGATAAAATACGATGAGGCAAAAGTGCTGAAGTAAGTAAGGGTCCAGGAGGTGCATTAGTTGTAGAAAGTAACAGAGCTAACCGTCTGAAGAACTCTGAACTCTGTGCCACCCAGAGTTGGAACAAAACCTAAAAGAAAAAAGAGCTAGATCAATAAAAAATATTTGCCAACTTTCAAAACAAACTTTAAATTTTCCACTTTACCCTAAGTACTGAATATAGTTGGGCCTGAATTAACCCTAAGATTAGATGAGAATTTTATATCAAATTATGTAGTCATGACACGTGGGAACTTATGATCCTGATATAGCAGGAAACACCAGTATGTAATTTAGTACAGCTCTAACCCAGCAGGGAAGTGTTGATGGGATGAGACACACCTATTAGAAGTAAATGTTGATGAATTGTTTAAAAATTTCACACAAGGAAGAAAAGACAGAAGGAATAATAAACCTATATTAAGTCCAAAGAAACAAGTTACAAAGAAACAACAGGGTCCAGAGTTTGGGGTTCAAAATTACACTGTTATTTTGGCTAGGAAACAGTTAAGAAATAACATAAAAATCAGTTCCAGGGTGTTCATACCTAGAAATGTCTGGCATGAGAAACTATAAAACCCATTCTTGAGAGACACGCCCTGAATTCAGGCAGCAAAGGATTTCTCCAGATGTCGTCCTGTTCAGGAGGAGGACAACAGCTCCAACGCACACAAACAAGCAAGCAAACACGAGGAAGCAATCTAGCAGGAATGAGAGTTAGCATACTACAAAGAGGACTGAACCAATTTTGAGTCCAATTTTTCACAGCTAACAAAGTGGACATTTTTAGACTATTTTATTAACTGAATATTATGATAATTTAATGTAAAACTAATTTACCATGGATTTATTTTTTAAAAAATAAGCAAGGTGAAATTTCCAAACTGCTAAAGGCAAACTTACCTAGGAATTTTGGAATTATAAATAAGCTTACCTCATAAGTCTTATTAACCATTAAATGTTATGACTATAAAGATTTTCTTTATTCCTTTATTTGTTCATTCTGCAAGTACTTCTGAACACCTATGATGTATCAGAACTGTTCTAGGTGCTGACAATACAGTAGAGAACAACAACAAGAAAAAAAATCCCTGCCCTGATGGAGCTTATATTCAAGTATGGGGACAATAGGTAATAACGAGTAAAAGACAGAGTTTCTTTGCTGCTGAGCTGTGGGGAAAAATGCCGCAGAGACGGGGAACAGCGAGTATGTATTTCTGTGTGTATACACAGGGAAAAGAGGGGGGAGGGGGAGAGGCGGACAGGAAGGGCTCTAAAAAAGTCTGATCCAAAACTGAGCCATGAGACTATCATCTGGGAAGGAATTACAGGGAGCAGGAGGTTCAATTGCAAAGTTTTTAGTAGGAGTATACTTGGCACATCTGAGGAACAAGAAAGTCAGTGTGGCTGAAGAGGAGTGTGGTAAGTGATCAAGTCACTGAAGTAACTCTGGCTTTTACTCGTAACAGAAATGGGGAGCAACTGAGGAGTTTTGAGCACTGAGTTATAGGATCTGAATTATGCTTTAATAGGCTCATTCTGGCTGCTGTGTTGAGAGAAGACAGGGAGGTGAGAGAAGTGGAGACCCATTAGGAAGGTACTATAATAATTCAGATGGAGTTAATGGTAGCTTATACCACAGTGGTTAGCGGTCAGAGGTGAGCAGTACTTGGACTCTGGATATATTGTGAAAGTAGAACCGACAAAATCTCTCTTTTTCTCTCTTTCTTTATCCTCACCCAAGGACATGCTTATTGATTTTAGAAAGAGGGGAAGGGAGGGAGAGAGAGGGAGAGAAACATCAGTGTGAGAGAGAACATCGATTGCTCACCGACTGGTTGCCTCTCATACGTGTCCCAACTGGGACCAAGCCCACAACCTAGGCATGTGCCCTGACTGGGAATTAAACCCATGACCTTTCAGCTTACGGGATGCTCCAACTGAGCCACACCAACCAGGGCCAAATGTATCCTTCAATGTGGCCTTTAATATATGAAAAATATTCTTGTTCTAAACAAGACTTGTGGACATTTACCAAAGGGAAGATGTAGATCTTCGAAGTTCTTTACTGGTATTTGTTGAAACAAATGGCTAGTAGATAAAATCGCTCATACTGGTTCCCTATTAAACTCACTTATCGCTAGACTTTAATTAATGCTTACATTAAGAATTTTAAGTATTTTGATATCAAACTATAAGGATCTTCTTACCCAACCTTTATAATATACTAAGCTTTTACAGGCAGCTTCAAAAACATCAGTAAGGCTATTATAGTGATAGTATTCAGAAACAATAAAGAGAACAGGTGCACCATTTGTGTTCAGAAAGCACAGGAACAATCCGAGAGCATCTATCTTTCCCTCAGCCCTTCCCCCTCTTCCTCCAATGGATTACCTTCAATGCGGGCAGGCTGAAGCCATCTGTAAGGTTATGTGCTTCCTCCTCTGAAATCTGCTCTTCACTAAGTCCAAGGCCCAGCTCCTTAAAAGGCACCACACAGATGTAGTTGGTCACATTGTCACTCTCAGAGTTCAGGGGGTAGGTTAAATTAGGTTAAGGCAATCAACAACGACTTTTCATTAAAGCCTGAAGGGTACACTAAAACTGCCCAGCATTACCTTTCCTATTCTTTATTCTGAACTTAGACTGGAGGATTTACATCATTTTAAAAGAAACTAATCTTAAAATCCAATATATTGACATACCTCAGATATTTTACAGGACCCTTGTGAATAAAATATTTTTACATCTAAAGTATTAAAAATTCAGTTATGCACAAATGCTAAAGGGCTAATTTCAGTTATTTCTGACACCTTTTGAGACTGTATTACATTGTGCACTTTATTGCATCATGGCTCAGGCACTCACTACCCTACAGTAAATACTTGGCTTTCCTCCAGTCTGCGTGCTGTAGGACACTGCTAGCTGACCTTTATCTCGAAGTGCATAGACTGCCAATGCGAGTAACACCATGCCTGTTCTATCTAGGCTGTCTGACACAGGCTACTGCTTCTGTTTGCCTTCCCCTACTACTTTCTACCCCTATTCCTTAGTCACCTAGCCCCCTACCCAAAAACAAAGGCAATCCCTGTTACCAGTATCTTGTGTATCCTTCAAGATGCTATACACACATACACATGTGAAAGCAAATCCTGATGTAAGTGTGTGTATGTAGAAATGTGTACGTACACATACATATACACACATTATCTCTGCATACACATATATGCATAATCCCTTCTATACACAAATGGAAGGGTAGTATAAACACTGCTCTCTGCACTTTGCTTTTTTTCATTTAACAATGTAATCTGGACATCATTCCACAGCTGTGCATCAAGAACTTTATCATGTTTTATAGCTGCATATTTCTCCTTGTTTACATATAACCAAGTGTTTTCTTTTTTAAAGGGAGTATTATTTAAAATACTCCCTTTTAAAGGGAGTATTTTTAAAATCACATGTCTAATCACTTCAGTTTTTCAATTCTTTTAGAGATTTGTCTTTCGATAAGAAATGATTCATTTCCCCCTACCTTTTCAAAGTTGCAGCCACAAAGTTCCATATACTATGCCCTTATGATTACTTTAATTTCTTTTGTATGTATGGTTATAGGTCTATTCTCATTACTAATATATTTCCACTCTTTTTATTTTGATCAGGCATGCAAGGATTTAATGTATCTTGTTGGTCTTTTCAAAGAAACAGATGGTGGATTCATTTACTTTTAATTTCTTAGGGTTTCCTGTGTGGAGAACTGGATCTGGCCCCTGCCTACTGCATCTCACCCACTCCTAGCTCACTGTGCTCCTGTCACGGTGGCCTTCTTCCTGTACTCCAATCACGCCCAATTTACTCCTGCCATAAGGTCTTTATACTTGCTGGTCCATCTAAATGGAACATAGTCTTTCTCCTCATTTAGTCTCAGTTTAAATGTTGGCTCCTCAGCGAGGCCTACCCCACCATCTAACTAAAAGCATCAACCCACCAATCACTATCTTAGTCCACCGAGTTGTTTTATTTCTTTATAGCAAATACCTGAAAATCTTATCTGCCCACTTTTTATTCACTACCTCATCCACTGGAAGGCAAATGCCAGGATAACAAGGATCGAGTCTGCCTTGTTCACTGCTAGGCACCCTGTGTCTAGATAAACAACTGGCACAGAGAACTTAACACAATGTGAGAGCTTTGTTAGGCCACCCTTTCTTGTTCCCCTGCCTCTCACTAAACTCTAAGCTCCTGAAGCAGGAACGATGTTTATTATGTTTACCACTGTATGTCAGTGCTAGCATATTGGTGAGCACTGAGCTCATACTCAATAAATATTCACCAAATGAACACCTACTTGCAGTCCACATGCCACAGTGTCATAATTTCTATTTCCATATTTTTGCTTCCTTCTACTTGGAATGCAGACTCTCACCATCTTCAGGCCAACTCCTACTAATTCCTTGAGGTCAGCTCAGGGGTCACTTCACTAACAGCCTTCTCTGACCCCACAGGCCTAGTACATTGTCCTGCTATGTAGGAAGGTCACTGGGCACTTACACTGTATTGTGAATACTGACTTACCTACTGACTACACTCAAAAGTCTTTAAAATTAAGTAAATAGTACAAGTTTTTACTCGGTTTTCCTAGCCCATAATAGGCAGGTATTTAGCCAGTGGGGAAACTAAATGGTTAAGTTCTTGACTAAAATGGAAATGCTTTATCTCAATTTCCAAACAGGTAGTACAGTACAGTGAATATACCTGTATGTATGCACAGTGCTAGAGTATCCAGCATACAGAGGGTGTAGTCTTTATAGTCCATCTACTCATACTTTGTTTATGAATTTTAATTAAAATAAAGATCTTATATGCCTTTATTTCCTAACAACTAATTTTTAGTAAATTTAAGTGACTGACACTACCATGTATTTTGAGTGCCAGACACTATCTAAGACTTTATATGTACTAACTCATTTGATGTCAACAAACAATCAAAAAGACTATGTTGGTATTGCCATTTTAAAAATGAATAAAGCAAAGTACAGAGAGTTAAGATACTTGTTTACGGTCTCCTAGGCAGCAACGGATTCAGCCAAAATTTAAATGTAGCTGATCTGACTCTAGAGCCTCTGTTTTTTGAAAGGGGAAGGAGTTCCTGTTGCCAGTTTATTTCCATGTCATGACACAAACTGGCCCATGTTCAGTAAGTTTAAAAATGTCACACTCGGCAAAGCCAGACTTTATTCTCTGGAACAGTAAGGGGAGGGACTTCCAGAATTTTCCTTGTTAAAAATGAGCCACATGACAACAGAAGAACTATCTTCCTGTCTGTTATTGTCATTCCCCCTGGAATGCATTTCCATTTTTAAAATAGAAGTAATGATGGAAATTAGCTTTAAAATAGGCAATCTCAGTTTATGTATAACTTTTACAGGATGCAACTATAAGATCTATATTCAGGAATCTGGAAACATTACTTTTTCTTACTTTTAGGGAAAAAAAGGATATTTTTTCAGCATATATAGGGTAGCTATCCTCGCTGCTTGAAAGTTGGCTCTTACAGTTCTGTAGACAGCTTTCCGAAGACCGATGAGATGCTGACTGGGATGCTGTCCAGCTTTATTAAATGGGCAAGCAGCACTGACCCTGTCAAGCAAACTTGAAAAGTAAAATGTGATACAACTGTACAGGTGTCCTAAAGTTTTTGTTCCTTAAATCCATAATTCTATTAAGTTTAGAGATAAATTTCTTTTCCACGATTTTCATTAGAAAATGATTATAAGTAATCCCACTCAGGTCTCATAAATAGGCATTTCCCTAATACATTTATAGCCACCAGAGAAAGATAAATGAAAAATTAAAATCTCAAAGTATAAAGGCTTCCTCTAAAGTGGGGAAACAAAGAATCGTAGTTGAAATATAGTAGAAATGTAAGAGTATTTATGTAAAAATGACAACTTTTTTATATAGACACTCTACCTGCTAAAATATACTAAAGTGGTACTACTTTACATTTGGTTTTTAAAACCTTTATCTACAGTATGAAAGCCTTATCATAAATACTTTCACATTCTTAATATGCATTCACATATGTTCATCAATCATATTTTGGGCCACTTGTACAGAACAATCAAATACTATACAGAAGTGCTTTCTGTACATTTATAAAAGTAGGGTAAAATGACTTACCACCTGCTGCCACTGGCACTTACCTACTCAAAATGAAGTAGGGGACGCAGAAGCATAACAGGACCAGTGGCCAACAGGGGAATGCAAGTAGAAAGGCAGAGTAAGGGTTACTATGTAGTAGCATAGCTACTCTCAGAACTGTTCAAGAGGAAGCACATTGCATAGCACTTTCCAAACAATACAGGGGGAGCGCCTATTTGCAACAATGACATAGAACACATTATGCTTTGATAAGTGAAACTATGAATCATTACATATTACATGGTTATTGGAGAATGTTTTTTCCCACCTAACCAGTAACGTCTCCTAATAGCAAAACAAAATATTGGAATTTATAAATTTCTCACACTATACCCACAGATTGTAAAATAAGACATCTAACTCAAAACTTCAAAAATGTTAAGCCTAATTAAAATATGTTCAGGCATTAAAAATCTGTTTAAAAAAACAGGACAATGACTGATAGGCTTATTTTAAAATAAAAAATGAAGCAAAGAAGGGTAAAATTATTTACTATAGAGGACAAAGTGAGGTAGAACAAAACAGTACTAATTTTTTTCAACATATGGCACTATTGTTTGTACTCCATTTTACTTACTGAGCTTTAAAAACTAAAGATAGTATGATTCAAGATCTGTTACTGCTCATAATTTTTCAATCAATTATTCAGTTAGATGAAGACAAGTGAAGCACATTTTCCCCAACATTTCTTCTGCCTCTCTGTATCTGGATGGATAGAAGTCATAATCTGGAGGTAAATCATGTCTGACTGACCCATTTTAGCTTTTCATGCCTATTTACTACATATGGGTAAAAGGCAGACAATAACAAAAGGCAGAGAATCCTCTATACATGCCTAAGCATTAACTGAACACATAGCTCTTTGCTTAACCCAGTCAGTCCTCTCAATAAAGCACTGTGCAAACTAAGAATGAAAAGCAGCTCTTACTCTTAGTGGATTTTTAACTCTTAAAACTTGACAGTCAAACAACTTAGTATCTGCAATGCT
The DNA here is from genome assembly GCA_028533065.1 of Trachops cirrhosus. Classification (NCBI taxonomy): domain Eukaryota; kingdom Metazoa; phylum Chordata; class Mammalia; order Chiroptera; family Phyllostomidae; genus Trachops; species Trachops cirrhosus. The sequence continues at coordinate 17,667,468 of CM052539.1, forward strand.
CTATCAAAAAGAGGTGAAGAATGGAAGGACAAAAATTAACAGATATCAAGGGCTGTTCCATTTGAACTGAACAGAAAAATTAGTAATAAATCTCTTTCATGTCTTGGGATTGTTTAAAATACTGTTTCAGAATATGACAATGAAGAATGAGATGACTACTGGAGATTCTTCCACTTCCCTGTTTCATGATTTTTCAGATACAGCTTTTATGTCAAGATTATTTCAGTACTAATAGAGAGCAGGGCTCAGTAAAAGATGTGATGAATACCAAAGGTTCTTCTGCTCCTCCTCCTCCTCATGATCTTCCAGATATAATTACAATTAACAGCAAAAATTATCTTCACCATATACTTACGTTCTCCCACCTATAGGTTGCAAAGGTTATATGTTATATAATATTAAATATACTACAATACAAAAGAATCGTTGTTAGCCTTTAGCAGCCAGCCTACTGTACTGGAAACAAGCTTTAGAGCCTGATGGTATGGTTGTATGCAAAATTGCTTAGTACAGTACATGGAACATACCTGGTGCTCAATACATATAATTTCCCTTTAACAATAGAATAAATAGCCTGTATAACCTGCAGCTTAATATACTTACAGCTAGACTGATGGATAATTAATTTCAGTACTAATACAGAGTACCATGGGAATGTGAAACATCATTTGCATGATATTTTGAGAGCATCCATGCCATAATATCTGCTAACATTTACCTAAAGAATATTATTAATACATGGCAAGAATTTTCAAAATGAATTCACGTTAGATACATCTATCAGTTAAACTAAGGAAAGAGCATCTGACAAGAAGGAGTAAAGGAAACAAGCATTCATTGGGTAACTGCATGCTGGGTTCAATGGTAGGCTCTCTTGCTACATTAGCTCATATAATTACACAGTAACACAGAAATAATTATGATTCTCAAAGCACTTTGGTTTCTCAAAGTAGATAAGCACAATCATACTACATATTAAATCTAGCGTGTATTTATTCCTTCACTGAGCAGTTAATAGACTTTAGTAAGTGCTAAAGAGAAATCCACTTTTTTTCTATAAATGTAACAGAAATGAAAATAGGTAATAAATATTCTAAATTAACTATGCAGTAAAAAATAATTATTTAAAAATAAAATAAAAAATGAACTCACAGTGTAAATCCTCTGGAAATGACTTCAGTTTCTTGAATGAGACGTAAAGCTTTTCTCACAAGATTAGTAAAAGCTCGGCTATTTGTTGCCATGTCTTCCAAACGGACACTGTATTTTCTTAGGGTTACTTGTAGTTTGGCTGTCCTCCACAACCGCAAAGCTCTCATGATCAGATAAACAAACAGAATCACTCCCCATACTGGCCAGGTAGATACAGTCCACCAAGTGGGAAGCATAATAAGCAAACTAATGAGAGCAAACAGCATTGAGACATCCCTGTAACAGAGAAACCAAAAATAATACCCATCAGACTAGAGAAAGGTGAGTTACCTTATCCGTAAATTAGGTTTACTAAAGTGGATAAAATGTTAGCTTCTTTGTAACATATACCTTACAAAATATGACATTTAAGAAAATCATGTGAAATAGTGTAAAAATATCTAGCAACTAGACAATGGTCCTTAGTTACTAAAATCTGAACTAATAAGTTTAAGTTAAAGGACATGAGAAATAGGTGCCTTCTGACATGACTTAAAACATTTGTTTTTAAAATTTTTTTCAATTACAGTTGACATTCAATATTATTTTATACTTAGTTTCAGGTGTACATAATTTATGAAGTGATCCCCCCAATAATTCAAGTGCCCACCTGGCACCTAAGTAATTATTACAAGATTATTGACTATATTCCCTATGCTGTAACTTTACATCCCCATGACTATTTTGTAATTACCAATCTGAATTTATTAATCCCTTCACCTTTTTCACCCAGTCCCCCAACACCCCTACCATCTGGTAACCATCAGTTTGTTCTCTATCTATGAGTCTGTTTCTGTTTTGTTTATTTTGATTTTTAGATTCCACTTGTAAATCATATAGTATTTGTCTCTCTCTGTTTTATTTCACTTAGCATAACACCCTCTAGGTTCATAACTTTTTATTTTTAAAAGACATGGACTCTTTTATCTAAAAACAAATTATAGATTTAAAAATTCAATTTTATAAATTTAAAAGTAAAAATAGCTTAATTTTTACTAATTTTAATATTAAAATACTTTAATAATATTCAAATATATTGAGTTCCTTTTCTCTAAAATCAGACTTTCATTATTTGAACAGATATATATAGTATCTCAAGAAAAGATATGCATTTTTCCAATTAGAAGTAATATATACTTGAGTAATTATTTTGAATAAAGCCATCTAATTTTATATTGTCACAATTCTGGAATACATATACTGTAGACCATAATATGGACAAGATTTATACTTTGACACTGCTTTAACTGCAGTAAAAATGTGTATAAAATAGTTTTACTTAGGTCAATTATAAATCTATACATTAAAACACATCTTTTAAGCAATGAAGGCTTTCTAATGTGTATACATTAGAAAAGGTGAGAGATATGTCTGAAAAACAGTAATACAAACCACAAAGAAAGTCACACATAAAAGTGCTTAATAAATATTTGCCTGCCCTTAATTCACCATGGCACCCTGTACTTTTAGAATAAACGCTCATCATCTACTTGTATGTATTAACAGAAAAGTCTACAATTATTTACAGGCCTCATAGTTGCTTAATCACAACTGTGGCTAAAGAAAACTTGAAAGTTGTAAAATTCTGAAAACCTATGGTTCCTTTTAGCAGCCCCTTAAGTTCTTATATTTTTAAAGGAAAAGATGCTTTACTTCATCATGATGATATGTGAGTGATACACGTTTGGAAAACATCCTACTTTGCTATGTTAGAATACGAAGCAGTCGTCAGTGTGACAGATGAACTCAGAACACTGAGGCCAATGAATGTAATTGCTTGTATAGCCTGGAACAGTTTAAGCAATGATTTACCTCATTTAATAAACTGATACTTTAACAGGAAGAGGACATTAATAGTTCTGTGCATATATAATCCCTTCTTACCATTCTTCCTTCTTTCTTTTTTTTAAAAAATGGATTATCCTTGCACTTATTAGATGCAAATATTTGAAGTTGTTGAAAAGTTCTAGGATAGGTAAATCATTAGACCGTGTTCCCTATGATCTCTTAGCCAACAAAACAAGAGGTGACTGTTTACCTCCACATCCCATCCTACCCTTGTCTCTACAATGTAATTATGATATAATCTACTAATTGTAAAGAAACGAAGAACTGGCTAGGCCTGCATGCACACATATGCACACGTATATGGGTAAGACAGGTTCCTTCTGGCATGTCATACCTATTGTTGGGCTGTCAAATTCAGAACTAATTATACTGATTTGAAAGTGGATTTTTTTTCAGCTTCACTTTAAATAGGATTTACTTTAGAAAGGTACTTTTAAAAAAACCTCTGGCATGTAATTAGCCACAATGCTACAATGTATCGAATGTTTATAATGCCTTTACAACGGGGAGCAAGATGATGGCTTTCCTCTGAATACTCTATACGTAAGCAAAGGATAGATGTTTTCTGGACAGTACCAAATATTAGGGGTTGCCAGAGAGCGAAGTGTTGGAAGGTGTCCATTTTCCTGTTGAGGTTGCTCTGCAGACAGGATGCCGGGATCAAGTAGCTCAATCAGCTCCACATCCTCTTGTAACAGGACTTCCTGTTGCAGGATGGTATGTAGTGAGTCGAGTCGGAATCCAATATCCTTGCCATTAACAGATCAGAAGAGAGGTATTGATGTATATGTAATTCTGCATTAAATGCTAAGCTCCTAAAGTGCTAATAAAACTTAGAGGAGTTTATTTTCAGTATAAACTCCAAGAAGAAGAAACAACAGTCCAATCTGTCTTGCATATAACATACGGGTTTTTTTTCCACTGTAAATGTGAAACAATAAAAATTGAGGTGGATATTATCGAGCCACCAGATGTGAAATAAGTTTTTAATAAAAATATGTGAAGTAACTACAGATTAATAAATTTGTCTTGTTAACCCCAATTAATTCAATTTCTGGAACACACATGGAAAATATAATTTGGTAACATAAGATGCTATCCCTGGATACTGTAACAGTATAGCCAGTAGGATCAAGGCCTTCTAAAATTGAACATTTGGATATTAAAAATACATCATTAAGGAATGTAATGTAAAACCACACTAACATGTGCATGGCATTTATAGTTTGCAAAATGCTTTCACATACACCAGCTCATTTACTACTTCCTCTTTTCCTTCTATATATCTATCAAGAACTAATCTTATACATATCAGGC